>CAUJNA010003271.1:599833-664339 GCA_963377175.1 Effrenium voratum
GCAGCACCTGGGCCCCAGTTAAAATCCCGCCACCACCCCGAATTAGCGGGGCGACAGGATTATTTGACGAGTGGGCCACATGAGTGAACAGAGACATTATGGAGGAACCAGACGAAGATTCCTCTCGTGTCGTTCATGCATTGTCATGGGACAACAACATGCGGAGGGGGATCCTATCTGGATCACCGCGCCTCACTACACGCCGCGAAGTGGTTGGAGTGGTAAACGAGTTGGGATCACAGAAGAGAAGGACGTTCCGAAATTGGTGTGAAAATACCCGGCTACGGCCGGCCCGGCACTTCTAGTGCGGTCTCAGCCTCACACAGGATCGCCAGGGGAACCGTCTCCGGCGCGCACGGCAGCGGTGCGGGAGGGACACGAGCAACGCCGGATCAGCGGTACAGGGCAATGGAGACCATCACCCCCAGCAGCGCCGCATAGGCGAGAGGAGGACCGGCGCGGTCGCGTTTCTCGGCGACACACGTACTATCCTCGCCCTTCTAAGGCGGATGCTGATTGCGGTACCCGCCTACCACCCTGAACCAGGTTCTTCCCGGTCCCTGGGCACGTCGTCTCTCCGGCGTCCACCACGGTCACCTCGATCACCTCCTCCATCCCGACGGCGATCCTCACCACCACCCCTATTGTGGTCTCCAGCCGGAGGTCGGCGAGGCGGAGGGGGATCTGATTGGTGACGTCGGTCATCCCTGCGCCGGTCCCGGTGGCGATCGCGACGGTCATCACCCGGGTCATCACGTCCGCGGCGCTCATCTCGTCCCGGACCGCGCCTCTCGGAGGTCTCCTCATGACGTGGATGAGGTCGGCGATCATCGCGTCGGCCTCCGCGGTATCCCTGCCACGATCATCCCTTTGTCGGGGCGGGCCAGGATCCTCGCGTCCACCTTTGCCAGGTCGATGTTTTCCTCGACCCTTCCCCTCACCCTTAGGACCGCGACGATCCTCGCGGGCCCCAAGCGCGGTCCTCGACCGATCGTCATCTCGGCGGGGCCGCGACTCATCTGCCGCACGAGTGGTCCGAGGCACACCCGGGGGAAGCTCCCACTCGTCGTTGTCGTCATCGCGCGGATCATAGCCGCCGCGGCCGCCCAAGGAACCGGTGGCATCCCGTGGTGGGGACGCAGGAGTTCCGGGACCGCCCGATCGAAGACGAACTCGGGGAGCCGCGTCCTCGCCGGTAAAAGGATCCTTCTGGGTGTAGAAACCCTTGGTCCTGCCCCTTCTCTCCCCACCTTCCACACCGCTTCTCGCGGGGACCGGGGAGGGACGGGCAGGCTGGGCCATGCTCTTAGAGCTGGGTTGCCCGCCAGGCGGGACCTGAACGCCCCCCTGCCCTTTTTCGGGCGCGGGGACCCGACCATGAGATGTCCTCCTGGCCTTGGGTTGGTCGGACTCACCCTCCAGCTCGGACTCGGTGTCAGGGACACGAGTATTGATGGCCGCGTCCTCGTCCTCAAAGGGATCCTCAGCCGTCGTAACGTCAGCCGCAATGGGAGCGGGAGGAGGAGGAGGAGGAGGAGTTGGTACAGCATCGCCAGGCTTGACGCCCGCATGCGACACCACGGGAGTCTCCGGTTCTACCGGGACAGGTGGCGCAGGAGGAGCCGGGGGCAGCGGCGGAGGGGGAGGGATTTCCTCCTCGTCATCGTCCATGGGCTCGTCAGGGTCGTCAGACTTCCCTTCCTCGCCGCACGAGGACCCATCCGATCCCAGCTCGTCCTCCGCAGATCCAGCAAAGTCGGGCTCGTCTTCATCCTTCACGCCGGGGCCTGGTGTAAGGCGTATCCCGGGCCGATAACGATCGCGAGGTCGGAAGCGGTACTTCCGGGGCGTAGGGTCGGACAGCTCCTGCTTGATATCATCCTGGGTTTGAGGACGGTCAGCCAGGCAGGTGTCGTAGGCAACGGTGGACGTCCGGTAGATCAGATCGTCCATACTGCTGAGGTCGTTGAGGGTGTAGACGTACCCCTTCTTAACGCCTTCCCGTATCTTGTCCATAGCCCGCTTGAGGCGCGCGGCAGGATCGAATCCGGCCCTTCTCCGCATGGCCTGCAATATCCCGCAGTGCTGAGCGAGCAGCCTCATCTGGAACTTAAATCCCTCCCCAGACATATCGTTGGGGAGTATCGGAGAAAGATGTCCTGATCTCAGCCCAATGATATGGGCCTCAAGAATGTAGTAGGACGTGTAAAAGCCGCACCGGTTGGCGTTGAAGTTTGCGGTGGTTAGGCGTCTGCCCCATTCAGCCGCATACCCTTCATACTCCTCGAAAAAGTCGGAGACGGAGCTCCCGTTGAAGGCAAGACCTCTTACCAAGATCGCCTTTGCAACCCAGTCTTCCACGTTGTGGTCGACCGTATCACGGTACTTCCCGTCAACAACCTCGTCCCGGAGCGAGTCGTGAAGCTTTCGGAAAATGCCATCCACGTCCTCTTTGTCGAGGTACTTAGGAGGCCGCATCCCAGACATCAACAAGGACCGGGCGTCGACGGCGGGACTCTGCGAGTAGAGGGCCATCCCGATGGCGTTGGCATCTGCGTTGTTCCACAGAGCGGGGACGAAGCCCTCGTACTTTGCCAGCCAGGGAGGGACCACCCCGTTGGTACTCGCTATCGTGCGAGGGCCGCCGTCCGTGTCTCCGGTGGGCAGGACGCCCTCATAGAAGATGGGAAGGTAGCAGGCGGTGCACAGGTGAGCGCCGACCGGGTGAGCCGTCATGCACCTATGGCATGGAACGGACACCACCTCGCGGACATGTTCCGCCTTGGCGATCTGGTGATATTTCTCCATTTCGTCCCGACATTTCCTCGGGTTATCTCTCACGGAGTTGAGGAAGTTGGGTGGATAGCACCAAGGCCTCAGGTAAATGATGGAGCAGTCCTCCTTGAAGTAAACGCATCTCCAGTATCCGATCGCGATGTTCTCGCGCGAGGCAAATGTACCCTGACGAGTAATATGCATGCCCCCATTTTCCATGGAGAAGAAACGTGCATCGATAGCCATGACCACATAACGGGGATCGCTCCTCTGGCGTCGACCCGAGGTGTGTAGCTCCGTCACGTTGCTGTCGGTGATGCGGTCGACAGTGTCGTTCGGGCACTCTCCGTGATCGCGGAGGGATTGATACTCATCCGGCCGAGAGGGAAGGAGCTCGATCAAAGCTCGCCCACCCCGAATGATCGCCCCACGTTCTACGTAGAGCCGATACATCCGGAGAGGCACCACCTTGTAGAGCGTCTTGGGAACCACCTTGGAAGTGATGGGAAGACAGACAGGGCTCTCGTAGAGCATGTATTGATACCGTTCACGAAATGCCCGGTAATCAGTGTCGGATCCAATCTCAAGTGACCTTACCGCCGCTATGCGTGCGGATCCAGGCAGCAACCAATGCTCCTTGTCACGAATGACGGTGATGATGATTTCGAACATTCCCACTCCGTCCTCGAGGAAGGAGGCCAGGAGATACGATGAAAAAGCTTCCTCGGATTCGACACTTGTGCCGAAGTAGTGGCTCAGGAACTTCTTCAGTTGTATCACCGAAGTGACGTTCCCTTGTCCGCTGGCGGACGAGGCCTCCAATTCTGGGTCCTTGACTGCACCTGCATTCCCAGGCTGCACCGCTGTCCCACGGAGAGCGTCGCGTATTTCCGCGCATGCTCTCCTGTAGTAGTGCGAAGAGGCGCCCGCCCTACCCTCCACCTTCTGACGGATCTCGTCGGTGAAGTAGTCCAGAAGCTCCTCGGGTGCGGGAACAATGGCCTGGATCATCAGGTCAGGGTCACTCTTGGTCGGGAGGATAGGTCCCGCTCTGGACCTCACTCCCATCTCCAGGAATTGGGAAATGTCCCCGATTTTGGCACACAGAGTGGCGATCGTGTTCCCGATCCTGGGGGCGATATCTTCGCCTCTCCTGGCGCCGAGGATGACCATATTTTTCTTGATGGACTCCGCCTTCAGCCTCTCGAGGTTCCTCCGGGTGTCATCAGTGCCCTTCACCGCGCTGAGGCGGAGAACCGCAGGCTCCGGCTTGTCCGGTCGCATCCGGCGCGCTGTAAAAGGCGTAGGCGAGAGTGTCACGGGAGGATGTCTCCCAATACGTGTACTCCTCGGAATCACGCGGGTCGCCGACGACGCGACTCACGGTCCTCAACTCGGCCAGAGCCCGCTCCGCCTCGAACTGCGACCCGATGGTCGCGGGTAGCATGGCTCTCTCCTCCTCGGTGCAGTCGACATATATGAACTGACCGGTATGCAGGTCCCTGGGAGCGGCGAATGGCCCCGCAGTGTCATGGATGCCCAGCAAGGCGCTCCTTGCCTCGACCTGGCTAGGGAGCGCACCCGCAGGAGGATGAGCGGGCTCGGCAGGGGCGTCAGGGGCTAGAGTGACAGGTGGAGCAGGGTCATCCTTCTTGTTTTCAGATGCCCCCGCGGCGGTTGATCCCGCTGCCTCTCCTTCAGCCACCACCGGTTTGTCCCGGGGCCCACTCATGTCAACGTCCTCACTGACGTTGTGACCCTCTTCCTCCGCCTTCTCCTTGGCCTCCTTGTTTTCGCGCGCCGTAGGTCGCCGATAAGCCGGCCAGGGAATGCCCATGATTTTGTCACCACGGGTGAAGGCGGACTCATCTCTGCGAATGATGACTGCCCGATCCTCGCGCGATCCAGTCATGGCCAATGGGCCGCACATCGACCGGAAGACCTGTGCGACAGATTGTGCCAAGCAGTCCGGGTACTCCCCTCTGAGCGCAGTGGTTCGCCACGTGTCAGGGATGTTCGGCTCCAGCTTGTTGCCACGATCGTCAACGCGGTCGAGCTCACCAACGATCTGGTGGAATGGCAAAGATCCAAGCCGGGTCTTGCGGTGAGCGGCGTGGAGGCAGTCATAGAATGTCCTGATCTTCTGCAACCCGGCCACAGCACCGGCCATGTGTGGGTGAACGTGCCCCATCCTCCAGGCGGTTGCCAAAGCCATATCGAGGCCGGCACGAACCGCGGAGAGCTGGGAGTTGAGATCATATGCGTTCATGTACTCCGCCGTCCAGAAAACGTCATCCATAGGAATGACCTCGCCGTTCCTGGAGTCGACCATCCCGAGTCGGGTCCCGTCGTGCACCATCGCATCGCACCGCGCCCTGTTTGGGTACGAGTTGGAGTTCCCAAGCGGTTGCTTGGCTTTCCCAAAGATGCCGGTGTGGTGGTCGCCGGACTCGCCCTTTCGGGACACGAACTTGGAGTCGATCTGATCACGGATCTCCGGTGGGTACTCGGGGGGGACGATCGTTTCCATGACCTTTGTCCATTCGTCAGCCTCGGTTCTATCCGTGGCCTCCTTCCCGAAGTGAACATACTGGAACTGCTTGGGGCCATGCACGGTGCATTTGTCTGCATATGCGTGGGCCCAGTCAACCAGCGTGGCGCGTTTGGCCATTTCCCGCACCCCATGACGATCACTGGGGATGGCAGCGTTCAATGTCCTCGATTGATCACCCTGCTCCTTACTCACCTGGTCCGAGTTCCTCGCCTTGTTAGCGTAGCTGGCCACAATCGGCTCGAAATTTTTCTCTCGAGCTGCGATGTGGTGAAGTACGAACCTGTCGGGCCGGGTGAACGCCTCGTCGAGGGGAATCGATCCTCTCTTCGGTTCCGTGTCATCTCCATAGTAGTTGGGATTCCGCTCATCGGGCTCCTCAAGTCCGCCATGCACCGGATCCTTCGATTCCGTGGCGCCAGCTCGGACGACCCTGTGTCGGGACGATCTCCGCTGAGCTTTCCATGCCTCAAGCGTCTGGAAGGTCTCCTGCGAGTCGGTGTCATAATACTCGCCGTCGGGGGTAATGGTATACCCCTCGACGGAGATCCCCGTGTCTCCGGCGGAAGTGCGGGCATCGGGGTCCACCTCATCGAACTCCGAGAGATCCTCCTTTGTCGGAGGCCCCCCCGATGCAGTGCTCCCCCCTACTTCCATTGGCGCGTCAGGTTGGGTATCGACGCCTGATGCAGCAACATCCATCCTGTCAGGGGTCGCCACGAGGTCTTCGGCGTTCTCCACGTCAGCGCCTCTGGGACCAGCCGGTCTGGCCATGGTGGTGGGGTCGGTCGGTTCTGCCGGCTTGTTCTGATAGTTCAATCGGGCAAATGATACTTCAGCTATCCCGGCGTCCACCTCCATGTCATCACCATCCTTTTCTTCGACTGTGGGGAGCGTGGGGACGTCCTTCCTTTCAGTTCCCGCTGGCTTCTTCAGCTCCTCAGTCTTCTTCTTGGCCGCCGCTGCAGCCTTGCGAGATGCCTCAGGTGATGCGAGGCGCGGGAAGTTGCTCTCGTCCTTCCCGGGCGGAGTTAGCACAGACTTGGGCAATGGCCCTCCCCATCGGGGGGCCTTTGGCGGGTCAGCGGGCTCAGGAACCGGTGAACTTCCCCCGGAAGTGCGGACGCTCGGCGCCCGAGCGGGAGGTGCACCCTTGGTGGCCGTAGAGCCGGGATCCGGCGACTTGGCTGGCGTGCCGCCCTTTGCGGGCACGGATGGGACAGGGGCCTTGGGGACATTTCTAATGTCAATGGGCCCTTTCGCCTTGGCGGGCGATGCCTTCGGAGGCGAGATGGGGCGTTTCGGTGGCGACGTCGCCTTCGGCGCAGGACCTTTGGGCTCGGCCTGGCGGGCAGGAGTCTTTGCCACAGAGGGAGCCGCCGCCTGTGAGGGGGGCGTCACCGTAGGTGCCGCATCAGTCATCTCCACATCATGCGACTGACCAGAGCCGTCTGCCCCAGTGGCCTTCGCTGGCGGGGTGGTGGAGTAAGTTAGCGAATCATCCCATACCATGGTCTGGAGAATCTTTTCGGCCTTCACCTTCGCGTCCTCGTCGGGTGGGTACATAGTCTTTTTGTACAGCATCCCCAACGTTTTCGCAGCATTGGTAGCACTCATGACGCGGTGTAGCGTCCACGAGATATCCACCGCCGCGCTGGCGAGTGCCGGGAGCGCCACCGCAGTTCTGTATTTGTTCGCGGGGGCGCCGGAGCTGCCGACACAGTGGTCGCCCCAAAAGGCGAAATCTGCAGGAACCACGATCAGGTTCCTCTTCATCGCTGCCCTGATGAATGTCGTGATGGCACCGAGCATGTTGGTATTGCGAGTGGGCTGAAACCATGATGCAACCGAGATGAGGATCACCACATTCGATCCAGCCCTCCTCACGGACTCAAGCCTTTCCAGGGTGGTGTGGATGAGGGTCTGCGCGTTGCTCTTGACGACCGACACCTTCTTCTTCTCATCCCAATCGGCCAGATCATGGAGACGGGTCGCAAAAATGCAGGTGTCGTACACCATGGCCCCTCTCCCAACCGCTTTTTCGCGGTCATGAGCGAGCCGTGTGGCCTCTTCGATCATGTTGGCGATGGGGATGTGGTAATCACCCTCCTCATACGGGCAATGAAAATGGATCTTCGGAGTGGATCCCTTTCGCGGTCCGCTGTCAGTGGACCGGAGAATGTCCAGTTGCGCACCAAGCTCATCCTCTGTGATATAAGAGCCCTTCTTGCTCTTCCCGCGCGACGCAAAGCAGAGGTCGTAGAAGACAAGGACTTGGGCATTGGCCTTAATCGTCGGCTCCTCCAAGTACGTGGGAGGTCCCCAACCCGCTGCTATTGCGGCGAGGATTCCGGTGACACCGGTAGTGCTCATAGGCAGGAGGCCCTTCAACACCGACGGTATAGTCGGAACATCAGAGTCAATGCATGCGAGAGCAAACTCCGGGAACACGGTCAGGATCACGTTCCTGAACATTTGGTTTCCCCAACCGATCCACTCTTTTTCGAGGGCGTTCTGGTCGTACGTAGTCAGGTGAGAGGTCTTGGGCCTACTCAGCCTAGGGAGCATCTCACTCTCGGGGTTCGCGATCCACTCTTGTTTGTACCTCCCGATCATCTTCTCGATGTCCAGAAACATAGTAGACGGCGCCAGATGTTCATCCATGATGTAACCCGGGTATTTCGGGTATTCATTTTCGTGCGCAAACGGGATCGACGATCCAGCCTCTTGCACCTTCATAGCATACGTGTTGCTAACGAGGCGATGCCTGGCGAACTCCGGGCTGAACCCGCCGGTCTTTGTGGGGGTGCTAGGAGCAGCCAATCGCTCCAGTTCGCGCTTGGTCGCGCCGATCTCCCCGATAGCGTTAGGCTGGAAGAAGGCACGCTTCCTCCAGGAGAGCGATGGAGAGCAGGGGTTAACCTCAATGTAAGGGTTGAACCGTTGCAACTCCACATCTCCATTTGCGTAACAAGTGGAGAATCCCTCACCACCCGTGATCTTCTCCAGGTCGTGAGAAAACTTGATGGCGAGAGCAAAGATGGGTGCCCGAGCCAGCATGAGGCGCCGCGTCTTATCTCCGCGGGGGTTGTCACCGCTGGCCGCGTCCACAGGCAGCATGAAGGAAAGGTGAGCCCATACTCCTTGGCCATAGTGCGCCCACGAGGTGTATCCGAGCGCTTGGCTGTAGACCAGCGATGTCCAAATCCCGATTTTGTCCTCGGACTCTGAACTCACCACTTCTTCGTGGGCGAGGGAGGCCCAGAGGGAGAACTGGCTCAGTCCATGTGCCCAGAGCTTGTTCTCAATGCTCCCCTGCTGCCAATGGTTCCAATTAGGGGAATCGGCGTCAATGACGGACGAGAGAGAGGGCACGATCCAATATCCTTCGCCCGCCGTGATGCCGCAGTCGTGAGTCATGTTGGTCACCCCGGGAGTGGCGAGCCTCTCAACCTTGTCCCACAGGAAGAATTGGTCAAGCACGGTCGCAACCTTCAGTTCGGAGGTCATGTGCTCCGCAAATGCACCAAAACCGCCATACGCCTCCATGGACGGCAGATGATCGATCGATCTGCCAGTGGTCCTATCCTGACACATGTCGATGATTTCCTCCAAGGTTCTATCCTTGATGAGGGAAATGCCATCAACCACGATCTCTGGAGGAACGAACATAGCAAGAGGGCGCATCTGTAGCCACTTTCTCACTATGGAGGGCTCGTACTGGGTGAAGCTGCTGATGCCTCCCGTGTTTTGGGAGCGGCGCGGATCAGCCATGTCATAGCAGTCAGTTGTGAAGCCGACGTAGCTCCTGTACTGGTTCTGCTTGACCGCCATGTATTCAGTCCTCCAGTTCTTCTTCAACTCCCCGTCGGAGTTCGTGATGGACGAGGACCAACCTCCTCCGGATGGTCGACAGCAGGGATGTACTGCCGGGTCGACATCCGTCGCCTCATCAAGCCCGAGCGGCGCGATGTGGGCGTGGGGGAGGTAGTGGGTGGCAGAGCCTCGGATGGGGATCGCATCGCACAGGATTGCCGCGGCGGTCAGGGCATTGTGCTCAGTGGCGATGAAACCAGAATCCTTGAGCAGGGCGATTATGTTGGCCGCCCTTCCTCTTCGGTAGTTTAGGACCTTGGTCCTAACATCAGCAGGGAAGGAATCATATCCCTCGCATTTAACGAGACCATTGATCATAGTCTCCACCTGCTCGCCGGTGATCACGTCGCTCAAACGGGCAGCCTTTAAAGCCGCGCGACCGTTGAGCTTGGAAACCCAGCTGTTAAAGCTGTTCTGCATGATGTTGGCCACGGCCTTCACGCGGCCAGTGACAGGGTAGGGGAACCGCAGCGATGATGCGCTGGGAGGTGTGGGGAGGCTTTTCTCAGCCCCAGCCCTGGTGATTGATCCGCTCTCCACGGAAGCCATATCACGGAGCCCGCGTAGGAGAAGCGGAGGTTAGAGGTGGTCCAAGGCAGCCGCCGGCGGCGGTGCAGGAGGGCGATGGAGATCGCCGGTTGCCGCACCGCAGCGGTGCGTGAGGGTGATGAAGATCACCAGCAGCCGATCAGCCGCCGAGGCCGGGGTGGAAAGTCCGTCTAGGACACGTCACCCGGGCCAATGAATGATGCAGCAGCGGCCCAAATCGCAAGGCGGGGCGGCTAAGTGCAACACTCAGACTCACACAAATAGTGGGACTGAGGAGCTCAATAGGAATCAAAGGATGAATCGTACATAGCTCCGTGATCGACAATACCATCAAGGACAAACAAAGAACAAGGCCCTGAGTGTAGGGGAGTCCCATATGGTCTGGAAGTGGTTGGAAGTGTGCATCGCATGCCGATGTGGACTTCCGAGGAAGTCGCGTTCAGCTGAGAGAGAGCCAAAAAGCGACATGTAAACGCTTTGGGGCATTCCGCACAACATTGCGATCACCGAGAGAGCCAAGGTCAGACATGGATCGACCACATTCAACCGAAAATTTCATTGAACATCCTTTCCCATGCAGCATCGTGAAAAGAGAAGTTGTTCTTCCCGTTTCGAAGCGAAATAGAGCAGGGCACCTGGCGTAATCGATCATTAGTCCGTTTGTTCACGGCAACGTTAATGACAGTGGCGTGTCCGTAAGCTCCAATCTGACAACTGCAGAGATTAAATCTGTATAGGTCATGGTCATCAATAAATTGGCGGATTCTCTGAATACAGAGTCCGGGTAGGTCGCCACCAAAACCGATAACAATGTCAAATTCGTGAAGTATAGCATTCAGGGCAAAGGCAAGTGTAGAGGCAGTAAGCGCGTCGCACTTTTGTCGGAACCTCCTGATCTTGGACCAATCCCTTTTGCAGGAATCCGGGCATGAAGGAAAAATATTGAACACAGCAAAGTTATCTCTTTTTCCTTTTAATCCGGGATACGTAGAGATCCCTCCGGTGTCTCCATCATCGAGATCGATTTTAACAACTCTGTGCCCGCGCTGAGGGGGCAGGAGTGGTAATACGGAGGAGTCAATGACGACGGTCAGGCGGTCATTCTCAGACGCCCTAATTTCGGTGATTGAAATCTTGCAATCCGAGATGTTGGCGTCATTGATGAAGGAGTTGAACTTCGAGTCATGATCGGATTCAATGCGAACCCCCCTGATTGGTGGAAGAGCAGGAGCGGCAGGGGGAAGATGCACGGGTTGGGTGGGATGGGAGAGATATGATTGCAGAAACCCCTGCTTGAACATCCCAAGGGTGTGGAGATTCTTGCTCCATACGGTCTTGTCGACGCACGCCTTTGTGAGGATGTCGGCTCCCTGATAGTCCGAAGGGCATGCAACGAAACGGAATATCTTGTCGTTGTATCGCTCATTGAGCCACGCGATGTCAACCCGTTGGGTACGCGACATGTATCGCATATTCGGGTTATTTCCGGTGACGATTATTCTGCATGCGGCTTCATTGTCCTCAAGGACGCTGATTGGTTGTGGGATCGAAGCGTCATATTTTATCTTGCACTTGCATACGATCGAGTCAGAAGAACCGCGACCGATGGCAAAGTGCCAGAGAGCGGCGAGCATCATGGCCTCTTTGGAAATGCCGTGATCAAGGGCGACAATTTCGGCCTCGGGAGTGGACTTCGATACGGAAGTTTGCTTTTTGCTCACGGCGGTGATGGGCATGTAGGTGCGAGGGCCAACGAGACATACGAGGACCCCGGATGTGCTTTTTGCGTCGGTTCGATCACCGGCGAGATCAGCATCGCAGTAGGTGACGACTTCGATCATGTCAGATCGATCGCCAACCCATCCATAGAGGTGCAATTCAATGGTGGAGTTGATGTACGACACGAGCCTATGAAGCTTCTTATCGCACAATTGGTTCCACTTGGTGATTCTGCTGGCCAGCGCTTGCACCGGTCGGATTAAATCATAGCGGCCCATTCGAGCACCATATAAGATTTTCATCAAGACCTGTGCAGCCGCGTCGCCTAGGACGCCAGGTTTGGCAGAGATGACTTCGATGTCTTCTTTTTGGTCAACAAGCCTGTCAAACTCCGGGTTTACCGGGTTCTCGTCAAATTCAGGCTTGCTTTCGTCGAGGAACGGAGTCTCAACAGTCTGAAGGGCTTTGGGAAACTTTGATTGGCAAAGCTCGAGGTAGCGCTCAACGCATGCTTGCATGAAGCAAGATTCGTTATATTTGATGAGGTTGATCTTAGCCTTGCCGCGACATGCGTCGGCAGCAGGCCTTCGGTCAGGCCCAAATCGCATCTCCGGTATAGGCTTTGAGGGAGGATGTCCAACCGTCCACGCAGTCCTCGGGTCGAAAGGCCCATCCACGGTGGCTGATCTGAATTCGTGTTCGCATCCGAGATATCTCTTGAGAGGACGGGGCTCCTCCATATTGATAACGGAGCCTATGAGTCTCCATCCTTCGGCGAGGTTAGCCGATGGGCCGCTTTGCTTGAAATCGTCAACATAGACAACGAGAAAGGTCTCAAGTGCAGGGTGACGAAAAACACTGGGCCAGTCAGGGATGGGTACAAATCCAACCTTTTTAAGTTGGGTCTCGCAGTGCTGCTCCCAGAAACCTCCAGCGTCAGGATGTCCATAAAGGGCAAGAACAAGGGGGCATACAGGGTCTTGCATGCCCTCCCATTCCTTTGGCCATTGGTCATGGGGAAGGCGTATCCAGGTCTTGGTTCCGCCGAGCAACGCCTGAGTATACGCGGATTCCCCGTCGCTGACTTCAAGCGAGTTTCCTGGCAAAAGCCCGTACGCATCAGCAACCTTTCCCGCCGCCATGGTGGCAGGGCACGAAGTGATTTCGGAAAATAGAGCCCAGGCATTGGACTCGTCCCTAACGTGGCATCCCTCGAAGACGACACGGCCCTTGAACTTCCTGTTCGGATCACCCTCTGCAAGCTCGTGATTCTTTTCGACGCATATGTCAAAGACACGACCGACATGAACCTTGGCCCCTTCTCGTTTAGCCTCAGCAGCGACGTCACGCCACTCACGCACCTTGGATTGGTCCCAGCAGCCGAGATCCCTAAGCTTCTTCCACTCCTTTTCTAGGGCGGCGAAGGCCTTGGGATCGAGCTTTGCCTCCTTTCGAGGCACAGGGCGTGCGACACAGGCACTGAACGGAGGGAGCCCGAGAAAAGGGCTGTGACCGGACTCATCAGCCCCACGAGGCATGGTAAACCACTCGGTGCTTCCGGTGGAGGACCACATATGTGATGGGAAAGTAGCGGATGCAGCGGGGGCACCTTTGTCGGTGCTACCGAATCCTTGCCCCCCTCTTTCGGAGGCATGCGGCTTCTGTACGCAAATGATGGGCTCAAGAATAGAGACGCGTTCAAGAATGAGCTGCGCGATTTTGTCTCCGTTCTTGATGATGAAGTCATTGCTTGAATGGTTGAAGACTACAATCTTGACCTCTCCGGTATAGTCAGGGTCAATGACACCGGCACCAATGTCAATCATGTGCTTGGCCGCAAGGCCAGAGCGGGGAGCTATTCTTCCGTAGACTCCTTTGGGAAGCGTGATGGCCAAGCCGGTCCCGATGGTGGCTTTGTCGCCAGCGGGAACTGTGAGATCATGGGCCGATTGGAAATCCAGACCAACACTTTCAGGAGTCCCGCGATTTGGGACAGCGACTCCTTCCCAAAGAGGGTGGATGTAGAGTGCATGGGGGTCTCTTCTCCACGTATTGCGGCTGTTGGGCTCGGCAACAGCAACAGGAATCGTGGATCTCTCAGTCCTCCCTTTGTACCAGGATTTGATGATAACCTGGCACATCTGCTTCGGGTAGAGGGCGGTGAGCGGAGTGAGGGACCCCTCAATCCTGGCGTGTACGAATCCCTTTTCGTGATGACATGTTCGGCCCCCGAGCGCGGCGGCAAGATCAGGTGAGTTCGTGGCGATCCTCCACTGCTTTCGGATGGGCACCCCGTTCTTGTCCTTCATTCCGAAGTCGCATCCGTCAATATTAACAGTGAGAATCTCAGGATCGTCGAGAAACTTTTTCATGAAGGGTTGAGACCATCCAAGGCAATGACGTGGCCATTCATAGGCAATTCGTCCGCCACCCTTTCGCACTTCACGAGAAACTCGAATGAAGGCCGCGAACATGACCTGGGACTGTCTCCGAGCGTCATTAAGCTCAGCGGCGAACTCGGGTCCGTACTGAGAGAGGTTAACGTATTGCCAAGTACTCCAAGGCCCACAGGGAATAGAAGACCAAAGATCGCACTTAGGATTCTTCCTAACGATCTCAATCAGCCTCCTAACATCTTTGCCTTTAAGGATATCAAAGGAGTCCTTGTGCACACGTATGGCATCTCCACCAAATTCAAACATAGTGGCGGAGAGTGAGGAATCGGCTTCGCATGCAAACTCAATTAATAGTGATTTATTGGATGTGGCTGGCGCGCCAGGGTGATCGTCGCCAGGTTTGGAGCGAGACTTCTCAACCTCTAGCTCCCTCTCAGTGCTGACATAGATCCTTCGCGCGGTGAGCGACATGGCACGCCAATCGTCGGACGAGATGGAGTTGGGTTTCCCCGTCCCGGTGTAGGGACGCTCTTTGCGCTTGGAGGACTGCGGATAATCAATGTCTTCCTTGCTTCCCGACACAACGTCCTCGCCGAGCGGCTTCTTGGGAGATGGACGCCTCCTTTTGGGCGCGCAGCCCTTGTCGAAAAGGATGGTAACCCCGGTCCAGAATTTGTGGGTTCTGACCCGATGGCCGCTGGCATACACATCACGGGAGTCGCGATAGACCTCGTCTCTGGAGTCGAGGAAGCTGCAATGAGTGATTCTGATATCGTCGAGATCAGCTTGGACCGGCCCCCCTGAAGGTAGAGGACGGGTGTCATCTCCAAAGAAGTCCTTTCTCGCCTTGACGTGGAATCGATGCCAGGACTTTTCTTCTTCGAAACGCACCCAGTAGTCATCCCTTTTGTCAGGGGAAGATTCATCGGAGATGTGAATATCAATGACGTCAGCCTCAGGAATACTGTCAGACTCAGCATTCTTTTGCCGATCTTGACGATCACCCTCATCGCCCCCATGGTCAAAGCGTCCCTCGTCAAAGCTGAAGGATCCGTCTTCACGGGGCAGGAATTTTTCGCTGGGGAGATCAGGGTTAGAGAGGCGATCATGCTTATATGATGCGATCTCTCGGGTTCGAGCCTCATATGCTTTCAGCAGAGGGAACACAAACGGCTCTTCAGCATCGTGGTAGATCTGTTTCACCTGGTGAATACTGGGTCTCACAACCCCAGCCTGAAAATGCTCGAGGTCAGCAACATAGTAGTCACCTTTCCATTTCCCTCCAGGTTCGAACCGATACCCGAGGAAAACACCAGGTTTGGCTACGGGTGCGAACTTGGGAGCCTTATAGTGATCGTGCTCTTCGCCAGGAACAGCGGGAGCGATACTAGATTCTTCCTCATCGAGGTCAGCGAGGGGGTCGTAGTCACAGTCACGCAGAGCTTCCTCGATTTCTGCTGGCGACATGGGTTCATAGTCATCGTCAGAAAGAGATGCGTCTTCTCTTTCGGTTTCGCCCCATTTCTCAAGAGCGTGGATGTCGACCTGAAAATAGGTTTCGCCGATCCAATCTTGCGATTGATCATCTCTAGGATCATTCAGGTTCCTCCACGTGGCTGACTGAACAGAGTCATTCTCACCGTTGAGATATTTAATGATGGTTAGAGTTTCGTCAGCGAGGAATTGAACGTCGATAGGGCAGTTGGATCCCCTTGGGTCGAAGAGCTTCTTCCTGGGTGTCCGGTGTATACGGATAACACACTCGTTCTCTTCGTCTTTGCTCCAATAGTCATCGTCGGCAGGCTTATTTCGATCTTCGGGGGCGTTTTTGATCCCCCCCTTTTCAACTCGACGCGGCTTGGGAGCGACGGGGAAGAAATCAACCAAGCAACCGAAGGGAAGGAGCTTGCCGTTGAAAGGAAGGGGGGCGTGTCTTTTAGACCACGCGCTTCCACCTCCCCGATTCTCAATGTTTCTAGCAACGGCAAAGTATTTCGTGGCGTAGGGCCACCATCGGGCTTCTAACCCGGCTTGACGTAGAAGCACACGTGCACCATGAAGGACTAATTTGACTTTGTTTTCAATGATGCCGTTTGTCTTTGGCATTCCAGGAGTAGACCATTCATGTATCCAGCGCAGTTCCTTGCAGGCACTGACAAGTTCTTTAGCTTGATCAGTGTGCATCATCTTGATGTCATTCTGAGGCCCTGCGAAGCGGTTGAAGGCATCAACGGTGTTAGCGTCGGAGCGGCTCATGACAGGCATGACATCAATCCACGAAGTGGCGAGATCATAGAACACGATGGCGTCGGCTTCGCCGTTGATCCCCCTGTCACGTAGCCCTCGCAGAACCATCGTGTCGGCGGTGACGAGGTCGCCAAAGTCTTCGGCCCCGTGACCAGCCGCGCCTTTCTTCCGGAACAGTCTAACATTCTCCATCTTGGCGCGCTGGCAGTGCGAGCAAAAAGGGTTCTTGGGAAGATGAGTCATCATATGGCGGAGAGTCAAGGCATCAGCTTTCCAGTCTTCGGCGCTACGCAGAGGGCCGTGGCCTTCAAGTTCGACGGTTTCCTCAATTGGATCAGAGGCAGGAGGATCTGGGTCGGGCGAACTAGAATGACCTTCGGGAACAGAAGCAATGCCCTCTGTCCCCTTTTTGACGACATCTCCGGAAAGAGCAGAAGGAGCAGGAACAGCAGGGATGTCAGGGTACTGATTGGTCGCCGGAGAACTGAAATTGCAACGTGAGGCAGGTAAGTATGGGACATTGTTCAGCACGTCGAGCACAATTTCTTTGCCATTAGGTCCTTGAAGGACAGGAAGCTCACCCGCGGGCCAGGTGAACGTGTAACCTTGCTCCATACAGCGTTTGCCGATTGAGATGAGCGATGGCGTGTTCTGCATGACGTGGGCATCAATCACCTCGTCGATGTCCTGCATGTCAGCAGCAATGCTCCCGAGGGTCGATGCCGTGCCGTTGGCGGTCTGCAGGGCATGGGTACGTCCGGTTTTCTTCACCAGACTCTGTTCACCGGCACTAAGCTCGTTCAGTCCAACAAGGTCGATGGGGCAGCCTGTATCAGCAAGCCATCGGATTGATCGTTCGTGCCCTGGAGCCGATGGAGTGGAGGACATGCGCGATGCTCTATACATCATGCGCCGCCGAATTGGTTTGGACTCGAGGTATTCGCCCTCCTGATCAATTGCGACCTGCTCCTGCATGGAGAGTGCTCGGAGAATGGCCTTCTCACTTTGCCGCTCAATGGTGATCTTTGAAGCGTTCTTGAACTCCCCAGAGTGAGTATATGATGGATTCCTGGATTTCTGGGAAACATGAGAGATCTGTTTCATAAGATTATTATCGGAAACGACGATATACTCAATCATGGCGGAGTCATTGATCTGAACTGTTGGGCTGCTGTCGTCATTGTAGACGTTCGGTCGCATGGAGGCATTCCACGCGGCACGCTTAACAGGGTCAGTGTATGACCAAAAGGTAGTCTCTACGTCTCCGGTAAAACCGATAGGGCAGAACATCCTATTCCGCGAAGTGTGAGAAGTGATTGGAAGGTCCTGGATAACTTGTCCATCACGGATGGAAACGGTCCGCCTCCATGCCACATGCCGTAACTCGGGGCCCCCACCAGTGGGTCCCTGAAACATGCAAGCCCGGCGGTCGGTTCTAGACCACACTTGTGCATCAGCAGGGGGAAAGCGGCCGGGTGTCCTGTCAGAAAGGGCACCCGTCTGATCATCAGGTTCGCATTTTGTCGCTGGGCATGCGATGGAGACCCCCGGCGAGACCTGTGGGTAACGGCCCGCCCCTCTCAGAAACCCTCGTCAACCCCAGGTGCGGGACTGTCAATCCGCCCATCAGGATAGGGATTCGACGAGTCGCCCCCCTGCTCAGTAGCAGGGGCACCGGGCTTCCTAGGAAGCGGAGCTAGGTCAGGAGGGGGCTTCTCATGCTTGTACGTGCACTTGGGACGTGTGCATTTGCCGGCGTTTAGCCATTCTTGGCAGTACCCAGGATATATGGGACCGTCGTTATCACGGGGAGAATTCGGCTTCTCCTCATGGTGCGCAAAACGGCAGTCAGAGCCGCGCCTACACTGCCCCTTTTGCCAATCATGACAAACTCCAGGGGTGGCAGGATGCTCATGGCGGCGATCTCTTCCTGGAGAAGGGCGCTCCCTGCTATTCCGCCTGGGGTCGTCAGATCGCGTTTTTCCGCGATCGCGATCACTTGATCTCGCGTCCTCCGTCTTGCGAGTATCCCCAAACGGCGAAGGACGGCGCACCCCAGGAGCGGCGGCATTGGGGTTGCGATCAGCATGTGGAGATCGGGAGTACATTCGTTCCTTTATCTCGGAGACATTGTACCTCGTCCTCCACCTCGACACAGCGTTACGAGCGGCCCTCATGATCCAGTCGTAATTTTGCACGTCTGGATTGCGATCCCAGTGTTGCACATCAGGCATCAAGCATGGTGAGTGCCGAACTTGCTCAAAGAAAACATGCTGAAGAACATGATGATCAATCGGTGCGGTGATTCCGCCCAGGAGTCCTTCCCATTTGTCAAGGAATTTCTCAAGCTGAGGCTCGCCAGACCCGGCAGCTCTGCCGAGGGATAGGCGAAGAAGTTCATTCGTACGGATAGACTGACTCCCGACTTCATCAGGACGAAGATACTCAATGAGACAGAACAGGATCTGACGGCTTTTCAGCCTCGTCCCCCTTTTTACCTGAGCCTCTTCAGTCAGCCTGCTGATCTTGGCAACTATTGGTTTCGATGTGATGCACTTTCTCAGCGCAGCATTGAACCTATTGTCAAGGATCGGGTAGAGGCACTCCTCATCAAGTTCCTCTATTGCGCTGGCGTTCTCGACACTCATGACCCAAGACATGGCATATGGCGAGTCATAGCTGAATGCGTTGCTCACAATTTCTCTCGTGGAAATGATCCAGTCTCGCAACTCATGCGGTGCAGGCTCTTTTTCGAGCTCAATGTTAGCGCACTTGTTCGCCTCGGACGGCAACGAGGTTAAGGGTGGTCGAGTAGCCTGTCCAAAAACGTGAGGAGGTAAAACGCCATCTCGGCCAATGGATATGGCACATAGAGAGCAACTCCCGGATGATGGCGGGCAGCACGCGGCACATAATGAAGTGCGGCACAACGAACATGTTTGGAAGCATGGGGGCGTCCCGGGAATGCTGGTCTTGACATTGATGTTGCATCGAGGGCAGACCCTCTCCTCAGCGGAGGATCGGCGGAGATCGGGAGCTCCAATACCGCCGACACCACTGGCGCCATGCACACCCTTATCGAGTCCTGGTGGAAGAGAGAAGCCATTCGAACCGCCAGAGTTATTCTGTGCTCCCTGGTGATGCTGTGAATTCTGCTGATTTGTCACAGCAGCGTCAGATCCATATCTCCCGCGAATGATTCCCTGAGATGTTCCATGCTCGACCTGACCGGTGAAAACCCCCCCCGTAGGGGAACACCCAGGATATGTGTTGATGGTCCCCCTCGGAACTGCTCGTCCGACTACGGGCGAAGACATTGCCCTTGGTGGCATTGGCCCGGCAGCTCCGACGTTGGAACAGAAACCAGAATTCCCTTGGTGCGGTTCAGGACTCCGATGTGACGGATCTCCACGTGATGGCCCGGATCCAGGATCAGGAGCAGTGCCATCCTGCTGATTATGATCAGGAATGCAATCAGGTCCTCCAGGCCCCGCACTGGGGCCGCGATGCTTAGTTTTCCCGTCGGGATCAGCTCTCAGACAACCGAGGCAAATAGGTCGAACACTCGACCCAAAACGACGTACATCGTCAGGCGAAGCGATGTGTTGATCGCAGTACTCGTCCTTGCATATGAGACACCTCACAAGTCCGTGTCTCCCCCCTCTTCCTCTGCATGCGCGGCATCTAGGAAACTGATCGCTGCACTTGAAACATGAGTTACAGTCATGGTCAAAGCAGTCTTCGCAGACTGACTTGCCGCAGCTTCGGCATGGATAGCGAGGTTCCCGATGCTGTGGATGCCCGGGCTCCTCATGAGCACACCTGGCCCGGTTATCAGGGGCAGCGCCGGCAGCCCGAGCAATGGCCCTCGTTCTAGAGGGATCCCTGCCGAAGATGGGGGCTGATGGTGATGGTGGGGGTGGCCCCGAAGGAGGTGGAGGTGGAGGTGGAGGAGGCCTCGCCGAGCTGACGGTGCGAGCATCACGAGGAGGAGAACCTCTAGGAGCCCTTCCCTGGGTTAAGGGATCTGTGTCTCCAGATTTCTCCCATGATCCCGTTCCGGCGGTCGAACCAGCGCCAGCACTTGAGGATCCGCAGGCAGCAAGAGGTTGCTCCCTCAATTCAGCGACCTGCATGTTGATCTCATTGACCCTCAGCACAAGCTTCATAAACTGCTCTTGCATGTCCCTCGGGTTGGGGCCTAAGCTTTTGTCATGAAGGTCCTTGACACATCTAGCAATGCGGGACAATTGAAGCTTGAATTCTTCCTGTTTCTGTGAGTTCTCATTGAGGGCTCCGGATACCTTATTACTGAACTGCTTCAGGTCGGTCGCAGGAACGAGATGCTGATATACGTCTCGACGTTCCCACGGATGGTTCTTTCTCTTGAGATGGTTCCCTCAATGTCGATGACACTGCGAGAGTTCGCCTCAACTTCGTCTTTGATTTTCCGAACCTCAGCCTCAAGGGCCCCGATCTCAGAAAACCTAAGAAGCTGGACCTTGGCGTTCTCAAGTGATTCGGCCTGCTCGCGAAGTTCAGCAGCGGATATGACGATCGAGTTAGATCTCTCATCATACATCTTGAAACGCTCATTCATCTCCTTCTCGCTTCGGGCAACCCACTCGTGGAAATCACGGAACTTAGCCTCGTGTTTTGAGAGAGTTCCGGCAACGGCAGAGAAGGATGATTCAACTTTCTTCTCGAAGGCGTCAACACGGTTATTGATCTTCTTGATCTCACCGACGCAAGCGTTGATATCATCCCTACATGAACGAATCTCAGCTCTGCATCCCTGGATTTCGGCCTTGCACCCCTTGACCTCGTTATGGATCGCGAGAAGCAGTCGTTGAAGCTCAGATGCAACAGGATGGCCGCCACTTGTGGAAGCAGACGGAGCAGGACGACTATCAGCGTCATGATCTCCGCGGCTATTCTCTTCCCTGTCGGGAGTGCAGCCCGGAGTTCCGATTTGAAAGAATGCGGGGACAACGGAGTCGTTGACCGGTTGATTCGAAGGAAGCCCTCCATATCCAGGGGCAATAGTGCTAAGACCAGGTCTCCGATTCCTAGGCGTAGAGTTAATCCCGTCATCAGTCTCCTTCTCAGACATCGGGGCGTTGGAGCTGAGCCCAGACCCCGCAGAGTGTATAGGAACGTCAATAGGATCGTGATGAGCTGGGGGATTAGATCGCAGTCGTAGAGCAGCTTCACGTCTCTCGGGTGACTCAGAGCTCCTCTTTGTGGCTCGTGAGTCAGTGCCGGTTTGTCCCGACACATTATCAAATGATGATGATCCGCGAAGTTGAGCTTGATCTGGATTAGGTTGAGTGAGATCAAGCCGTTGAGCAACGTCACCATTGAGTGGCTTAGGGGAAAGTACTTTGGCAACGCGGCTCGGCGGGAGCGATGTAGTTCGTCTCTCTGGTGTGACCTCGGCCTCATCGATTACATCAAGGATTCCAGGAATGGTTTCATCATCTTCATTTCCTCTCCTGGGTGGCTGATGGAAGGGGATGTCGAGGAGGTCAAATGGAGTAGAGCCAATACCAGGTGTATCCTGCTCGGATCCATCGCTGGTACGGTGGCTGGACTGCTCCTCGAGGTCGATGACGTCGGGGGCGGACTCTTTTCGAGTCTGACGCCGATTGAACGCCGCGAAGAGACCGGCATGGCTTCTTGACGAAGAGAAGGAAGGATTTGGGCCTGCTGTTTCGCGGCCCGCATCCGATCGACTAGTACCTGATGTCCGATTTGGCGGATTTGAGCCCGCGTTGTAGCGGTTCGCATCCCGACCTCGGGTACCTGAGGAAAGCGGTGGATTCGGACCAGCGTTGTAGCGGTCCGCATTCCGGTCGCGGGTACCTGACAGGTGAGATGATATTGCATCAGGGATGAAGTCCATATCCGCCGGACTGGGGTGATCGTGAATGATGTCAATGTCGGATGAACCTGAGACGGGAGGAGGGCCAGCTATTTGCGGCCAATCCTCAATCGCCCGTTTGCCCACCTCGGGTTGGGCCGAACCTGCAACATGAGAAGGGGAGAAATCTTCAACGGGGTCATTTTCTCCATCATGAGGAAAACCCTGAGTAGGCTCATGCGACGGCAGGGCATCAAAGGACCTGTCAATTCGGGAAGGCTGAGACCTCCAATCAGCATCAAAAAGGGATTGAAAATCCAGATTCCCAACCGAAACGGGGGCACCCGAGTTAAAGTCGAGCCGACCGAAATCAGGCGGTGTAGCCTGCGATCCACTGCCGAGGAGTTGGTCAAACTGATCCCATGTAAGGGACCATGATTGAGCCGGCTCCGGATGAGCAGCATGATGGATAGCCCGGTCCTCGATCTGGAGCGCCACGAACGGAACAGTAGGCGAAATCGATGAGGGCACCTGATTTGGAGGAACCTCAGCCTCTTCTAGAGGGGGTCCGTCCTCGATCTGGAGCACTGCCGCCGGGATAGGGGCCTCCGCATCCTCATCAAACACAACCTGAGAAAGGATCCAATCGTCCGTGATCACCCCGGGATTGGGCTCTGCGCCCACCATCGGGGGAATGGGCCACAGCCGGCTGTCTAAGCCGGGGGCAGCAGGCGCGGCGTTGCCGCGAAGGGCGTTGGCCTCGTCGTCCACGAAGCCCGGCCCACGATGAGAAGCTCCGGGGGACGCCATTGCTCGTACAAGTAGGCGATGGGAGCAGGTAGCGGGTCACGTCCCGCAACCGGATCACCAGCCCCAGCTTCTAGCTGGTACGGCTGATAACCTGCGGTTTTGGGCGAACACGAAGTAGCCCAGGGAAGCAAATGAGCACAAAGTAGATCACGATGTACCCAAAGCACCCGGAAACACAACTCGGGTGAAGCTGTGGATGATGACCGGGTTGAGGAAGTGACGGTTGACAAAGGAGAAGTATGGGGAGGTTAGAAATCAAGTTGAAGAGGATTAAGTTCAATACCAAGCCCAAGTAGAACAGCGCGACTCACCGAGCACCTCCTACACCCAGCCGCCCGCGGCCCCGACCCTTTTCGGCTCGAGGACGAAGAAAGCTGCCAGTGAATGGCGCACGAGCGTGAGTCCTATTCCCACTTGACGGGAGGTAAAAACTTGAGCCAAACGGCCGTTCGGCCGTTTTGACATATGAAGAAACAACACGTGAACAAAACACATTAACAACAAGATTAGATTTGTTTTTGTTTCTTACATACTCATGGAAGTTTAATTAATTTTAATAAACTCTGAGTTCCTGCCTCTGATATGGATCCCTTTGATATGCACCCCGAAACGGTCTAAAGGTTCAGTCACGCTAACTCAGCGCCCAAACCTGAGGCCCTGGCACCTCCGCCACGTCCAGCACCCGCTCTTCCCAGGGCCTCGGCCCCGGCAAAGGATTCTGGTCCCTTTCACAAGGAAAGGATCTGAGGACCTGAGGACCCTGCGGCTGCACATCAAAACCTCAGACAAACATGGCAACACCAGCAAGCGATTTATACGCCACTGCCCTCAACTGCCAGCTCAGCCAACAAACCTGCCAAGAATCCACGTTTTAACTCCCATGATTCATCATCCATGAGGGCAGCTGCGAGTTCGCACCAAGGCCTGGCCAGCCTGACAGCATACAGGGCTCTAAACTCTGAGTAGCAGGCCCTCCCAGAACTTCTGGAATGTTTCCACAGCGCGTGCTGCGGGACGACTCCTGCGAGGTTGGCCCGGTCATTCAATTCACTTGCCACGGGAGATTCTCGCTTATGCTTGATCGATGGCATTGTCAAGCTTTCACGACGTGAGCGAAGCGACTCCATGCCCATCCGGAGTTCAGAAGGCAGCCAAGTCCTCAAGTGTCTTGCCTTCCCGCGCTGCCAAATGCCTCGCGAGGCACCGCAACCGACCAAAGCAGGACGAAAGCTCTTTGTTTGGGGATGGTCATGGTTTCTAGTTCAGAAATCGCAGGGCTGCTGACCATCCCCACTGACCCAAACGCCGGCTTTTCTGACCATCAAACGCACGGCCCCGGCCCGCCGCCTGCACACAAGGCACAGCACACTTGCACCTGCCGTGTGCGCAAAGAACGCTCAGGGCGGGCAAGCGGCCTAGCCCGTGCCAAAGCGCCAGGTCCATTCTGGACCTGCCCAAGGCTCGGCTGGACGCTTTGTCAACTCATCCGCGTGTTCCTACCGTGGCTGTTCCGAGAGGGAGTCTGTTCCTAGTAACTTGGTACATAGTTGACCCAAAAATCATGTTTAAAACAAATCACGAGCGGAGAGAGCCGTGACAAAAAGGACAAACGTTCGTTGCCATCATAGTCGTGTTGCCTGGCATCTGCTTCTCGCAGAGTGCAAGGCGGTGCTGGCAGCCACCAGCGCCATGACAAGCAAACTGACGGTGCTCCCTCCTTGAATTAACTTGCGGTGGCTATGGCTCTGAAAGGGGATGAAATTTGCAGCAACTACTAGCGGCTACCCAAGTTCAAACACTCGAAAAGGAACAAGATAAGGATATCATTTTGGCAGGCCGTCGGTTGTAATCAGATCAGGAATCGCATGGTCTACCCTGATCCTTGATGTCGCAATGCTGCGGCAAGGAGATATTCCCCGACTTTGTTCCCGCACTTAGTTTCATACACGCCATAAACCAGGACGATGGCACGGTCACCCTCTCCAAACTCCCTTGCCTGCCTAAGGCCATCAGGTACTGCTACCTCCCGGCGACCTCTCACGCCGCAGGCAACCTCTTTTGCCCCAATTTGAGAATGCCATCTCCCCGTGGCACTAAACGGCGGCTGCATTCCGCAGGGAATGCTGCGATGTGCCACCAGGCCATGCGATTGACACACCCTTGCAACACATGGCGCTGGGAGGCAACGCCAGCATGCCTTCTGATTCTTCCTCAGGCTGCCCCGAGGTCAGGATCTTGGCCATGGGCGGGAAAACCCGTGCAGTGACTACTCCCCCCTGCAAGCTACCGCAAAAGGCAAGTAAAGGCACACATTGCCCAAAATAAGAAGCAAGCCTCGTCCAGTTTCCAATTCACCCAGGCCAGGGTCCACAGTTCCCCCTGTACAACTTAAACCAGCACCACAGTCTGGCCCTCCATTGCGGCTTGGTCCGCCTGCATGCTCCTGGACAGCTGCGAAACTTTTATCGCAGCTTCACAGAAACCGCAACGATCATCGGCAGCAGAGTACGAGAAGAAAAAGAAAAAGAAACAAGAAAGAAAGGAACAAGAAAGAAAGGAACAAGAAAGAAACAAACAGAAAGAAACAACAGAAACAGAAAGATAGAACAAAAAAAGACCAGAAAGGAAACAAATCAAGCGAGGAAGAGAGAGAGAGAGAGAGAGTGAAAAGGGAGAATAACAGTAAAGCCTTGGAGAGAAAATAACAGCTCCTATGTATATATGTGGCCCCTGGAAGAGAATCTGCATGATCAACAGGGGTGCCTTCACTGCAATCTCTCCCACCTTTTCCGGTCCCTTTCATCTCCCCGCATTTCTGCCCCTGCCTTGCAGCCTCTGCCGCCAGGCGTTCGAGGTCTGCCAGCGGCGTGTCCTCCGGCAGCAGCAGATCCGCGCCAAAGGACCGGCGCAGCAGCTCTGTCGCGCAGAGCCGGCGCCTGGCACAGATACGAAGAGATAAGCTTCGATGCGGCAATTTACCGCTACAGCAAGGCATTAGCAAAGGAGACGGAAATGAGTTTGCTTAGGAGTCGTGCCGCAAACCAAAAGTAAAAGCGGCTGAGTGATGGAGCGGCCTCTTCGCAGGAGAGGCCTCTTCGGCTGCCTCTCGGGTGGCCTGGCCGCGAAAGGTGAAAACCTGCTGTCGTGCAAAGTCGCGCAGAATGCAATACTGCTTGATTTCGGCGGTCTTGCGGCGAAATGGCTGTGAATATATGACGTGGAAAGGTTGCTGGTTTACTGACCATGCTGGTAGTCACTGGCAAGCTTTACGAGCTCCCCGCCTTCATGAAAGCCTTGCGTAAGGGATTTTCGCCGTTGCCTCGCGCAGGAGTGGCAGGCGGCCTGGCACGCATATCTGACACAAGGGGCAAACTCATCTCAACCTGGTGAGTTCTGGCACCAGAACCAGCGGTCTGATCTTCCAGACCTTGCTGAACGGCGCCAAGCTGGCTTCGGCCTCGGCTCGACAAACGCAGCTCACACGTGCAATTTCTACACGCAGATGCAAGCCAATGCAAGCCAATGCAAGCAGGCTGCCCGCTTCGGGGAGGGCCGCCCCGGCTGGCATCAGGCACTGGAGGCGCTGGAGCGGCACGCGGCTGGGGAAGACACGCCTTCCTGTAGCCAACGACGTCGTGACGTCAGTCGCAAGTGATCACTAAGCCAAAGTGGGCATCGCCCAGCCAACGCGAGCTGCTCAATCCGAAAGAAACACATTGCTATTCGCTTGATTGTGGTCTGGAGGGCGCATGGATCCAGGATTGCTCAAGGCGATCCTGTACATCATCGATAGGGACATTCCCAGCTTCCAACCCCCCCACCAGAAACCAGAACGTATCTCAAATCATGCGAAGCAGAGGTGCATTACCATGAGGCGTCTCATGTTCTCATTGACGACGTCTGCAGGCAGTGAGTGTCTATCCTTCAGCCTTGGCTTCAACATAATGATCACACAGAGTACTGAGTAGCGGTTCATGACATCCATGGCTGCGAGCAGTGAGCTACCAGCTCCCAAAAATCGTGCCAGGCAAGCAACATGCGGCTGTGCCTTTGCGCCTATGCATGAACTCAACATTCAGGCCAAGAAACAGAGCCTGCAAGGCGATTACATCAACAGGCCTCTCCTTCAAGCGAAGGGCTCTGCTTCGAAGACCGTTGCAATGTACGCAGTTGACTTATATTAGGAACTTGCCCAAGTTTGCGGTGCTGGCAGCACAGCATGAAACAAAAGCATGCAACACTTTGGCCTCTCACAAGGTTAGTAGTTGTACTCCGATGTCGACCATGCGCCTAATGCCAAACATGCTTTGAGCAGGGCAAGCCAAAACTGGACCAGCATCAGTCCTTTAGCTTGTCCAGATTCAAGGATGTCAAATCTGTTGGCTCGAAGCATCGCCTGGCGATAGTTTGGCTGTGCCACGATGCGCCATGGTGCGCCCAGTCACTCAGGTTTGCGGTTTGTTTCGCGTGCAGCGGTTGAGATGTACCGACCAACCAACCAACCAACCAACCAACCAACCAACCAACCAACCAACCAACCAACCAACCAACCAACCAACCAACCAACCAACCAACCAACCAACCAACCAACCAACCAACCAACCCACCGGGGCTAGTAGAGAAACACAGGTTCCCAGTGCACTGAGCAAACAAAAATGAAAAGGCGTTGAGGGGCACCTCACGCGGACCTTCCCGAATACCGGGAAATGATCTGGCCTGGCAGAGGCAAAGTCCCAGCTCTCCGGCACCTTGCCGCTCTGTGCACGAAACCAAAGGGCCCTAGCTCTCCACGCGTGCTCTGGGCTGCGCTCTTATGTGAGATAGAGCTGGAAAAGGCATAAGGCCACAGCCGTGTACTTGGCTCGGTCCAGATTCCTTGGATTATGCATTCTGAGATTCTTTGGAAAGCTAAGCTCATGCTAAGTGATGTCCTTCTCTCAGTCTCTCTCCCTCTCTGGTTGTTGCTAGCAACGATTTTGTGTTTTGTTCCCATCTGTCCTATCGCCATCATAGGTTGACACCAATGCCAGTTACTGAGCAGCCATTCGGCCCATGTGGGGATCTTTGTGTGCACGTGAACCTCTGCATTCAAAGGTGCTCTAAGATGCTCTCGATGCTGCGGTGCTTCTTCATGAGCTGATGGGCCGTGACAATGCCAACCTTGGAAGGCATCTGGACAGGCATGGGCCACCAATGACCCGAACCTCCACACACGCTGTGCGACCTATGAACTTCAGAGTTACTCTCACGCGGGGCAACGACACTCGGCAAAACGCAACCTCTACCCCCCCCCCCCCTCTGTATTCCCCCCCCCCCCCCCCGCGGTGCCTGCCTTGCCGATGGTCGGCAGGTAGTCGCACCCAGCAAGAATGCAAAAATCCACCTAACAAGGAGCGAAATGGAGCCACTTTTGCCCTTCAAGGCAAGCTGTCTTGTCTGGCCTTTCTAATCTTAGGCCAATTATTCAGTCAAATTCAATTTGGCACTAGGTTCCTGGATGCGCTGGGGAATGCAAAGAGCCTTTGTCAAAGTGGATGCCTTGGATAAAGAGGTGGTGGCGTCCTTGACCAGTTGCTCCACTGCTTGGCCGACAGTTGAGCCTTTTCTAGCGAGTGGCTAGACGGTATCAAACAAAGGGTCTCATGCCTGCGACAGTTTGCGGCAATTTTGGGCAGAATGCGACAGGTTGATGCAGCGCGCCTGATTTTGACAAAAGGTTTGCTCCTTCTACACTTCAATTGATGCGGCATGTTGCGGCCAGCTCCGCTTGTGCGACGCAACATAGTGCAACCTGCATCAGCTTGCGTTATGTTGCATTATCTTTGACACAGTTTGTTTGATACTGTTAGGCCACCCCTGATTGGCTGCCAGCCAAGATGCAAACTCTTGCTTCGAGAATGCCAAGCCCTCCAAAATCTTCTCTAAACAAATGTCCTGGCTCGCCACATGCACATGCAAGCACATGCGCGTACATGCGGCTCACTTTGCATTCACAAGGCAAAGCCGAACATCGGCACACCCAGCCAGCACAGGCAGAGATGGGCTTGTTGGCCACAACCAACCATATCCAACCGCACCGCCCGTCCTGCACGAGTGGCAGCTGAGAGGAGGCGGAGGCCTGGTGAAGATTCCGCAGCAGACGCGGTGCCCCGAAGACCAAAGCGTCGAAGTCCTGTGGCAGGAGCAAACTATAAAGGCAAAGTAAGATAAGCTTGCCATGCTGTCCCAGCCAGTTCCTCAACATCTACAAGTCGAGCACAAATCAAAGCTCAGGTTTGGCACCGTCACCAAACACCCACAGCCCAAACGCCCTGCACAAAGCCACCCACTTTGGTCGCCTGCCCCCATCCTCCGTGGCGGCCGCTTTTGCCATGCCCGCAGAGGCCAGCGTGGCGCAAAGGCACTCTGCCTCCCCAGGCGCCTGCATTGCTGGGACGCCCATGAGTCCTCGGGTCCGGCCGGAGAAAACAACCCAGAAAAAAAAAAGGAGAAAAAACAATAAAAACATCCAATGTGCCCCCCAGAGCTCTCTCTCTGTCTCTCTCTCTCGTGCCATCGGAATCCGTCCCAGAGCTCATGCTCCAAAGATATGGCCCAAGAAGGCCAGAGACATGTGAGACGTCACCAAGAAAACGATCTATAGTCCATAAGTGAAATGATGTGAAATGTGTGAAATTGGAGGTCAGCCGAGTTTTGGGAGAAGGAGCCCAGCATCTCCATGACCTCATCATTGTGACGCTGTGTCGTCTTCACCAACCTGCAATCGCCATTGCACAGGCAGCGCAAGGATGATTTCAACGGTTCCCCTTTCCGCAACCATGGCCGGCACAACATGTCGACCAGCCCCCTTGCCTCGCCACATGCTTTCTCACGGCATGCTCATCGCCTGCAGCCCGGGCCTGGCAGCGAGCTTGGGCCCGAAGCGCTTCGCCCAAGCCTCTGCCAACTTCCCTCTCCAGCTCAGCCCCGCAGCCCCGCAGCCCCGCAGCCCCCGTCCTCCTCCAGCTGGTCCCTGGACTTGGCTCGCATCTTCTCACGCTGCTGCAGCACCTAGCAGGCCACAATCGACGCACGGCTGGTTCGTTCCAAAGGTGGGCAACGGCGTCGCATGGCATCTCGACCACCTACTGCGCCATTGGTGGAGCCCGAGTCAGGGCTATGCAGGGTACGTCTTGGCAAGGGCACGTCTCTTCTGGCAGTGCCAGCCGCCCCACCAAAGGCTTCAACTGGATCCATGCAGTATCCACCATGCGTGAAGGTGCAGGTTATGAGCGTGGCATGTGATGGAGGGGTACTGTTTCTTGGATAACTTCTGAGCGCAGAAGTGGACACACGCACAAGCCAGCAACCACACCCACACACACACACACACAAAGCAGGCGTGAAATACTGCAGCGCTCTTGGAATGGTGGCCAGGGGCAATACAACTGGTTGCCCTGTCTTCTATGCAATCGCACTTGGAGGCAAGGCCAGACATGGCAACCCCTCAGTTGGCCGAGAACGAGAATCGCGCAACCCCTTCAGGGTCGCACATGGCTCTTCTTCATGTCGGGAGCATCGCCTTGAACCGAGCAAGATCCAGAACTGCACGTGGTAAGGCAACTCATTGAACAATCAAGAACCCATCGCATTCCAGTGTCTATCTACTGTTTTGCCCCCATACGCCCAATGCCGAAGAAAGCAACTCATGCAACTCGGTGCAGACAACTTGTGGTCTGTCGAAGAAGCAAAAGAGCACCTGCATCCAAGTGTCCGTCGAAAATGAATATGGGCTTGATCCCTGCCTCCAATAACCTCCCGGGCGCCGCGCGGAACAGAAATTGTCATTCTGCTCCCGTGGCCTTATCCCTGCCCTGACCGACAACTCAGCCGACAACAGGCATTGGACGCAAGAAATGCAGTTTTTTCTCCAGGGGGCGGCCTTGTACAAAACACGGTCCCCGTTTCCCTTCATACGACAAGGGGCATGTGGGACACTGACGTTAAAACCTTGCGGTGTTCAATTCGCCTAGGCCACCGGTCACCTGCCCAACACCCTTAGCGTCGTTTTTGCATCCTTGACAGCACCAGAGTGGACACCTGGATGCCCCTGGAAAACAAGATGAAACACAATGCCCCACCTGTGCTTGGGAACGTTTCCAACGTTTGTCAGGACGAAATTACAAACAAAAACATACAGGAGCCCCCAGCTGGGGAAAAAACCAGAGAGGCGCGAAAAAGCAAAAAACACCAGAAATTTAAGCATCAGTAGGGGGAAAAGACACGCAAGCTGGCTGCTCTACGAAAGCAAGCAAGAATCAGAACTTCGAATGTTGACAGCGGCGCAATTGACTGCCGGACGAATTTAATTTGTAAAAGCAGGACTCCAAGCCTTCCGCGCCCAATGATCATCACGCGCTTCGAAGGTAACGATTCTGCGTACGTCTTCAATGCCACCGTGAGTAAGCAGAATAGAGTAAACATAGGCAGTAGTCAGCATGCCCGGAGAGCAGTGGATGCATTCCAGCCTGCCAGCACGGCGTAGTACAACGTGGTGGGGTCGGCATTTCCCGTCTGGCCCCGGCCAGCAGTGCTTGGTTACACGCGCGGTAGTGCTGGGCGATCCCAGCAAGGATTGCGCCGCTTCTTTGGTGCGTGCCCGACAAGGAGTTTCGGACAGGTTCCGCCTCGGCCAAGCCTGTGCGACATGTCGAAAAGTCGAAAAGGGATGTTTTTTTTGTGGAAGGCCTCCGCAAGTGATGGGTAGGTGCTATTGACAGTTCGTGTTCTCCGCGGCCTCAATCCACGACACTCTTGGACTTGCCTTTGGTTTCTTTCGTCGGTGGACATATGCTGGTCATGGACCGGCAACAAGTTGACGCATGGCTAAGAGAATCCTGTTAGAAGGTTTGCGCTGACAGGCGGTCGGGCCCCTTCCTTGCCAAGGTCGCGGGTATGTTCCAGCTTTCTGCGTCACCATGCTGGCAGGAGTTGTATGGTTTTTCTTCACAAAGAGGAAGGATTTGCCACTCACCCGTTTGCGCCGGATCCGATGACCTTCAGGGCGTCGGTTTGTATGGCGCCCATTGCCACGAAAGGCTTCGCACCCACACTCAATCGATGTTGCTGTCTGCACAAATGCAGACTTGCAGTCAAGTCCTTGGGGCTGTAAGCACCTCAAGAACCAGGCGAGCCTTTGCTGGGGGTTTTTCCTGCAGGCCGGTGTGGCTTCCTCCTTTGGCCATGAGTCACTTGCCGTACGTCGTAAGAACGGGGGGCCGCGCAACCCGTCGACGTCTGGAATTCCATGCGGCTGACGCACACTGCGCCATGGGCCGGTTCCAGCGTGGTGGACCACCACTGGAGAAGAGGCTCTCATGATGCTCTTTTGGGACAACGTCCAAACATGCTGGCACAGCTGCGGGTCACTACCACTGTCTGCGATTTGCTTGCGCAGCTCGACTGGCAGGCTGAACATAAACACCGGGGGTTTGAGGTTCCCCCACTGGATCTCGTTCTGCAGAACCACATGATACCCAGCTGCCTTTACCCCACAGCCCAAACCTCCAACGCCGGCGCAAACCTCGACAGCCCGGAGGTGTGTGTGTGTGTGTGCGTGTGGGCTGTGAAGGGCTTCACCGCTGTGTTGGAACCTCGCCCGCAGGTAAAACCTTGAGCTGACGCCGGCCATGGCTCAACAACTGCATCCATGATTGGGACTTTCTCCGCCATGGGCAGCTTCATCTCCACGCTCGCCTGCATGTTGTGGGTCAGCGACACCCTGTGAGACACCTCGGGGCCACGCCGTTCAACAGCAAACACAAGGTCTTCCATTGCCCCAAGGCGTCAGTCAGACCTGCCCGGCCCACTGGGCGCCTCTCGAGCCCGGGCTCACAAAAAGCAACCGAGGTTGTAAACAGAAACTGCTCGCATCTCCCAGATATGGGAAATCATGAACGAACAGAGGCAACAAGGCCCCTACTCTTTTCAAAACACAAATGAAGAACGCAAGAAGCCTCAGCCGGACTGCGCCGGAATCTATCAATAGCACCCTCTTCACTTCCGGGGACCTGTCGAAAAGAAAGGAAGAAGTTGCACACATCCCCAGCTAAGAACTTGAACTAAGTGCAAACTAAAACAACACACGCTTGCAGATAAGGAAGGGGAAATGACCAAGGGAGGCAAAGCCCCCTGCTCAAGTCCTGCGGCGCGGGGGCCTTCCCAAAGGAATCAAAAAGAAGCGTCTGCCAGACAAGGGTTTCTTGCATCAGAAGCACCCCCCATCCATCACTTCTGGGACAACAGAGGAAGTTGCAAACAAAAACTACTCGCGTCCCCAGCTAGGGAGACCCTAGTCAAGTCCTGTTGAGACCTCTGTTAAAAAACAAAACAACAAAACACAAGCCAAAAAAAGAAAAACACAAGCAGCATCAGCGGGACGGAGCTGGATTGAGCAAGTAGCACCCTCATCATCCCTTCTACGAACGAACCCGTTAAAAAAAAAAAAAAAAAAAAAAATGCAAACCAAGAGCAGCACACATCCCCAGCTACTAGTAGGGAGAAGAACTTGAACAAACGAAGGCAAACCAAATGCCCCTACCCAACTGCACCTGTGAAACACGTGTAAGAAAAAGCTTCCCCAGGCCAGGCCTCACGGTCCGTCGGAAGACCCCCGCAATGTGGCTGGTATCGCGCTCGCTGCCAGGCTCCACCCCGGGAGGCGTGTCGCCCATAGCCTTGGCCAAACACAGGACGCCATGCCTGCAACACATATTCGCCTAGGATTGGTTTTCTACATGCAGCGTCTTGCGCACCAAAGGCTTGGACTTGCTGACGTGGAACTGTCATACATTGGTACAAGCATGGGCTGATGTCAATCGCCACAGTAGTATCCTTTCAGCAGCACAGTATTCCGCAAAGAACAGTCTACCCAGTCAAACATGCTGCCAGCTTGATCATGCAGACAATTTGTGAACCTGCTCCAGCCTTGTAGTCGCCCGCGTAAGTGTGGCAATTCATCGCCGAACTGCAGTTTGTCTTGAGAAACTTCCCAAGTTGCTTGATGCCCATAGTGCACCTATCAGTATCATTGCTGAATCCACAGCAACATTCTCTCATGATAACTGGTCACAGGGTGAAGCACGCTGGACGTTCAGCTCAACCGGACACACCAAAACATGCAGTGAGCCTCCGCTTGCATGCCGCTCCACCATCTGCGTGCCCTTCCCCCACGGGCTACGGCTTGCAGCCAAGTAGGTTCGTCAGCAGCCTGGAAACCCCATGTTGATGACTGGACATGAGTGAAGCGGTGCGCTGCGAAGCTTCTCTTTTCGGTTCTGGACTTTCGCGATTTCCTGCCGTGGATCCCGAGCATCATTTCGTGCTTTCAGCACTCTGGTCGCCGGTTCTCACAAGAACACATTTCCTGCTGTTATGCATGCACACCCCTGGTCGGTGGGCAGAGCGCTCCAAGCGGCGGCTTATCAAAGGATTCACGATGCTAATTGCAACCCCTCCACTAAACTCCAAACGCAGCGCCGAACGCAAGGCATGCCTCAGTGCAAGGTGAAACCTGTAGGTGGCACTTTCTGGGGTTCTTAGCCAGATGTGCTGCGACTGCAAATGTGTTTCCTCACTTGGAGGAATCCATGCAAATAAGTGACACACTTCAACAAGGTGGCCACGTTCAAATCTACAATGGAGCCATGGGCTTCACAAAGGCTTGCACTTGACAGGGGGAGAAAGGAAGCTAATTACAGCACGGAACACGTCCGGCTCCTGGTAGGTTTTGGGAGGTTCTCGTCCACCTGAACTCCTGCCAGTTCCAAGCCTCATCCAAAGGCATTCCAAAGGCATTGCATCACCATGTTGAGCCTCCTTTGTTCAAGCAAGCCCGCAGCCCCATGACGATGTGCGCTCCGGAAGGAACCCTCCAATTGATCTCTCACCAGCCTTGCTGCAAGTCTTTGCGCAGGTTCGGCTCGCCCTGGCAACGGCCCCGGGGCTACTCTCATGTGGTCAATACCTTGAGTGGGAAATGGTGACTTTGAGCGGTCAAGCCCTGGGGACTCGTAGCACTCTGGGACTCAAAGCTGCCACTGGGGACCCTAACCCCTACGTAGCACTCACAGGTTTGTATTAAGTGCTAGTCCAGACGCCTTGGACAAGAGCTCAAAGGCGCACAAGGCGCGGGCGAGCTCCAAATCATCTCAGTTGGCTGACTAAATTCCACGCGGGGCAAGCCTCCCATTTCATTTGTCGGCTATGATCACCCGGTGCGCTTCCTAGTTTGCCAGACACTTTGACACTTTGACCGCCAAGCATCTGAGAGTGCCGTTGCCAGAGACATCCGCCTCGCGCATGACCCACTTTGTGATCTCTGGCTTGACGGGCGATTTGTTCGTCGCATCCAGTATCGCCTCGGAAGGGTGGCTGATGGTGGCTGCAAACAGCCGGCCTGCCCTTACTGGATCCGCAAGCAAGAAACATCTTTTGCGCTCAGCAGTCACAGAAAGGGCCCGGCATGGGATAAGTGATGCAACACTAACCTGCGCTAAAGGGATTCAAAAAAACCTGTGTGGAATGTGTTGTGCTGGTTCTGCGCTGATTCTGGACCATTTCAGACAGTTGTGATAGTTTTCGTTGTCGCGCTTGGCCTGGTTTATGGGGCGGGGTCAGCTGCTCCTGCGGAACACTGTAGTCCTTCAATGATCTGGCTGGCGCCATTCGCCAAGAGCGCAGCCCGCCTGCAGCTCTTCCTCGTCGATGGCATGGTTGTCATCCTTGTCGAACTTGGAAGAAAGGTTCTGAACCTTAGGCTGAAAGCGCCTGCGGCACAGCCACGCAAGGCCACCAGTCCAGCATTGCACACAGCCTTGCTCATCCCCCACCTTTCATCTTTGAACGTATCTTGCATGTATGACTTCATCCGATCTGACCAATCTTTGAGCTTCGGGCGATTTCCTTCTGCTTCATGAAGTCGCCCCAGGCTCCCAGAATACTCAGGATCTCGCTCCGGTCGATGACGCCGTCTGCTTTGCCGCCGCCAGCTTTGCCGCCATTATCAAACAGGCCTCAAATATGGCATGGCAGGCTTTTTGCCATTGGGACAGGGGCTCATTTCGCCACATCCCAGAATCAAGCCAAAGCAGCGGAACAGGAAGACCAGGTCTTCAGCTGTCGGCCTCACCTCCGCTTTGAAGCGGTGCAAGGAGTAGTCTGCCAGCATGGCTTTCAGCTCCTTTGGGCCTGAACACGAGGGCAAAGTTCATTTTCGGGTCCGCTGTGAGGTCCAACGGAGGGGGGTTACAAGCATCGGCATCTGTGTCGCTGTTACCCCTGTCTTGATTCCGTCACTGTGGACCGCGTCATGCATAAAGATTTGGAAGGGGGCAAAACACAGCCACTATCGCTGGTTACTCTCTTGAAGATTTCCTGGATGCTCATTGGGTTTCAGCGATGCCAAGCACGTGATTGAACCTCCAGGGTTTCAGGGACTCCATGAAGCCAAGACACTCAGCGTGCCGTTCTTGTCCGCATCGTACTTGTCCTCAGGTCTCTGAATCTCTGGGTCACACTAAAATCATTCCAAACCGGCCAACGGCCTGGTAATTACAAACAAAATCTCCCAACTTGCAACTTGCGCCGAGTCTCCAGAATCGATTGGGCCACCTCATTTTGTTGTCTCTTAGCATCATTCTCCTTGGCTTTCCTGGCCGCTGCCCACAATGGCAAAAAATAGCAACGTCCTTTCTGTTTCTATCATGCGGAAAGCCGGCCTTGACAACTCTTGCTCGACAACTAGAAGCTGGCCACGGTTCCTGCAGCTGGCATGCTTTCGTGCCAAGGGCGAGGCCCGCCAATGGAGATTCACTGGGCTGGCTGCTAGCTACCGGAGTTTAGGCGCAGCAGGCGGTCCAACTCACAAACACAATTCAGTCTCCTGCCCCTACGAGCCCCCACGGCAGCAGCTGCAGCTACTGCCATCCACCGAAGCTGGACAAAACACAGTCCTTGTCAAATAGTGGCTCTGCGTTCAGCCATGCAAAAAAAGAACAACCAAAATAATACATCACAGTAGAGTGACTGTCCTGTCAGCCGTCTTGATGTCACTGCTAGTGGTTTTGCATGCTTTTGGCAATGTGCCGCCTTGGTGGTGGCTCACCTCTGAAGGTGTTACTGGTTTTTTGTGAGGTGCTAGCCAGGTTCTGGCAACATGCATGTCAGGCACATGACCGTCAAATGCGGGCACTTGGGCGAATGCCCGCCTGCGCGCGAAAGGACAATAATCCGGAATCCTGCAAAGTCATGACTGCCGCAAGCCGCAGGCGACCGTGTGTAAAGGCCGTTGAAGCGACCAAGCAAGCAAGCAAAGCAAAGCAAAGCAAAGCAAAGCACTGCAAGCAAGCATGAATCCCGTGCTCCTTGCATGTGGTTTGCAAGTGGTGGGGGCTGCCTTCAATTCATTTTTGTCATCCTCGCCGATGCTCGCAGCTGGAAAAGGCTCGAGCCTCCAGAACCAGAATCTTGCGCGTGATCCCATAAATTCCAGGGATGCAAGGAAGCAGCACTTATTGCTTCCTGCAGCGAGTGAAACCCTCGGCCAAGGTGACTTAACAACAACCTCCGCAAACTGCGAACAGCAATGGGTCGCTGTAAGTAACTGGTTCTTCGCTCAAGGGTGTGGCTCGTGAAGGGCTTGGCTGGTTGTTGCACGTCTCTTGGGGCCCGGTACTGTGAAACCAGCCACAGATTTTCGCAAGCGCCAAGGTCAAGTTCAAAAAGCTGTGATCCCCATGTCTCTCAAAGCCAACGGGACCAACGAGTGATGGATCATTCAAGACTGATGGGGGCTGCGCTTGCGAGATGACAAAGACTTGATCGAACTTGCTGCGTCAGTCGTCATCAGAATAAACACTCGCCTGCTTGGAAAGCCATTCAGCGATTGCACTTGTTCCAACAACTGCCCCCTGCTGCAAATGGGATCAACGATGGTGAACGATCGGCTTAGATGAGCCCACGCCACCACAGGAAGGGAATGCCCCTCCATCACAACAAAAGGGTCGCTGCCGTGAGTTTGACAGCGGCCATGGGAGGAGCTGAGCTCCACACAGCATCGCCGGCGTCCTCGAAAGGAATGTCCAGTGAGGCGCCTGTCATAACTCTATCGTTTTGCTTGCTGCTCAGAACACTGAGGAGCAATTGCGTGGAAAGCAGCGGTGCCCGTCCTGTCGCGCCCATTTCGCTGGCAGCATCGCTACCTCCGGATTTTCGGCAAATCGAAGCATGGAGGCTGCTAAAGGGCCAAGTTGTAGCAGTCACTACGTTTGGAGCACCAGACCACCCCTGTCCAACCAGTTTGCCTCTTTCAACGCAGTGCCAGGGCGCAGGAGGAAGTTTCCAGACACACAGCCCAGCCGAAGAGTGTATGTCGTTTACCCATTTTGCCTCTGTCGCATCCATTGATGGCGATCGCCTGGCCGCAAACTGCAGGCAACTTCCGACTATGAAACTTCGAGCAAGATGCAAAACAAACATTTCTTCTGGCCAACTTGCAAACCTCCAACGCGCTGATGCAAAGCAACGCTTTGCACGGAGTGGTCTCCGGACGCCTTTGACGCCACGCTCTGAGCAACAAGCTGCTCCTGCGCCTCAGCCCATCGACAGTCTGCAGGGTGGCTTTGGATGCACACATCTGATGACAAGAAGCGCAAAAAAGGGGCAACCATTGATTTGGGCCAGCCAGCAAGTATGCCGACGATAACCGCCACAAAAGTAGAGGCACGGCCACCAAACCCTGCCCACCTTCACAAGCTCGGAGCTGGTGACGCTTGCGCATCCAGGAGCCTGGCGACCACGCTCTTCTGTTCGTTGCACTTTGCATATCTTGATTGAGAAGGCTCTCCCGCGAAGCAACGAGCCAATCAACTCCAACCCCTGCAGTTAGCCTCAGACATTTCAGCTGCCCGCATGGAGGCGGCGGGCAAGCAATCCTCCTAGCCAGGGCGCCAGGGCTCCCGATCATCGAACATGGTCAACCCAACAGAGTCCTGCTCACACTGATCTGGCTCGCCTGCCAGCGCCAGGCTTGGCGGGAACTCCCAGGTCACTTACTTCCACAGCTGGAACCGCTCAATCTGGAGAAAACACGTGGCTCGACTGAGCACGGCGCTCTCAGCGTCGCTCTCGTCATCATAAAATTCCTCCGGGTACAAAACGATGTGCTCACACCTACACTGCCGCAAAGCTGCCTCGTCATCGCTGTATGCCTCTCCATCCGTGGCCTCGGCATCCTGAGCTTGGCGCCCTGCCTTTAGGGGCTGCCGGCACCCAAAACGAAGCGAAACCCGAGCATGACAAATGGTCTCCATGTTGTTGCCTAGGAAGGCCTTGCTTTTCACCAGCCAAAAGTGCAAGCGTACAGCGAAGGAAGAGGAAGACAACTCCACAGTTGCATCACCTTGCTCTGAAAACCTGCCACTAGCAATTGTATGGCGCAAATTATGTTTGAAGCACTCACTCACAATCACATGAAATTCACATGAAAATACGCGGGTCTCAGACCTGCCCTCAGTCCCATCGCCTGCCTCTTTGGCCACGCTCTGAAGCCGGCCTCGCAACTGGCAACCACTAGAGCTTGGTCCCCTTAGCAATCCCTCCCACAAACTCGTTTCACGGGGTGAGGAGAAACATGGCTCCGGCTCCTCCCAAGCCGGAACCTGCCTGCACTCTTCTCCGGCTCCGGGCTGGTTGCCTTCAGGGTCCAGCTGAGCAAGCTCTATTGACTGCCAGAGATCCGTCTGGTTCTTGAGCTCAAAAGAAACCACGAGAATAACTTGCGTAAAAGTATGGATTTGCCGAAATTGACAACCAAACCTTTGGCAGAACTTGGCAGGTCTTGGATTTGTCTGGCCTCTGCAAAATCTGCCATCTGAGAGTTTGTCGCAGTCCCCCGTGGCGAAGCCGACGCTTCAGGCCTCGAAAATGTGCGAGTGTCATGTCTACCTTGCAAGTTGTGTTCATGCAACAAGGGCTGGGAGGTCATGGCGCGCAAAAAGTCGAGTGCAAACATGGCCTGCAAACCCGGTCGCCAATCTGATGCTACAGCTAGCAAATGCGCAGCTTGGACTCAGCACTTGTTCGGTCGCCGCGCTTCTGGCATAGCATTACACGTCCTGCCGTTCCACTTCTTGCATTGGCAGTGGCAGCAAAGCAGAACCCCAATCACCGGACCTGCTGACCCACACTGGACACCTGCCTCGGAAATCGATCAACACTATCTGTGAGGGCTTGAGGTAATATTTCAGGGCCTGCTGTGAAACAACTCAGCCTCATTGGCCGGGAGATAGGGGGCTGGGCTCAGGGGAGAGGCACGCTTGCCTCTTTGCCACAGCTCGACTTGCCTTTCTGGCTCTAACAGTTGTATCGTTTTCACCCGAACCCCCCAGCCCCCATAAGCCTACAATCCTAGGCTGGGCAGTGTTGAAACTGGCTGGCTCAAATGACCAGTTCCTGAGGCAATGCCGCGACACACCCAAGCAATGCCTGCAGAATTCCTGCAGAATTCTGCTGGGCCATTTGCATCTGCAAACGATGGACTGAGACACGCCCTGCCCACCCGCCCACCCACTTTTGGAGGGGGTGAAACTGCACTTCATCGGCAGGGTTCGACCTAAAGCGGTGCAACGCACTGCTAACAGCAGTACGCACCAAGTCAGCCATGCTCGTCACAAGCTCGAGTGATATCTTCCAAGGGAGACCCTACATCTTTATTGAATACTGCGTTGCTCAAGCACACTTCCCTTCACACACAAATCGCAATAGCTGCATAGATGTTCCTACGCTGAAGTGAGCTTGGCCAGGGATCTTCTCTATCAAGCCATGAGGTCCCAACGTAGGGTCAATCCAAGTCAGACTGCCACACCACGTCCTCATCGCAAAGATGCACCTGACAAAGCCGGCTCGAACGTTCACCAACACCACTTTGCACGCTGGGTGCCAGTGGAAAAGCGCGGCCTGCGAATCCTTAGCGTGAAAACCAGTTGCCCCTGTTCCGCAATGCGTTCGAATAGCTTATGTAAGCTCTTTTGAAGGTGGTGACAGCAGGGCTGAGAAGGCCAAAACAGGCATGGCCTTCCCACGTGTGGCAGATGTTTGCTTTGTGGCAAAACGACCATCCTCAGATCCATGCAAGTGGGCAAGGAAGCATGATGCTCTCTTTGCTCTGAAGCCAGCTATGAACACATAACATGCCCTGCCAACTACACCAAATCAGCGGCCAATAATGAACATGAATGGGTGAGGGTGGGTGGGGGGTTGTGCGTGTGTGCGTGCACACGGGGAGGGGGGGTAGTATACTGGCACACCTGTTGGGGATCGGCATAATTCTCGAGGCTGATCCTTGAATCAAATGAAAACTTGACCATCCCGTCTTTGTTTCCATTTGGGAAAATACACTTGTCTGGGCGGCTTAGCCAAAATCAAATACCTCTGGCAAACAAGGCCGGCAAAAATTGTGGCATGCCGCAATGGTGTTTGTCTGTTCCAAGCAGGAATAGCTCAACATGTTCAACGCTCCAAGCTTGGACAGCAAACTGTCTGCGCACAAGAACGTTTCTCCAAAGTCTTCTAGCCAGCCTGGAACTACAATCCATGTGCTGCCAAATGGGTAGAAGCCACCTTATCTGAAAATCCAAACGAATGCGTCGCCTGCGGTCGGCTTGATGTCCGGGCTGGCACCACTCCTGCCATGAAATGTAAGCCTTCTCGAGTGACTGGCGAGCTCTCCATTTTCCAGGGACTTCGAATGGCGCCTGTTATTCCCATTACTGTACTTGTAGCTCACACTCTTCTTTTTGCCCAGCCTGGGGAGCGCAAACGCTCGATGAGGACGGGCGGCACAATGGGCTCCTGGTCCCCCTGGTCCTACAGTTGTTCTGAAATTTTGCAGCCTTGCACTCGGCTTGGCTTCCCTCACAGGTTGTCTTGCGGCAAGGGACAAAACTGCTAGCCACACTGCCACATTGTTTGATCCCGTTTCACTAGAACAAGGCCAGCCCAGCCTGGAGGCGATCGAAAGGATTCCAGACACTGCACGGGTAGTCTTCCACAGAAGGCTCCCACGCCTTCTCGAGTGTCGCATCCTGCATGAACATTGGCATTCAAAAGGAATGCATGGGCACACGACAAATGGCGGACGCGCAGTCAACGAACACGCTACTGCGCCAAACATCAGGAGTATGATCACTTCGTGAGCAAGAACCCAACGCTGCACACACCCTGCTCATCCTGGCAGTCTAGGGTCATGATTCGTGGCCTGATGTCGCTCTAGTTTTTGAACCATTTGACCCAAGTGCAAACAAATGTTTTCAAGATGTCCATCCTGCACGGCTTTGTGCTCACATGCGAACGGGGGTGAGGCCTGCCCTCATCAACTATCGCTCTACATTTCTCTACCAGTGCTTGAAGCGGCTCGCTTGCCCGTGAGTGCTGCGGTTTGCAAACTTACGCAGGTTGTGAGAGCCCAACCCGTGTGCCCTGTGAGTAACCTTTCTAGGTTGCCAACTGCTTCCTGGCACCAAGCAAAGAGTCACCCCTCGTGTAACACTCGCACAAGTAGAGTACGCGTGGGCTCTCCTTCAGTGCGTGGTCCATGATGGAGTTGGGTGAGCCTTCTTCACCTTTCATCTCAAGCACATGCCCCTCAGAGTGGAACTGCTAACTCATGGTTGCTTTTGCCTGAGTGCGGCCCGAAGCACTGGTGCTGCAAAGCTTCTTTGGCTTCACCGGCGCGTTACGCGCGCAGCAGTATGGCCTGTCACAGCTCGGCAAAAAATTAGTGCCGGATTGAGAGGGACTAAAACATCAGTCCGCACTTCTCAGCAGTTAGCCGAGTCAGCCGCCTTGCGTAGATGCTTTTGCTTGTGGGAGGGCTGAGCTTTGCAACAACCTCCTCCACGTCGAAGCCTCGCACAGGATCTGCCCTAACCGTGTTTCTGCATGCTGCCTACTACGGGATTCAAACCACATACGGGATTCAAACCACATAGAAGCTGTCTTTCAACTCCTTCTCGTAACCACTCACCGTGACCAGGCTCACATAATTTTCAACTGTCTCAAGCCCAACTTGCTCCTGACAGTATGTGCAAAAAGTGTCTGGCAACCTGGCGTCTGACAACAGTTTCTTCAACGCGTCACTTGTGCTCACCATGGCTCTGTCGCTGGCAACTGGACTACTACAAATGGATACGATCTGAGCACGACAGCCACAAACATGTTAAGCTGTGTCATGCGCGCCAAGGCTCTCAACACCCTGCCCAACCCTCCCAGTCCAACAGCGCAATGCCGGAACAGGAAAAGGGGAAGCAAAAGAAGGGGGCTTGGGGAAGCCCAAAGTGGGAAAGGGGATCTCTTTTAAACAAAACATATGTATAGATATAATGGTGACGGCTTTGCTGGCATTGAGATTTGCAGACCCCGTCTGCCGAGCAAGCTGGAAAAGAAGGTCAAGACACGCTTGTCGCTTGGGCGCGCCTGGCTCAAGAGGTGTCACCTTTCTTGGCTGCGTGAACACGGCACGTCGTTTGCTTGGCACCAAGCGGAGTCTTGCCTCAAGTAAGTTGGGCTTCAAGTCAGAGGAAGGCATCTTGGTAGCACTGTCATGGCGCAGCAGCTTAACTTCAGCAAGGTCCTTGCGAAAGCTGATGCAAGCCCTTTGTCAAGCAGCCGTAATTTCCACAAGAGCCTGAGCATCCACAGCTAGTTCCAGAAGATCTGCTGGGTCACACACAAGGTTTGCCAGGTCGGCGTCTGACTCGATGCCCAGCTGCGCAAGAGAATGGCGCGCCTGTTCCCCCTGTCCCAGAGCACGCGAAAGCTCCATGAAGGACTGAGGACTGGACGGCACAAACAGGGGAAACACAAAAAAATGCGCACATCTCTGAGCCTTTGCGGCTGAGTGTGCTCAAAATGTTTCCATGCTTCATGCCTGCGCAGCCCCTACCCAACCAGCCATACCTGCTCAGGGCACACAAAATCCCTGCGCATTAGATCATTAGAGTATGCAGGATGCATTCCATTGTTGGTTCCATCATAGTTCCATGTTTACATTCCAGAATGTACATGTATATATCTACATGTGTGTATATATATACATAGACATGTGCGCGCATGTGTGCGTCGGACTGCCCAACGCTGATGTGGCCTGAAGACTTTTACCTGCACCCGATTCAGCCAAAAAAAGCATTCACGTTTGCAATGGACGTCCCTGCACCTTCTGCAAGCGGATTGGGCATGTAGCCGGTAGGCGCATCCTGCGACAAAATCCCAACCTGCGCTCCCAATTTTGTGAATGTCCTGTGCCGTCTCCCAACTCAATGTGCGAACACAACCAGGTCGGTTAACTGTCTGGGAAGCAACGAATTGTCTCATGACTGTGCTTGCCACGTAAAACACAGTACAACCAAGGCTTCTTGCTTTTTTGCCACATGTTGGCACATGAAAGGAAGTCAAGCGCCGTCCAAATCTAGGGACTGATAATCAAATCCTGACCTCGTTCTGACATGGGGCTCCTACCAACTAGTACACATGCTCAGTCTCCTCGTCGCGGTCCTCGCGGTCCAAACCGAGTAGCCTGGCGCTAGTTCAGTTCAGTGTGCACAAACGATGCGCCTTTACATGCATGCGCAGGCATCCGCACTGGCCTGCGGATCACGTCCAGAGACAGCGGCTCCAGAGCTAGCACCCATCGCTCGAGGCGGTTGAACTTGGGATCCAGGCGCCGCCTTGTAAGCAGCCAGGTGGCGGCGTCCGAGAAGCTGTTGCAGTTCTTCCTGCCGGGGCAAAGCCACGAAAAAAGCACGTCACATCAATAAGAGTGATCAAAACAATGGCCATTAGACTCAAATCTTTGGCCAAAGCTGCCATCGCTGAGCCCATACAATTCTGGGTCCTCAGGATATCGTAGGAGCCTTGCTCGAAGAAGGGCTCCAGGATCCTTGCTGCTTGGGCAGCTTCCAACCTCGTGTCAACCCCCTTGCCGATGCATTTGGTCATTGGTGAAGCCTGTCCAAATTGCCATTTTGTGTCAGGAGGCACAACCGCCTTCTCTAGCGTCCCCTCCCCTGCATGCATCACGGGCACTCAGTGCAGCCCAGCTTGACCCGCTCGATCTCCGGCCTAGCACAGTGGCGAGCCTCTGCGTTCAACCCAGGCCGTGGACACCCGCATGGCACCCTTGATGCAACTCTGGCAACACCCCACCTGTTTGGTCTGCGCCGTGCCCCTTCACACCACTCGTGGCTCCAGAAAGCCTCCGCCTCCACCTGAGACGAGCCCGTTCAAAGACACACCTGGCTTTGTGCCCATGCCAATCCATGCTGTGGTTCTCGTGGCCAGCTGCTCTCGAAGGCACAATTCCGGCCCCATCAAAGAAGAGCTCGCGCTCGCCGATGATGATCGATGTGTGGTAGGCGTTGAAGCCAAAGACCTGCTTCGACAGACTTGGGCTACATGCGTTAAGCTAAAATGTCCTATTTTGCTAAAAATATGAGCATCCCCTTGAGGGCACAGGGCTGGACAGAAAGCTCAGGGGGCAAATCCATTGACCCAGAGCGCCTGAAAGAGAGGGGTTGCTGCCAGTTCTGCGCGACGGCCGTCGGTGTTCTCCGGCCCTTCCCTGGCTACGCAGACGCGTTCGGCCATAAGCAGAGATTCAACAGATCAAATAGACAGAATGGCTGTTGGCATGTGGCCCAAGGTCTAGGAAGGGGCACATCAAGGTTTGCGCAGGCACGGCTATGATCGCCCTTGAATCGGGCGATGCTCAAATGGTCTTCAGGATTCTTCAGGGATTTTGGTGAGCAGGCAAGCATTGTTTCACAAGGTCGCTGCACGAAAGCAAGGGGCGCCTGGGGGCGCAGCAAACTAGAGGTGAGCGATTTGAGGCGCAGAGCCCCATGGCAGCTCTCTAGCCGCGCAGCTCCCAAACTTGTGAGAATTAGCTGATGTCGCCCGGAACTTCACTCTCAGCACCTCCCCTCACTTTCGGTCACGCAGCGTGTTTGCACTTCTTTGCCTGCCAGCTGCCTGTTTATCAACACTGGTCCCGCCGCCCGTGGTTCAAGCATGGTTCAAGGCTGGGCAGCTTTCAACGTTGAAAGCTCAAAGCCATGGTTTGTAAGTAACTGAGCCAAAAGTCGAGGACGGGATGCGGTGCAAATCGGTTGAGCTTGTACCGGGCCGGACCATGCAACCGGCTTTCGGCGAGCTGCTCAAAAACTTCATCAAGACTTAAAATGCGTGTGACTCAATTCTCAAGAAAAGAACGACTGTCTTTGCAGGAGAAGTTTTGCCAAGGCTGCTGCAGAAGCGTGCGAGACTCCTGAGGACGCCGCTGCCGAGCCAGAAAAGTGAGCCGTGGCAATACTGCCCAGGCTGGCCAAAAGCAGAACCCCAAAAGGTTCGTCACCTCTCGAACCTGCGACTAGAAACTCTACATGTTGGGAGGCCTGTCCTCTCGCGGCAACTGATCCTCAGGCTCATCTTGCATCAGCACTGCCTGTCCCAAGCTCCAAGGCTGTGGATGCTCAGACCCCAAGCCCATGAAGTGCTTTGACCATTCCCTGCCTCCTCCACCTCTGCTGGCTCCTCCTCCAGCTGCGCTTCCGTCTGCACTGACTGCGCTTCCTCCGACTGCGCTGTCGGCGCTGCCGCCTCGGGCTCAGCCGCTGGCGTTGTCTCGGCGGCAGCGGAAAACGCTGCTTCTAGCTGGGCAGTGGTCGGCTGGGAAGCGGTTGGCTGTGGGGCAGCTGGTGCCGCTTTGGGCTGTGCTGCTTCATGGTCTGGCAGGCAAGAAACAGCAAGCGAATGGGCCGTCCCACTCAAACCCGAATCTCGATCTATCCTACAAGGTGAAGTAAAACGCCAGACAACACTGGCCTTGCGCTGGCCTGGCCATGCCCTTGTTGGGCGGGCCGCGGCTGCCTCATCGCAGGAAGGAGCAAGTGTTCTGTGGCCTTCTCTCCTGCTCCCTCTGCACGGATGACATGGCCTGAAATGTATGCCTGAGTCTCTGGCGGCTGGACCCTGCTACTTGGCTTGGGCTGGCATCGCGGGACCTTCCACACTTCAGCCAATCCAATATGCAAAGACAGGCTGATCCCGGGGACCTGAGCCCTTCCAACTTTCAGCGCAAGAGACAGTTCGTTCCCAAATCTCCATCTGGCCATGGGTGACAAATGCCACTCATGCCTGGCACTACATGACACTCGGATGCTGAGCGGTTCGTATGGACATGATCGCTTGCCGGCCTCGCCAGCCCCCTTCTGAAACTGTGGGACCTGCTTTTGACCCATTGAATCGTGCCCCAGCTTCCATAATGAACCTGTATCTGGCATCTCCCGCCAGTGGCAGGGAATGGCAATGAGCCCTGAAGCCTTGGCCCCTGGCCGAGGCAACCCGGGCCTGCGCTGGACTTCCCGAGCACCCACGCTCAATTGCTGCGGCTGCCTCCCCTCTTCTAGGATTTGTCCCATGAAGCCTAATGACATGAACCCAGCTGACTCTTTACTGGGCTTGGCGCGTTGGGTTGGTCAAAATTCAGCTACTCGGGATAATTTCACCCCAGGGGCAGCTGGCCGACGCTTATTTGACTTTCTATTCAGCACATCTGTCTGTGGGGGCCCGAGGCGCCGGCAAGCTGACGCCGCCTGGAGCTCTGGCCTTGGCCCAGGCCATCTGCTTCTGATGTCTACTTGCTTGGCTGAGCTGAGCCCGTGTTCCTGTGCCAGTGCACCCTGAGCAGCCCGCTGGTCCCCGCGACTTCTTCCGCTCTGCGGGTGAAACATGCGACGCCTCGGGACCGAGTGCCACTTCCAAAACAGACCAAGTCACCCTGAGCGTGCGCATGTTTGCGTTTACGTGGCCTGTGTTCAGAAAACTATCGTGTTATGTGTTGTTTCTCGGTTTGCTCACAGTTTTTCACACTTGCACACAAATGCACAAAAACACTCGTACTCTTGCGTTCGTTGTGTTTTTGTTTGCTTTTTTCGAGGTTGATGGCATCTTTTTGCATGTGTCCGTTTCCAAGAGCTTCTGTGTTCAAGTGAGCTTGTGTGGTTTAAATCCAAGCCCTAGTACAGCAAGCTGGAAATAAATTTATTCCTTTTTAAGTACAATCTAATTTCAATGGAAATTGAGTAGGACTTGATGAAGACATTAAGTATATGTCATAAGGCAAGGGTTCAGAGGTCCCAAAATCGTGTTGTTATAAACTAGCCTTGGCACTACCATGGTCAGAAAACACCGGACAACACAGTGCTTTGTTGCGTTTTCGTACTCAATTCACATTACCACCATTTGACTTACGGAAAATTAATCACTCTTTCCGAATCCTACTGGCAATTCGCGTCGGCCCGCGGGATCCGCCTGCAACAAAGCTCTGGGAGGGCCGGGGGGAAGCCGGAGCCGGAGCCAGAGCAGAACCGAACCGGGAGCGCCCAGGTTCGCACTCTCTGAGACTCTCTGAGACTCTCTGAGACTCTCTGAGACTCTCTGAGACTCTCTCACTGCCAGGCCCTTAGGCCCTTGCCGACTCGGTGCGGGACTGGAAGCTGCGTCGCCGCTCCTGGCATTCCAGGTGGAGAGTTGCCACTCCAAAACAACATCCAGATGGAAACTTACTTGAGGCCTTCTGGTGGTGAGACGCAGGCTGCTCAGACCTGCAGACAGGACTGGCCAGGGAGGCGGGATCCAATCACAGAAAGTTCCTGTCATGTCCCGGAGGCCTGCTTCCAATCTATGCAAGCCGATGTAATTTGCTTTCTGCTCGTGGTGGGAAGCGCAGGTCGGGGCTGAGCCCAAACTATGCATACCCCCAACGTCTTGCGCAGTGGACTTCGAGGCCTTGAGCGTTGCGGCAGGCCTAGGACCGCGAAATCTGAATCGATCTGCTGTCACTGTGATTTGAGCTCCCAGCTGTCGACTGGATCAGGACCATCCTGGCTGGCCATGTTGCAAGCACATGTCGAGGAAGCCTGGGGAGTCTCGCTAGTGTTGGTTGTTGTTTTTCCCCGCTTTCCACTTCATATTGTTATCCACCGTGCTCTGGAAAGCGCACAGTTCCTTCCAGTGTCGACTTTCCTTCCGGGATGCGTGCTCATTCTGAGGTAGGTCTCTCTCGCTTTCTCTTGCTGTCACTATCGCCATCAAGCGGCGACTAGCATTTCCTTATGCAATTGATGCTGAACAAAGGCAAGGATGGCTGAGGCGTTGTTTTTTTGGCATAGCCCTGGCATTAGCCTAACCCTGGCACAGCCTGGCGTGCACGAAAGGAGACACTAATGGACAAGGATTAGGGTAGTCCGTTTTGGGCAGGTTCAGGCCTGGCATCGTTTTAACATCCTCAGCATCGTTTTTCACCAGGCTTCGGTCGTGGTTGTGTTTAAGTGGGCTTGGGGTGGTTTAAGGTAGGGTGCATGGCCGAAGCCAATTTGAAACCCACCCTAAACCAGCCCTAAACCCATCCGAGACCAACCCCAAGAAGCCCCACTATAAACCAGCATTAAACCATCTACCTCAAGCACAGCCACCCCCAAATTTGCTCTCAATGGGCCTGGGACCCACCCGGAGCCAAGCCTGAGCCAACCTGGAACCCACCCTAAACCCAACCTGAACCAAAGCCTGGTGATGCTGAGGATGTTGAAAACGATGCTGAGGATGTTAAAACGATGCCGGGCCTTAACCTACCCTAAACTACCCTCAACCCATCCCAAACCTTCGTCCTACCAAGGCGCCAACCAACCAACCAACCAACCAACCAACCAACCAACCACCTGCCAGGGTTAGCCCTGTGCCAGGGCTAGGCCAAAAAAAAAAAAAGAACCTGTCCGGCAAGGATCCATGTACAAAAACCTGAACACACATTAATTGTGTGTCAGAAGCATGCTTGAATTACATGGTAAGCTCGTCTGGCTTCATCTTTCCTGTTGGACAGTGTGCGTCCGTGAATTGTTGACCATTGCTTTTGCGGGACGTGTGTTTCCGCGGTTTGTCCTGTGTTCCTTGTGGGATGTGCGCGTTCTCATGTGTTTGCCCACTTTCCGTCCGGGGCTTGTATTTGTGTGATTCTCGACTTTGCAACGTCCAAGCCATTCCAGAATCAACCACTGTACGCGATTGAAAAATTCATCCCTAAACCCACCCAGCCGAACTAACCCTACCCTAACTTGAAGTAACCCTATATTTGGAGCCACCCAAGACGAAGTTCAACCAAAATCGAGTGGAATGCAAGAACGAAATTAGCAAGCAACCGGCCATTCCAGGAGAATGTGGCAACTGGCCAAGGGTTGACGTGGATCGGGTTGACGTGGATCGGGGAATGCTTGGCTTGTTGCGGGCTTAGTGTGGACGAGGTGGCTCAGGGTAGAAACACCTTTATATTTGTATCCTTGCAAGAACTCGCACACGTATCAGCCTCTAAACCTTGTAAGTGCCCTTGGGCTTCGAAAGGGCTCTTGGCCCTAGCAATTGGCAATCTCTCAGGGTTCGGACCTCGCACGCCTGGTTACAGCTCGTGGTCGAGAACGTTGGCAATTACCGGGTTGGAAGACCCTGCTTCATGTTCCGCACGTGGGAGGCGGACTCAGGGCTCATTCAATACGAGTTTAAGGGTGGCTGGGCCTTGTGTTGTTACCTGCCTGCCTGCCTGCTTGCCTGCCTGCCTGGCTTGTTTGCCTTCTTGCTTTCTTGCCTTCTTGCTATCCTTATTGTCTTCCTACATGTCTCTTGCTTTCTGCCCACCCGCCCGCCTGCTTGTCTGTTTGCTTGCTTGCTGCCCGACAGAACTGGCAAACCATGATTGAAAAGACATGTTGGAAGAAAAAAAATCCAAACAGAATGCTCACCGCCCGCCTTCCCTCCGTCCCTGCCAACTATAAGGCTGCGGCTGTGTCCTCAGCCTCCAGCCGGTCCTCTCAGCAACGGGCAATGGAATCGCAATGTTCCTTCCCCTTCTTTATGCTTGAAGGGATTATGGGGTCAGTTTTGCTGTGCCATCCCAAATGTTGGCTGCTTTAAGAATCTTATCCGCGACCATTGGTGCAATCTGTGACTCGGCTCCTCGGCACGCGCGCCTGATGGGTCTCTGCTATTCAATCAGGACCTTTGTGCTCTCAAGCCATGGTGGCGGGGCCAACACCAGCAATGAAGAAGCCCCAATAAAACAGGCCTTCACTAAACAAAGGCTCATCAGCAGGCAGGTGCAACACTGGCAGTGAAGCGACGCTTGGCACAGTCGGCAGCAACCAATGCCTGCATCGTCTGAGCGCGGAGTGCCGCTAGAAGACGACCCTTGCCTCCAGCAGGAATACAGCATACCCCCATACTGTCATTTAGCATGCCGGACAGGCAACGCTGCAACATCTTACTACTTTACTTTCTGGATTTGGATCAGGTTCACCCTTGATCTCGAAGAACTTGATAGGGGAGGGTTGGGGAGGGTGGGTCACTTACGTCCGCTGCTGACTGCCTGGGCGCGTGGGGCTTGGGGGGCGAGGGGTGGGGTGGGGCAGCTACGTTCGCTCGGGCAGTTACGGTTGCTTCTTACTGCGTGACTGTGCAACTGCGTCCGGGGGGGGGGGGGGGCAGTTACGTTCGCTTCTTACTGCGTGACCGTGCGACTGCGTCCTGGGGCTGGGGAAGGGGGTAGGGGGTGGGGTGGGACAGTTGCATTTGCTCCTTACTGCGTGGCCGCACAGCTGCATCCTGGGTGGGCGGGGTGAAGGGGGTGGTTGGGGCGGGGCAGCCACGTTCCCTCATTACCGTGTTGCGCGGCTGCGTCCTGGTTGCTGGCAAGAGGTTGGGGAGAGGGGGTGGGTGGGGTGGGGCAGTTGCGCTCCCTCGTTACCATGTGGTTCGTACATCGTGGTGTGCGCGCGCCTCATGTCTTGTCATCCCTATGAGGTGGCCGTGGTGCTTTTACAGGATTATGTAGGTGGCTGTAGAGCGCACCCAAAAAGGACAAAAACTAGAGGTTCTCAGGGCTGTGATTCACATCCGCTTGAGCAAAAGCGAGTTCGAAAACGAGACGAAACGCGCGTTCAAGAAAGAACCGAAACACGTGTTCAAAAACGACCCCCTTCCCGCCGCAAATGGGCTCCCGCAACCTGCTGCATCCATGCAGGCCCGCCTGCGGCTGGGCAGCGGAGGCCTGGCTCAAGGCTGGGCCGTTGCCAGGCTGGCACCAAAGGGAAGGCTCGGCTGAGCCAGGCGCAAAGAATGAGGCGAGCCACGTGCCTTGGTCTGAAAGGATGCCCGGAGGCTGCAACTGGCATGGCATTACTGGAGTGATACAAACATAAGAGACCGCTCAGTGTTGCTGGGCAACCCTGCGCGAGCAAGCGCTGCATGTCTTCGACTCTTCTCATAGGACTGTGCATGGTCCCTGCGCGCATATGAAGACCTCGGGGGTAGGCTTCACGGGGCTGCATGTGGCGCGTTTGCCGATGGAATGCTGCAACATTGGCAAAACCTGCCTAGACACACCATTGCTCATGCTCAAGCACGGCCGAGGAGAAGCTTGACATGACAAGTGGGGTCATCCATGACATTATTTTCGCTGCGATTCAGCCGTGTCACAAGGCATCTGGAAGCACTGAGACAAACCTTCCATCGAGTGCTTGCTCCAGCCCCTGCATGTGATCAAGTCAGTTTCAGCACCAGCGTGGTCTCTCAAAACTCGTGATGCCCTAGGACACACACGTCACGTTTGAAGGTGAATGCTTGTTTGCCGGGGAAATTCAAGGTGAATGCATTTGTACATATGGTTCTTTGAATATAGACATACATGCGCAAAAAACAATGTGCTTGTTTCGAATGTACATGACATGTCTCCATACGCAAGGGAAATTGATTGTCCGTGTGTACATTCCAAGTCATATTTGCAGCCCGGGACTCTCAACACGTGAGGCCCTGACTTCTGGCTCTCCAAGCGCTTCAGCAGCCTCTGATTCTCGTGATCGATGCGCTGAAGCCTCCAGCCATGCAACTAAAAGACCCAGGCTGCTGTCAGGAATGGTACCAGGTTCCCAGTTTTCGTCATGCCAACCATGGCATCTGCACCTCCGTGTGGAGAATCGAGTCCGTCGGATCTGAGGTAGACACTCCTTTCGGCGCTGATTGGTGTTGAGACCTCTGCCGCCCATGAGCCGCAGACAAGGAAAGTGCATGGGAACATGATTCTGGTGGACGCCAAGCGGGGCAAACGATCCACTCCACAAACCTCCACAACTTTTCTGGCAGCTATGATGTCTGCACGCGTTGGGCCAGTGAAACTTCGTGAGACCTGCAGAGGATCTTGGACCGCGAGGGCCCCACCACATGCCGCTGCTACTCTGCGAAAGCCTGACTTCGGCAGGCTTCCACTGGCCAGGCGCCGAGTAAACCCACAATGACGGCAATCAATACAACATTGGCATCCACGCCATGGCAGCTGGCCTCTCCACTTGCAGCTTTTCTTTTTCTTGGCTCCCTTAGGGAAACCTGTGGTGGTTAATCACACTATTAGGCATCCCCACCAACAGCTGTGTGGCAGCCCAAGGCTGAGGGGTATCGTCCAACAACTTAACAAATGCAATCAGAGTCCATGCCCGAGAGCATGCAACATGCCATAGCCGCAGAAGCTGTGGGCTAGGTGCGAGCATCAGGCTAGCTCATATTCCATCACGCCACAGCTATCGGTAGCCTGACATGTGAGAGCCAACAGCTGGCACGAGCCCCCACCCTGCGGCCACAAAGCAACCGATGGCTGCAAGTCACGTGGGACTAGCCCGGGCGGGCTTGCATAACAAATCACCGGATTGTCCATGCCTTGCTCCGATAGGCGCATGCTGCCGGCAGGTGACCCTTGCCTGCCAAGGCAGGAACACGGCTTCAAACGGCGAGGATGGCTTGGTTTGGGGGCAATACAAGAAGGGAATTCCAAACCAAGCAACCGATTAGACATTCCGTCTCCTGCCTGACGCCTTTTTCCCGCTGCAACTGCCTCCATCGCCAGCACCCTGCCCCTATTGCGGGGCTGCATCCAACCTCCTGCCTCCGGTCCGACAATCGTGGCCTGGCACAAGCCACGAGCTGCAACACACTCAGCTGGGAAGAGAATTCAAACTGGCTATGCTTGGGCCCCTGCAATGACCGCCTTGAGCTGGCCTGAAGCAGAGAAAGTCATCAACAGTTGGTGACATGGGGCTGGCCCCTCCAGTGATGCACTGTTTCATGTCACCATGTTGTTTAGCCTGTTGGGTATAGGTGGTGCAGATAGAGATTGAAAGGACGCTTGCGAAACAAACATAGCAAAGGCACCGACCGGGGGATGTTACAACACAGCAGCAGTACTAGCATCACCAGAAACTTTGATTGGACAAGCCATGGCACGCTGACAAAGGAAAAACAAGCTCTCTCTGTTCTGGAGTGCCACTCACTGCCGGCCACGCACGGACTAGCGCTCTAGGGCTTCAGGCCTCAAAAACATGCCGCTCTGAGGATGTCGCCAGGCTCCCTACGGACCGCGAGCTGCGCGAGCTGCGCGGCAGCGAGTTGTACGCCTCACAAGCGGCCATCCCTCACCCAATGCGGCAGGCTGCAATGCGGACAACCCGGCAACCCGGCAACCCTCAGCTGCGGTGTTCATAATATGGCCTTCTTCGTTGGACATACCCTCACCCTGCAGGCTGTGCATCGTGCCTGCATGTCTGGCCGCACTTCGAAGGACATAGTGGAGCTATTGGCCTGTCGGCCGGCAAGCCCAAAGAAACACAACATAAAGCAAGGCGCCAACATGAAGACTTGGGCAACGGCCTTCACCGTGTTGGACAGCGGCTTGGCCACGTTATGGTGGAAGCTACACCTCAACTCCGTGCCCAAAGGGGTAGGCACCGGCTTCCTAACACTGCACAGGCCGCACGGCCCAAATTCCTCAAATGTATCTTCCATTCTACCAAGCAGCTTTCCAGCTGCGGTGCTCTTGGTGTGGTGAAGGACCTGGCCAGCTGTCCAAAAACTCTGACTCGCATCCAAGCAGCTGCCAAAGCAGTGAGCTGGCACCAAGACTTGCATCAGTCTGGCAGTGCCAGCCCCGCCTGCCATGTCCGACCGAGAAAGTCGTTGGAGGTGGTGTTGATGTAAGCGTAGCTAGCCTGAGTGGTATCCAAATTCGTACCACGCCGATGGCTGGCTGCATGGCTCCATCACGAAGCAAGTTTCCAGCACTTGGGCAGCCTCAACCTTCGCACCAGACTACGACTCCCACCTTCGGAAAAGGGTCATTGAACACGCTGAAAGCGTGGTCTCGCTGCCCACGCTCCAAGCCTGGCAAAGCGCACACACACACACACACACACACACCGTGTCAAATTCGATCCCCCGGGGTGCTGATGGCACCAGCCTTCTCGCCAGTACTTGTCTTGGAGGACCGGTGTCGCAGTCGAATGCTGATAATTTGCCACCTTGCGACTTCTGGGGCAAGCAGCAACTTTACGTGTCTGCCCCATGACTGACAACTTCTTGCAGATGTGCTCTCGCAGGGTAGCAGTCCACATCCCCGGCAAACAGAAGTTCAGAGTCACTTTGAGCTAAGTGGCGCCCACACGCGCCATCTCCTGACACGCAGCCGAAGGACACCCTTTCACCACTTGTCTGCAGTGTAGTGTTTTTCTTCCACAACCGCTGAACAACCACAATTTGAAAAAGACATGACTTTGCGAAGATTTCTGCTCGTTCCCATGGTCCTTGGAAACCTCTGGGGCAGGTCGGCAAGCTGAGCCAAATGCCAGAAAGGCAACGGTCGAAATGTGAGCTTACAAGACTTGAAACCCACGAAAGGAAATGTGACAGTTGGAACATGCTGGGCTCAAAGAAATGTTCGGAAGATCGGCCGATGACGCTGAATGCCACTGGAGAGTGCCCTTGTTTCTAAAATCACTCCGACGAGGCACCCAACCTGCAGTGGGCTTGGCTCCGCGCTCATGGGGCCCTTCCGTTCCAAGACGGACAAGGAGGGCGGCCTCGCCTGGAGCCACGACACATCAGTTATACCTATACCCAGCAGTTTAAGCAGGTGAGGGTAGAAGGCTCAAATCAAACGCCCCCAAGCCAAGCCGTGCATCCCACAAGAATTCCAAGCAACAAACACAATAATGCAAAGCCCGGCCATCTCTCTGGCAATGTTCTCTATCATCTTGATGTCGCTGACGGCCGCCTCCACCTTCTGGCGCAAACAAGTTGATGCCACTAATCAAGTTAATTACGCAGCAGCTACGCCGAGAACATCACAGCGCAACCCTGCAATATGCCTTCTTCCCTCCAAAAAACGACAAGAGTGGTAGTGCTATGTGCGCATGTGAGGACGAGCAAAGGGAACAAGTCTGGATAAAATCCGGCACGCACGAGCCAAGGCAACACAGGGCGCAAGCGCCCGGGTGGCACAATGGGGGCGAGGTTGAGCGGCTCGTCGAAGCGCGGGCTCGCGAAGGGCTGTGAAACAGGGTAATCCGGTAAAACTCCATCAGATCCAGTAAACACCTCCATCAGAACTGCGCACGGCCCGGAAATTTTCAGTAACATTTGGTTAAATTCGGACTGAGTAAAAACCCAGTCCTGCTTTTGAATCTTATGCAAATGCCAGCAGCGGCCCGGTAGCAATCGATAAAATTCGGACGCCAGGCTTGGCTATGTAGGACTCGGAGCCCGAATGGCACCGAAAATTGTTGACAACTAAAATATTCAACACGCAGGCAAGGTTAGTGCACATCCGCTGGCTCTGTGACCCTGACTTGAGCAATGTTACCCTGTGAATAGCATGGTTACCCCACCACTTTTGCCAGCTCTCCTCGCACCATTTGACACATCAACGGCTACATATTTCGAATGCCCAGAGCCCGTTCACATGCATGTGCTCTTCGCCCGCCTGCGCCTCACGTCGGGCCTCATTCAGGCAGGGAAGGAGACCGAATGACGCTCTCGAAAATCCCAGCTTGTGGCATCACATCTTTCAAGTGCATGTAGCGGGCAACCGGGCGTGAAAGGCAGCGGGTGGTCTCGGCGGTCTCGTCAAAGCCTGCCCCAGACATCTAGCACCATGCGATGACTCGCCAAGGCCAGTGTGATCACTCTTGAACTGTTGCAATGCCTTGCATTCCAGAAGTAATTTATATCCACTCATTCACGTACACACCACATGCATCTACACAAATTTACACTTACATGTATGTTGTCTGTGCACATGCATGAAACAAGAATGTGTCATATGCGTGTGCTTTCCGCCCTGAAAGGTTTACCACGTGTGGTAGTGGACAGGCTAAAAGCAAATGGCTAGCGTGGATGCAGCCTTCCACCTGTGGAATTTGCACAAGATAGGAAGCAAATGCACAAACATGCACGTGTCACAAATAAGTCCTACAGCAAGGGATGCAGTGGGACTCTGCCAAGATGAAACGTAATCATTGGAACACCAAAATTCAACAATTCGTAAACCTCCAGCTCAACAATCACACAGAGTACGAAAGTAGCACGAAAAGTGTGCTTCGGCAGCTCCGGCTCAAAAGCTGCAATTCGATTGTGAACAGGACTGTGCAACACAAACACGAGGTCCTAGGGCCTTCCTGCATTTAGAAGCTTCCGAGCCCAACTTCGCCGGCTAGCAAATGTGGCAACCACGTCACATGCTGCGGACCTCCTACATCTGTGCGTGCCTTGGGCGGCCCAGAGTCCACCGAAGCCTTCACATGTCCCTCAGCCATGGCAAAGCTGGCAGCGGACAATTGGAATAAACATCGAGGCTTTTTCAAACCTCTTTTGAGAATAACAGAATAACATCTGAACATGAAGTAAGGACGGGGCCATGGCATCATACCTGTGGCATGCCAACTTGAAAAAAGAAGCTAGAACAGAAACAGACCTGTACCAAACAGCCTCAGCATGGGCGGAGGGTTCCACCTGCTCACGGCCAGTGGCAAAGCGCAACCGGGGCACCGCGGTTCTCGCACCCGATCTACGATGCCCGGCATGATGCACCTGGCGCATAGCATTCAATTCTGGCCAGCAGTTCTGACAATGGACCAAAATATGGTTGCTCGAGAGCACAATCGGGGCCGTGCCCGTGCCTGCAGCCAGCAGCCACAGGGCACACCCTTGGGCCACTGCGGCGACATGTTAAAACGCCGCCGCATTCCCCTGATGCCCTTGACTCCATGCCAACACAAAGTTCACCAAACGACTCCACTAGCTATGGCCAGCAAGAATGAGCACTCTTGTATGGGCACCAATTAACTGACTCATGAAATACATGGTGCAATATGGTGCCAAGTGTGCCACTGACAACACATTTTTCGTGCCGCGGCTTTCATCTTTCCAAGTGGAGCCTTTGGAAAGCCTCAAGCGGCGAGCGCAGGTGACCGCCAAATGAAATTCATCGGGCAAGCGATGTGGCGGGCACAGTTCGCCACGTCCATATTGGATGCACCGCCAAAGTTCTTGCCCTTGTGGATTGGCAACTCACCCCATCCGGATCTGCATTTGCGCTGGGTGAAACGCCACACGCCCAGAGTTAGAGTCAACAGGCAGAGCCATCGAGGGCAAATGTGCTGACAAATGTCAAATCAGAATGCATTGTGGGGAATGGCCCGGGCGCTTCGTCCTCTCAGCCTCTTAGCTCAAAGGCTGCATCTTCCAGTTCCTCAGCAAAGGCATACCACTATTTAGTCACTATTTCAGATTAGTTTGCCTCCGCACAACTCTATTCAATGCTACACCTGGGACACTGAGGCGCCCGCCGCAAACTCCACTGCCTTGGGTAGCTACGCTCGGCAGGGAATGGCAAGCCTAGAGTATGCTGGCACCCGGCTGGACACTATCCCCCTGCGGAACCTGTCCCCAAGCCTAAAATTGACTCTAAGACCCGACGGCTGCCGCTGTTGGGCAAAACCGTCGTGCCGAAGACAAGCACCAGGCACATACACGCCCACAGGTTGCTTGACTATGCGCAGACTGCACATAGCCTTTGGAAAAGTGAAATTGTAATTCCATGTTGGGTATTCGGCAACGCGCACCCACACTTGGCGCTTTTCAGGAGATCTGCGCCGGAAGTGCGAAACTGGGCAGCCCCGTGTGAACGCGATCCCAGGTCCAAGTTGTCACTTGAGATCCTGACTAATTAAGTCCGTCAACTTGACAGATGCCTAAACAGTGGGGCAAGGGGAATGGGTATTGCTTCAAGTCATGTTCATCTGCGATGCGATGGGTTCACTCGTGATGCCGCGGTGTCGCACAACCACATCTCATGCATATATGAACATGCTTACGCACACACACATACACATGCCCTTCAAGGAGCTGCTTTACACAAAACTCCGGCTTTGACGACTAAGCCCTGTTCATGGTGGCGCGCAGCTTGGCCAACTCCCAACAACGGTCAAGAACAAAACTGTTTGGGTGCCGTCATTCATGCGTATGTGGCAAAAGATGATGCCGCAAGTGGCTGCGTATACTATTTTGTTTCATTCACATGATCCTGGGGCGGGGAGTACAGAGCAACGATGGCTGCAAAGTGGCAAAATCCTGCACCCAATGGAACCCTCCACCAAGACCAAGCCCGGGACTCTACCAGGTACAGGAGGTAGACGAAGAAAATCACAGCCACCTGATCGCTATTGGCGTGGGCTCTAGGTGGCTTTCCGGGATTTCTGAAGAAAGCGTAGTTTGGCTAGCAAGATGCTTAGATCAATATCATGGTGACCTCTTCAAACCAAAGTGCTGCTTCACTCGACGGCTGCGCGCTCAACCCTTTCCGACGCTGCATCCGGGGCCAGTGCAATGACGCCAAGGCCGATGAGCTTGTTTGGTGTGACCTCAGTCATCTCAAGTCGGCCCGGAGCGGCACTGACTTTTGGCAGGGAATCCGCACTTTGGAAATGAAGGCCTAGCTCGCGCCCTTGCTCATTCACGCGCAACCCAGCACGGCCTAACCAAAGCTTGATGAAACAAACACACAACCTGGGAGGAGTGGCAAGAACCGCCAAACATACCCGCTGAGCAAAGCCAAACGCAATTTCGCCCACACAGCTTCATACCATCAAAGCCTGCCTTGCGGCTGTCACAGGGAGGGGGAGAGAGAGAGAGAGAGAGAGAGAGAGAGAGAGAGAGAGAGAGAGAGAGAGAGAGAGAGAGAGAGAGAGAGAGAGAGAGAGAGAGAGAGAGAGAGAGAGTCTGTCTCTCTCTCGCTCTCTCTCTCTCTCTCTCCCTGTCTCTCTCTGTCTCTCTCTCTCTCTCTCTCTGTCTCTCTGGCTGTCTCTCTCTCTCTCTCTTTCTCTGTCTCCCTCTGTCTCCCTTTGTCTCCCTGCCTCCCTCCCTGCCTCCCTCCCTCCCTCCCTCCCGCCCGCCCGCCCACCCTGCCTTCCTCCCTCCCTCCCTCCCTTCCTCCCTGTCTGGGTTTCTGTCGGTCCGTCTGTCTCTCTGTCTGTCTCTCCCTATCTCTCCACGCCATTTCCGAGCAAACTGCTCAACACTTCAGTGCAATCCTGTCTCATGTCTGGCACATAATTTGCGGGTATACCACTATGAATTTCGGTTTGCCTTTGTTCGACATAGTTGCAAATCGTGCAAAGCTGGGAGCCTTACAAGCATGCGAAGAATGTTGCTCTTCTGCTCCTGCTCGTCCTGTGCATGAGGCAAAGTGAGAGACTTGTGCTTCTGATAATTTAAGCATAAAAGACAATAGCCACTGTCAAAAAGCCGAGTGTTATGCGGCCCAGCTTTTCTGCACAATGTGCCCGTCTTTTGCACCCCCTATGTGAAAGTAGGAGGCGCAAACCCAAATCTAACACAGAACAAGTCACACCAAACTCAGGAGGAACAGTCAGCTAGAAAGCTGACAATTGGATCGTCATGCATACACCTGGGCACTTCTCCTTAGATGCCTTTTGTTGGACCACGATATGCCGTCCACGCACGGCATGCCCTCCACGGCATGCCCTCCACGGCATGCCCTCCATAGAATTCAATACCCACATTCGAGTGGGAGAAGTGCCTCAGAAAGCCTGGGCGTCCCACACCTGGCCTTCTGGAGCCACAGCCGCTTCCTTCCCTGAAGTCGGCAAGGCCCTGATCAGCCCGAGTGGTGAATTCACGCGGCAGCTTGCAGAATCTGCATCGAGGGAATGACACTTCGTGAGCTTGTGTAAGTCCAGTGTAAGTGCTCGAATGGAAGCAAAACATGATTCCAGTCCTTTCAACTTATGCCACTCCCCAGTGAGGCAGTGCAGCTCGGGGCATTGGCGTCCAAATTCCACTGGTGCCAGAATTGGGCAATCGCCAAAACTTTGGATGCCCCAATCTGCTGCTGGCTGAGCTTTGAAATGTAGCTCGTGTGTGGCCGCACAGCGTGCCATGCAAGGGTTGTGGTCTCCTGCCGTGGCTGCAGCTTAGCTGCAACGCACAGCAGTCGGAAGTGACATTTTACTCCAAACATCTCGAATGAATGACGGTGATTCAGGAGCTCCTCACATCTGCTTGCAGTTGTCACCATCCTTCCTGTCACGGAAGGCCAGCAAGCAGCGCACCCAAACTGGAGCCCCCCCACGGCTTCGCAAAGTGCTCATCAAGTCCTGGGTCGCCGCGACAAGGAAGCTGCAGCCCTGAACGGCCTGCAGCCAACACGCATTCATGCTAAAAAGGAACTGCCGGGTTGAACTCACAAAATACTCACCCTCCCCCCCCCCCCCCCAGCCCACGCCTGGCCACATTCGCCGGCTGTAAGCGGCCCTGGCAGCAATCGACAGCTGATGAGAAGGCCTGTTCTGACTCGAGCCTGCTACCATTGCACAACAAACGCCAAATGGTTGCGCAAAATTGGCAAGCAACTGTCTGCTTAAACATGTCCTGCTGCAAGCGTCATTCATTGCTGGAATCTCCTATGCTGCCGTTTGTCCTTGCCTGCGTACGTGGAACTTTTGCCGCGTCCTGGCCGCAACATGGTTCAAATTCGATGCCGTTGCAGCTGCCCACTTCGCAAGGCTGCGCCGTTCATGCCAGTTCAACGTTTGGATGCACCACCTACAACTACATGCCAGGCAGACACGACGCGCATCCAAAGCAGGAGCAAGCGGTTTGCCAGTGCGCCGGAATAAGGCCTGAGCCCGCGAAACCCTTCAAATGTTTCCAAGGCCTCAGATCAAGCACATGTTGCTCCGTGCAGCAGCTGCCTGGTCCGGAGGTGCAGCCTGCCCCTGATCGACATCCTGCAGCTGCTCAATGGCCGCGTGCACATGCACAAACTGCCAACCAGCTTGAGTCTTGAGATTGGGTTGAAGGTGGCTAAGGGAAGAAAACATGATCGAAATAAGAAGAATTGTAGCCAATTACTAGAAGAACTCTTGCAGGGCGAAGTCCTACTAAGCGGATCTGTCCAACGCTCAGCCAACAATACGGCAACGACGACGACGACAACGACGACGACGACGACGACGACGACGACGACGACGACTACTACTACTAATTACTCCTTTCGTTTTCCGACTCCTATCCCTACTAGCTGTTTGATCTGCTCTGGTTGCGAAATCAAAGTGGGAGGTGCGACAAAGACTCGGAGTTGTGCTGATATCAAGTCCTCTGAGCAAGTTGCTCTGAGCAATTCTCTCTGAGAAAGCTCTTTGGGCAAACTTTTCATGCAAATTGTTCGCAGCAGGTTTTCTGACACTTTTCTTTGAGCAAGTTCTCCGAGCACCTTCTTTGAGAAAGATCTCTCTGAGCCAGTTTTCTTCGCAAGTTCTCCGTGCGAGTCCCCTAGGTAGGCAACCGCAAGAGAATCCAGCAGCAGAAGAACCCTTTGCGATGCTGTGCGAATCTCCATGGTCTTACCAAGCCAACAAAAGACCCTAATTCTGGCCAAGCCAGAATATTCATTTGGCCTCGGCGGAACAGGGGAAGTCGTCCCTGAATCCCAAGACTCCCACCCCACATTTGCAGAAGGCATGTGTCATCTGACCAAGAATTGGCTTCACGCCAAAGGCCTTGCCAGTGAACTTTAACAACCCACCGACTTGAATCAGGGAACTTTCGCCAGGGGTGAGGTCGCACATCCCGTCGGTGGGTTGTAGTAATTTGCCCAGCTGGCAAACCTGCAAGTTGCTCAGAGAAGTTGTCAGAGAACTTGCTCGGAGAAACTTACCCAAAGAAACTTGCTGAGAGAACTTGCCTAAAACAACTTGCATGGAGAAACTCCTTTCTAGACAAATGCCGATGACTACTTGCGTCGAGGAAATCCTTGCAAGGTTCAAACTGTTCAAGGTGGGGTGGGAACGCACGAATAGCCCGGAATTGTGACCGTCTGTGTGGATCGGGCGGGTCGACTTTTAAAAAGTCAGGCTTTGCTAGTATGTGACATGCCGCCGTGACCCTTCGGGCGGGTGCACCTTCAAAAGCTCAAGTATCGTGCTACTTTTGCGTCGCCCACACAACCCTCTGCGTGGATCGGGAACTCTCTACGTGGATCGGGCAGACTGAGCCGCACAAAAATGCTTGTGAGTGTGTGTGTGTGTGTGTGTGTGTGTGTGTGTGGGTGTGAGTGTGAGTGTGAGTGTGAGTGTGAGTGTGAGTGTGAGTGTGAGTGTGAGTGTGGGTGTGGGTGTGGGTGTGGGTGTGGGTGTGGGTGTGGGTGTGGGTGTGGGTGTGGGTGTGGGTGTGGGTGTGGGTGTGTGGGTGTGGGTGTGGGTGTGGGTGTGGGTGTGGGTGTGGGTGTGGGTGTGGGTGTGGGTGTGGGTGTGGGTGTGGGTGTGGGTGTGGGTGAGGGTGGGTGTGGGTGTGGGTGTGTGGTGTGGGTGTGGGTGTGGGTGTGGGTGTGGGTGTGGGTGTGGGTGTGGGTGTGGGTGTGGGTGTGGGTGTGGGTGTGGGTGTGGGTGGGTGTGGGTGGGGGTGGGTGGGGGGTGTGGGGGTGGGTGGGGGTGTGGGGGTGTGGGGGTGTGGGGGTGTGGGGGTGTGGGTGTGTGGGTGTGTGGGTGTGTGGGTGTGTGGGTGTGTGGGTGTGTGGGTGTGTGGGTGTGTGGGTGTGTGGGTGTGTGGGTGTGTGGGTGTGTGGGTGTGTGGGTGTGTGGTGTGTGGGTGTGTGGGTGTGTGGGTGTGTGGGTGTGTGGGTGTGTGGGTGTGTGGGTGTTTGGGTGTGTGGGTGTGTGGGTGTGTGGGTGTGTGGGTGTGTGGGTGTGTGGGTGTGTGGGTGTGTGGGTGTGTGGGTGTGTGGGTGTTTGGGTGTGGGGGTGTGTGGGTGTGTGTGGGGGTGTGGGGGTGTGGGGGTGTGGGGGTGTGGGGGTGTGGGGGTGTGGGGGTGTGGGGGTGTGGGGGTGTGGGGGTGTGGGGGTGTGGGGGTATGGGGGTGTGGGGGTGTGGGGGTGTGGGGGTGTGGGGGTGTGGGGGTGTGGGGGTGTGGGGGTGTGGGGGTGTGGGGGTGTGGGGGTGTGGGGGTGTGTGGGTGTGGGGGTGTGGGGGTGTGTGGGTGTGTGGGTGTGTGGGTGTGTGGGTGTGTGGGTGTGTGGGTGTGTGGGTGTGTGGGTGTGTGGGGGTGTGGGGGTGTGGGGGTGGGGGGGTGTGGGGGTGTGGGGGTGTGGGGGTGTGGGGGGTGTGGGGGGTGTGGGGGGTGTGGGGGGTGTGGGGGGTGTGGGGGTGTGGGGGTGTGGGGGTGTGGGGGTGGGTGGGTGTGCGGGGTG
>CAUJNA010003271.1:664439-674439 GCA_963377175.1 Effrenium voratum
GCGCGCGCACGCGGGCGGGCAGGCGGGCGTGCGGGCGTGCGTGCGTGCGTGCGTGCGTGTGTGCGTGCGTGCTGCGTGTGGGTGTGGGTGTGGGTGTGGGTGTGGGTGTTGGTGTTGGTGTGGGTGTGGGTGTGGGTGTGTGTGTGTGTGCGTGCGTGCGTGCGTGCGTGCGTGCGTGCGTGCGTGCGTGCGTGCGCGCGTGGGTGGGTGGGTGGGTGGGTGGGTGTGTGTGTGTGTGTGTGCGTGTGTGTGCGTGTGTGTGTGTGTGTGCGCATGTGCGTGTGCGTGTGCGTGCATGTGTTTTAGAAGCGCGCCACAAGGTCTGGAAATGTTGAAAACTGGACAGCTCCGCCCTCGGACGGCGCACGTGCATTGACGCTCCTTTTGCACCATGGTGCACAGAACTTGTTCGGAGAAACCTGCTCCGACAACTTGCTCAAAGAGAAACTTGCTCAGAGAACTTGCTCGAAGAAACCTGCTCTGACAACTTGCTCAGAGAAGCTTCCTCAGAGGAACTTGCTCGAAGAAACCTGCTCTGACAACTTGCTCAGAGAAACTTGCTCAACCTGCTCTGACAACTTGCTCAGAGAAGCTTCCTCAGAGGAACTTGCTCAGAGAAAATTGCTCAGAGAAACCTGCTCTAACAACTTGCTCAGAGAAGCTTCCTCAGAGGAACTTGCTCAGAGAAAGTTGCTCAGAGAAACTTGCTCAGGAAAGCTTGATCACAGCACTTGTTCGGAGAAACCTGCTCTGACAACTTGCTCAGATCGAACAACTTGTCAGAGAAGCTTGCTCGGAGAAACTTGCTCACAGAACTTGCACAAAGACTTGCCGAGACACTTGCTCAGCGAAACCTGTAATTTCTGCTTTGCCCACAACTGCAGCAAGGCAAATATGTTTTCTGTTTATTTGATGTGCAATCATACGCCTAAGCGTAACAATGTGTAAATGCATAATGTGAGGGACCATACCGCAAACGTGCTTCAACAGTTCAGGCTTAAGGCTCCAATCGTCAGGACCCTGGCTCCAAGCTGGCAGTCCTCCTCAGCCACGCGCCTTCGCTTTGACCTGGTTGCCACCCAGCTTTCCGCCAGTGTAGGGCACGGCTCCCCGCCTCTCCCTCTGATCGCGGTCCAGCCCTCAGCGCAGGGAGCACGGGTCAATCGCACTGCTTGAAGGAAGCCCGATGGAAGGCCAAAAGAGTGCACAAAGGTAAATCCTGAGGTTGCTGCGAGCGCGCTGCGGCGACCAGGCAGGAGCCCATGCCTCTTCCGAGCATGCAAGGTGCGAATCCAAGGGTCGCAGACTCGGCCGGATTCTTTGACAAAGGCACACACAAAGTACACCAAAGCATAAAATCCACCTCACCTTTGGCGCATCGCGAACTTCGTTATGAGAAGCCTCAGGTTCAAAGCTCGGCAAGGTTTGGGCAGCTAGCAACCACTCAACACCGCGCAAATAGTTCTGCCGAGCATCCTCCTTGTGAGCACGCTTGGGTGGGTCCGCGGCACTTTCCTAGCAAAATATCTATCTGCAAATGCCTTCCTTGCAACAGCACATCAGACTATTATTCATTCATTGATCGTGTTCTCTCTCTCTCTCCCTCTCTCTCGCTCTCTCTCGCTCTCTCTGGCTCTCTCTCTCTCTCTCTCTCTCTCTCTCTCTCTCTCTCTCTCTCTCTCTCTCTCTTCGGTACAAACAGGTTTTGGCTGGTTAGAAAATACCGTCGAGTAAGGTTGGCCACAAAGAACCAAGTATTGACTGTATTAATCCAATCATGAGCTCATCGCGCTGACTGTCTACTTGCCTTGACTGTAACACTGTAGCCCGGTTCACTCTAATGCCTCCAGAACTGGGCCACCACCCCCCTGCCGGGAACCCCTCTCTTCACTCGAACACCTCCGGAAAACTTCGGATCACCAGCAATGTTCGCTTGCCCTGGCACGTCCCAGGCACGCCGGTTGCTTCAAGAAAATTGGTCTGCCGTTGATGGAAAACGAGCGCACATAACAGGAGCCGAGACATGCCAAAACCAACAGCGAGACCCTCGCCCAGCTGCTGCCGACTCTGATGCGGGGCTTGCGGCTGGTCTGTCCTCAGGCCAGCGGATGGACGGACACCAGGCAAAACACGAGTCAAACACGCGACAGCCAACATTGCAAATGAAGCTATCCATGCAGCCGCCACGCCCCAAGCTGGGAGAGATCCTCTTGAGCGGTGTCGGTTCCTCCCCCACTGAGGCGGTCGCTTCTTGGCAGCCACCGGGATGTTCGGAGCACTCTGATGCCTACAGCATCATATTTCCAGGCAGGGCATGCACACTGCAAGCGAACAAGCTTCCAAATCAAGGTCTGTTTTTTCCGACGTGTTCCTGCATTTAGGCTGAGGGCACTCAAATGGAAGGCCGTGAAGCAGTTCTTGCTTTCTGACAAAGAGCGGTCATGAACCGGCATGTGGCTCTTGGAACCTTTGCACCGCTCCCGCCTCTGGGCTCATTTCTGCACGCGGGCTTGCTTTGACCTGGCCGCTGGGAATCCTCTGTGGCGAATTACAAGATATCACAAGAGCCATCATCCCAGCCCAATCTGGGAGAACGCATGCCCTCAATGTGTGAGAGACCTGGCGCTGCTTGAAATGGGCCTTGCAATGGATGTTGCAATGATCCCGTTCAAAGCAAATTCTAGGGCTTTGATATAAGGTCAGGAATTAATTAGATCGCTCTCTCTCAAGGAGTGGCTGCGCGCACCACTTTTGCGGTGTGAGCCTGCAATGAGGACGACTTCTTCGTGCATCCAATCCAAGCATTGCAACCCATTGCCAGCACAAATAAGGAGGGTCCAGAATGTGATTTCTCTGCCGAACTAAACTGTGCCTTCAAATGTCTGCAAGAACTTGGCAGGCCACATAATCGATCTGTTGCCGAGTCTGAAACTCACCAATCAGCCTGCCGGCCACGGGGTGACACCAACAGCTGGCCAGCCACACTCCATGTTGCTGTTTTTTCCGCAGCCGCAACTTGCAGTGGCTAGGCCAACTGGTGCATGGAGCCAACTTGCATCAAAGAATCCAGCCCATCTTTTTGCATGGCTGTTCTATCTTTGTGCCTGCTTCATGCTTCACCATTCACCATGGATAGGCTCTCATCTGCAAGCCCTTGCCGCAGAGGCGGCTGGCACGTGCGTGGCAGGCGTAGGGATTTGTCAAGCGGAAGTTTTGGAGTTGTCTTCAATTGAATCCTTTGGCTCCCTGCCTCAAAACCCCTGCCAATCTAGACAGGCAACAGGTACAACAAATCAGCCCGTCACTCTCTCACTCTCCCTTCTCCCTTGGCTTAATCCCTGGCGCATCACATGCTAAATGATGCTGATGCTGCTCACAGAGTCATGAGTGGGCAGCTCCTCCCGCGCTTCAGTCTCGAGGCGCTTCAGGTAAAGATACGCGCAAGTGCCCACACCAGGCAGGGACTGAAGGTGCAAGGCGCCACCCAAGTATCTGGCATACAGCCGACTCAGTGGCAGGCCCACCCCATAGCCTGCCAAAGGGGTGCCCTGCTCATCGAAGTTGCGGGCTGCCTGAGAAAGCGGCCACGGCCCCATTCCATGGAAGCTTCCATTGCTTCCGCAACAGCTGCTCAATGCCCCATCCCATGGTCCTATGCTGCGAATTCTTTGACTGATATTTGGGTTGGTCGGTGCGCCAGTTCCCAAAAACCGGTAGCCACGGTGCCTTTGAGGCGGTGGAGTACATGTAGGACCAGACCTTGTCCGCGGCGTGAAAGGGGATGCCCCCGGCCGAGTCCAAGACACGGATGGCCACCTTCGAGGCAAAAGGTTGAGAGACATCCAGGGTGCAAGGGACACCTCAAACTTCTTGAGCTTTGAAGGGCTTCAAGTCTTCCCTTGGAAGAAGAGAATCCCTGCCCATGCCCAGCCTCGCTTGGATCTGCACCCACTGTTATGACGATGCTCCGCCGCTGTCCAGGCGACTCCTAGCAATTGCATTGAGCACGTCACATGTGAAGGGCCCATTGGCAAAACATGTTCCCCAAGGACAATGCTTTATGCTCCTGCTGTGCTTCCACAGTAGCACGGGCGCTGTTCTTCAGGAGCTCCTCAGTATCGCGTAAGCGTGAACCCGCCCTGCGAAGCGAAGCGTGCATGAGGCTTGGCCCGAAGCCACTTGCACAGCAAGCGATATCAATCAACTTCAACTTCAAAATCAGCGAGCTCCAAGGCACAACCATGATGTAGAAGAGGTAGTTGGGCACGTAGGGGAAGCGGATGCGGCTCCTCAGGGGAGCCGAGCTTAAAGCCACTGCCCAGCCAATGCCAATTAGAATATGCACCGCCAGCTGTCAAAGTTGGCCGCCTGCCGAGGGCCAGTATCGCAACAAACCGGCCCTAGGATTCTCTGCTTTGGTGCCAGATTCCCGCCAAGGCTCTCAATCTCAAATGTGGAGGCAATGCTGCTTTCCACTATGATCTCCACATCTGCAGATTCATCGAAATGTTGCTTGCACAGCTTTCGAGCGTGCCTGCGGACAGCCCATGACCAAAGTCGAGCGAAGGCTCATGCATTGAGGACCAGGGCTGAGACCTTTTCAAGCCGTTGGCCCAGCCTGGCCGCTTGCTCGCAGATACTCACAGGATCGCACGCGTAGTCCACCACGCCCACGCGGCGGCGCCGCTTGGCTGCTTTGTCGGGCTTGGCCGAGGCCATGTACTGAGAGGTGAGCATCTCCTCGGCTCTCTACCGCCGGCATGTTGCGCCGTGGTATATCATCAACTTGCATGGCTCGAAGGTTTCAAGCAACCCTCTGTGAGCAATGGTTGTGTAGTTGAGTGGCTGAAGTGGCTGAGCCACTGGTCATAAGTCTCAGTGCTCTACATTATGGCCGTGCCCGATGCTCGCTGCAGACTCTCAAAACAATTGTGCCAACATGGAACGAGGAGCTCCCTGTTAATATGCCACGGAAACACGAAGGTGGCAAAAACGAGCGCCTGTTGCGGGTCCAGCGTCTGTACCGATGCGGGACAGGAAAAAAGTATCCAGCCACTGGACAATCGCTGCCTCGGAGTAGCCCTCTGTCTGCTGCAGGTTCCGCATGGCAGTTGCCAGCATTGGGATCACCTATGGCACGTCAGTCACCGTCACTCTCCTGCCATTTCTCAGGCCAGCCTCTTCACAGTATACCTTCTCATGTTGAACCCGGCAATCATGTACCCTCCCCCTTCACGGCCTCCTTCATCCTGCCCTTGATAGTCTCGATGACAGAAGTGAACGGCTCAAGCTCTTTCACATCCAGCCTGAGGACAACAAGCTGTACAGTGATTGGCATCTGAAGAGACGGCAAATGACCGATGCAAAGACTGTGCTTTAAGTGTGTCCTGGCTAAGAAGGGAAATGAAGCTTCCGGCGATGATGCAAACCAGTTGCTCCACCAAGCGGATGTCCTTGAAGTTCTCCGAGTAGAGGCGGTGCACCTGTGCTCCCTCTGAGGTGGAAAAAGAAGCAAACCAACAAAGAGCCGGGCGGGTAAGGAGCCAAACAAACCAAACAAGCAAATGGTCTCTCCACAACCCCCATCACCGTGCCTCCACCAGCTCCTGAGAAGCCTTCCAGCCAGGCAGCGCCTCAATCTGCAGAATCCGCTGGGCATAGCGAATCGGCAGCTCCTGAGTGTCTGGCAAATCTGATCAAAGCACTTGAATGCACCAGGGACGCTGTTAGGCCAATGTTAGGCGAGACGCTCGGTATGCCAACGTTGCCGCCTGCTCAGGGGTCTTTGCATCCAGGATCTGCCGCAGTGTGATGGACTTCGGCTCGCGGCCGGCAAAGAAGACCACTTCAGCCTGGAGGAATTCGTGCAAACGCTCCTGCAGGAAGCCATCAAAGGCAGAGGGCTTTTGTTTGGGACAGCCTTGATCCGGGACATCTGAACAGCGACCCAAACAGTTGCAAGCCAGGATGCTTTAGCCAGCAAAAATGAAGTCACACTGTAGCAAGATCGTTGTTGAGCTGGCTGGAGCATACCCTCGATTTTCTGGTGCCCGAAACTTGCGCTCCTGGGAGATCTGCACTTCCACGGAGAAGCACCGCCTGTCAGGCAGCCACCAATCTAACCGAAGGCGAGAACGAAACCCTTAGACATTTAAATCATCACCATACCGCGGGAAAATGTGCACACTCATCATAGTCCCCTTGCGTGGGTCTGATTCAAGGTCCTGCGACCGCGGGTTGGACATCACCCTTGCTCCCTTCCATCATACAACATGATGAAGCCACTGCGGTGGCCACCAACACACTCAGCCCTGAAGGGCACTGTGGTCGCCAGCATAGCCTTGCCTGCCACGGCACAGCCAGCGTGGCGCAGCCCGGAAAGCCCGCGCACGCAGCGCTGCCGCCATGGGCCACACAACTCACAGCATCTAAGGCAAGCTTCTGGGTGTTGAATGCTTGGGGTTTAGCCTCAATCTGCTGTGGGCCCTTTTGGCTTGGCGAAACCCAACTGGCTTAGATCATTGCTCATGTGGGGTACTTCATCTGTGCTTCTGGTGTGCCACAAGTCGGTGACTTGCGCAACTGCTGCCATGCAAGGTACCCTTTTGTAGCTGTTCAACTGGATGCCGGTGTTTCCTTCAATCTTGCTGGACGCATTGACCTGCACTAAACGCCACAGCATCACCAAACCCATATGGCACAGGACTCCGACACTCGGCCCGCCACAAATCAGAACCCCAAAGCTTCGCGGGATTTGGCATGCCATCCCAGGTGCCTCGCTGTCTCCCCGTGCACGTCGCTTCGGCCGCGGCGCAATGAAGGCCTATGATGCAAAAGTAAGAGTTCACAGAGGGCTTCACGCAGCCACCGCATTGCATTCTCGCATTTGCGTGCCTCGCTCGGCTCGTGACGCTCAACCTCGCCCGGAGCAGCCTGAGGCGCCCAGGCAATGCGAGCTCTGGCCATCTGACCGAGCACGACTTGTTTAAACTTTAAACCCTTCTGCCCCCAAAAGGGCTGCCATTGCGCTATTTCAAGCTTCTTGCTTGGGGGCATGCTGCGACATGCAGCCAAAAGCCAAGCGGGCTGCCTGGCTTTTCTTCAACTTCTCGCGTAGCTCGGAAAGGGCGACCTCGCACACAACAAAGGCTTCATGGCTGAGCCCGCTTTGCTCTCCAGTCCCACTCCCTTCTCCCTGCCTCGCCCTCCGAGGCTCGTGGAGCCTCGCGGGCGGGAGCCTCGTGCGGCTCGCGGCCCTCGCGCTTCTGGCCCGCGCGGCCTCTCGGCTCCCCAACCCACTAGTCGCAAAATCATGCCTCTCACTCTCGGGCAGACATGGTAGAGTATCGACTGCCCTTGCCACGAGAAGCCCAACTTGGTAGGCGCTATGCCATGCTATGTGCTGGCCTCTAACTTCAGAAACGAGAAAAACATGGCTTATTCAAAAACTCTGCAGCATGCTAGTCTGTAGCCCTGCATAACTCCGGCCATCTTTCGGAAAAGTGTTGCCCGCCAAACGTGGAACAGGCCATGCAGAATTCCATTTACGTCCGTGGCCGCGATACCTGAGTGCCTCTCATTCCTGCCACATCCAAGTGCCAAGAAAATCCAAGAACAAGAAGCACAAGCCCAGTGGGCGAAGCCTTTGGATGCATCCTCCCCAGCGTGCGTCCTTGACTCCTGCCATCCACCACAAGTCGTGAGGTGTGCATGACAGCGGCTACACATTGCATGACTCCTTCTGGCGCTTGGACAAGGCCTGTCGCTGCCGTGCCAGCTCCTCAGCCCCCGATGCTGCAGAATCAGTGCAGCCTTGCCCTGCACGGTCCTGCTGCAGCTGGCGAATGCGGCTCTGCCGGGCCTCCGCCTGCGAGACAAGATTGCAACCTCTCTGTTTCCTCCAAAGCCTTTCCTGGAGTTGATCAGGAGCACCCCTCTCGGAAGAAGCAGTGCCCAAAAGTGGCCATTCGCGATTCGCGAAGCTTACTAAACGCAGAAGAGAACTTGCCTCAGCTCGCGCCACCTTCGCAACCAGGGCGGCTGCCTCTGCGGAGTCCTCCTCGTGCCTAGAGGCCGCTTTGACTCCCACCACGCAACTTACTTCTTGCCTTGGCAGGTAACAACCATGTTCGATTACATCTTTCTCACAGGAACCTGCAACTTGTCATCTTACCAAAGTGTTACAAGGTTCAGGTTTGAAGGGGTGTTGCTTGAAGCCATGTGAAAATGCGCAAACATACACCCATCCTCTATCTTGGAAACCAGCTCGCACATTTCGGTGCCGACTCACTCACTCAAACAAGCACTTCAAGGCAAACCAAAACACAGTACCTCAAAGCCAGCCAAAAGCATTCTGGCCAACGCGAAGCGTTTACGATTACATTTAGTCCTCCCCTCTCCCCTCAAAATCAATCGGGAAAAAAAACTCCGGGGGGGGGCTTTCATTTTTCGTGGGGCGGGGGGAGTGATGAGGGAAGTAAAGCATTCTGGCCGAGGCGAGCAACGCAAAGCGTTTACGATTGCAGGTTGTCCTCCCCCCCCTCAAAATCAATCGGAAAACAACTCCGGGGGAGAGGGGCTTGCATTTTTCGTGAGAGGGGGGGGGAAGGAAGTGAGGATTCAAAATCCAGCCCTTCTCCATCAGGGGAAGCGGTTGAAAGCCAAAATGCCAAGCTTGAGGGTCCTAGCCTAGTGGCCATCATCAACAATTGGCTAAAGAACGCAGTGCATCCATCTAGCTCCTCCGACGTGAAAGCGTCGGGCTAGGAGGGGCTGGAAGAGCAAGCAGAGCAGGGGACCGCCGCAGGTTTGTCACCTGAAAAGCGAGCTGCGGCCATCTGTGCACTCGGCCATGCAAAGCCCAGCGCCTTGCAAGGCCCAGAGCCCAAGGTGGGCTGTGCTGGCACGCGGACTGCTGCTTCGCCTTCCGCCGCTTCCCACGCCACGATGGTCTATGCAAAAGGATGTTTCCAAACTTTGGCGTGGGCAGTCCCCAAGCAAAGCTCCCGTGAAGAAGAAGCTGGATGAACCCTTGCGACCGCAGGAAACTTCACAGGCCGGTCGGCCTCGCAGCAAATCAAGGCAAAGCACGAGCCTGCTGAGTCCCGATGGGATGCTGCCAGCAAGGCCTCCATGCGCTCCTTCGGCTGGAGAACCAGAAAAACAACTTTTAGCCGGCACACTATTGTGAAGTTGATTCTGCACGCCAGCCGCCGCATACACAGAGAGCGAAGGAACCGAAATAAGCAAATGCGCACCCTGCGGCGAGCACGAAGCGGTTGCAATGTTCCCAAACTGACTTTCATACAAGGGGTCATAGTACGCCTAAGCAAAATCCAGCAACAGGCTGCAAAACTGCAACAGCATGCAGCCTTGCACCGCTTGCCGCTGCATGGAAAAGCCCTGATTCATTATGCGTCCGAATTTCGCAAAGAAGCAGGCAACACCAGAGACGCCACGAGCCGAACAATCTGATTCTGCATGCCTCAGCCGAGATCTTCTCTGCCAGCTCGGAAGCCAACGACATTGCCGATCCAGCATCTCCTGTGACATTTGGCAACAGACCTCCGACAACATCGGCAAGGGCGTTGTCGTTTGAAGGAGTCGTCGGCAAACAAATCTTGGGACAAGATATTTTTTGCGAAACAGACACGGGATGCCAGTCCTCGACGATTCGGGTACTTTGTGTCTGCGTCTGGCCTGGCCTCTGCGCGCCCGCCGGAAGACATCGCACTGAGGACCCCCGCCATTGCCGAGTGGATACAGGAGAAACATGAAGCAACTCCACTTGGATGAGTGGCCGGCCTCCAAGCGTGGCCGCTTCTGAGTGAGCTGCTCCACCTACGAAGCATCTGACATCATCGTCTGGTCAGCTTGGCCCGCAGCTCACCCGCCAGGCCTCACGTGCATGCTCACCTGGCACAGTTTCAACTCAGCTTGCCGCACCTAGAACTCCAAAGCTTCTTCCAAACCACAACTCTCAACACGCAATATGCCAGCC
>CAUJNA010003271.1:676939-714439 GCA_963377175.1 Effrenium voratum
CTTTATGCAAGTTCAAATGACCTAGGGGTGTGCAGTGCGCAGTAAAGTCCTCAAGGTGTTCGAGCCAACCGTGTCCGCAAAGGATGAACCAACAGGAACTCGTTCATCACGTCATGTGTTCACTACCCTCACGGTGGAGTATGCTGGGCACTTGAGTATTTAACCTGCGAACTGTACATCCGATGCACCCCTGTACCAGATGAAGAAATCCAAGTCACCAATTCCAGGTTTGACCCGAGACCGTGCAAAAAGATTGAGTGGACAAGCAGTTGCTGAACTCACAACCAACCCCCAAGTTCAAGCATAGCTTTTTCTGCTTCTGCTTCCTGGATCCTTTTCTGCCCGCCTTCCGCACCCGCAGCTCCCGCAGCTCCAGCAGCTCCGACTCCGCCCTCGCCAGGCGCTGCTCCGACGCCTCCGCGCGCTCGTTGGCACCCCGCAGTGCCGACCTGCGGGCTCGAAGCCCAAGCCACAAGCGGCCGCAAGCCTCCTGAACCCTTCAGACCTTCAGAAATTCGGCACGCAGGCCATGGATGGGAAACGCAGCTCTCTCCACGCACCTGAGCTCTTGAAGTTGAAAGTCCAGGTCCTGGACTTTCACCTGCCATGGGTCAGCTGATTCTAAATAGGGCTCAACCCTTGAGAGAAGACTGAAAGAGAGCTCCCACTTATCGCCCGCCCCCCCCCCCCCCCCACGCTTCTACTCCAAAAACATGCAGCAAAATGCACACGTGTGGATCCCCGACTGGACCGTCAAACCCCCTTTCCTCACCCACCCACCCCCCACCCCGCCCCAAGCAAAGCCTTCAAGGCCGGCTTTCGAGACAATCACCCCATGTGGGCAAGTGCCTCCAATTTGGCGTGTCCCTCGCCCTGGGTGCGCAGCACCTGGCTCGAAGCAGGCCAAATTGCAAGCCTGCGTCCTCCGATACCTTCCTCCGATGACCCCCCTCCGTCCATTCGTTGACTCTCTCTCTTCTTTGGGAAATTGCTGGCTGTGGCCTCAACAGCAACATGCTGCACTTGCCGCGCCTGGATCTCACTCTCAAGGCGCTTGATGTCGCTGTCAGAGTCACAGCTGGGCTCCTACGCACGATGCTGCCATGCAAGCGTTGTGGACTTGTTGCTTTTGACGTCAGGGATGTGTCAAGTTTCTACCATGGTCGCAGCTGGCGCCTCGTAGGACCATGGGCTGGCAAAGGCCAGCACACGCCGACCTTGCTCGTAGGCTTCGGTTCCCGATGAGATGGTACACAAAATGACCTGAGCTGCACAAGTCTGGCAAAAGGGCAACAGCCTCACCGGCAAGTAAAAAAGCCTCCAAAGCATACTGTTTTTCCACGGAAAGCTAGCTGGGCCTCACTTGCGGGGCACAAAGTCCTCCGGACTTTGCAATCGTCTCACCCGCTCCCCTGTGACCTGGTCGCACTCCCAAATCTCCACACCCAGGCCCTGACAGGGCAAAAGCGGGAGGCCGGCCAGTATGGCCAGACATGCACCACCGTCACGTTATGCACCACCGTCATGTTCACGCAGTCGTGACAGGGACTTGCAAAAAGGCTTGCGATCTTTCTTTTTTGCAGTTTGCGCATCTGTCCTTAGGCGGCGGGGCGGCCAGGATCTGGAAGAAGGAGGGCACCGTCTTCCGCACGCAGCTGGGGTCCTCAATCTTCAGACCGGGCACCGCTAGGCCCAAAGTGGCGAAGCACATGGCCATGCGGTGGTCGTGGTAGGTCTTGATCCTGGGCCAGCAGCGCAGAGCAACTACAGGAGAAGTTGGAATGATCAAATTGGCACGATTTGAATGATCTAACCTCAAAGTTACAGGATCAAACTTTCTTTCTGTGATCTTCTTGCCCAGGACAAGATACATCACTCACAAACACTCAGACGAAGCATCATCCTGAAAAGAAGGCCGTACAAGGGGAGCCTTTCCAAGCACCTAGGAGTCAATGTTCCTCAGCTGGGCCTTTCCATGGATTTGACTCCGGTGGCCGTTCCTTTGCTTTGTTCTCTCCCCCTCTCTCTCTTTCCTTTTCATTCCCCTCTCAGGCTGCGGCCTGGCATTGCCAGGCTCTGCCTCGTCGCGGATCGGCAGCACCTCCAGCGTGTCCCCGCTTTCGATGACCCGGAAGTTGCACTTCCGCAGCTCGTCGTAGAGCGCCTTCACGCGCTCGCACTCCTGGCAGGTCATGAGCTCACACTACATCTGACGAGCAAGAACAAAGCCGAACCCCGACAAATTTCAGACCTCCACCCGTCCTGTTTCCGCAGCACCCCTAGCTGGATGAAGGCATAGGGACCATCAGCCAGGCCAGAGATGGTGATGGCTGTCATAATGGAGTCACCCAGCTGGTTTCTCAAGGCAGCAGGGCGTGCGGCATGCTTTCAATTGCTGACATGCTTTCAATCGCTGACATGCTTTCAATCGCTGACATGAGGCTGTGCAAGCATGCAATTAAGGCGACGCAATGCCTGCAGCCAAGGCTCTTCCTGGAGATGATGTAGGGGTCGTGGATTCTCTCATGGCCAAGCAGGCACCGTGAAACAAAGTAGAAGAAGCCTACCAAAGGGAACCCAAATGAAGGTGTCTATGGCGGCAATTCCAGCACATTTTCCAAACTAAACGGAACCAGCCCTGTGACTGAACAAACGAAATATCGTGTTGTAGGTGGCCCGAGCCTTTCCAGCATTCAGCAGCTTGCTGCCGAGCGCTGTACATCTTCTCGTTCAAGGGCGCTAGCCTTCAGGGCCCCAGCTACCAACACGCACCGAGCGTTGCATGCGAGCGTTGCGTGCCAAGGGCATCTAGAGCTTGTGACGGAGGTGCACGTCTTCTCATATGCACATACATAAAAGTACATACATCACATTACATGCATCCATACATACATAAATACATGCATGCATGCATGCATGCATGCATACATACACACACACACAAGTATTTATACATATAGGTCTATGCATATACATTTCATATACACTTCATATACATGCATATGCTACATATGTGAGATATATATATATATTGCTTCCCTGAAGATGTTTATTGGCATGGTAAAACGCCTAGGGAGTGCACAAAATGCAGCGGCGTGCAAACAGTGCCCAGGCGCCCGGCTCACACTTACCACTGCAAGGCCCTTGCAGACAACATCTTCGACGTTTGCGATTCACTGATGCAAGCAGCCGTCAAGTATCTTACCTTTACGTTGGGCGGGACCATTTTGCTTTGCATGCCTTTAGCTGCATGCAATTGAGAAAGATAAACGAAACACCTTTCTCTCCTGAGCTGTTTCATGTCTAGGCCTTGTCCGTTGGCCAAACAAAAAGAAAGCTGGCAAATGGAAGGCTCTGCCTTAGCTGAACGAAATGCCCCAAGCCGCCTGGGAAACTCAGCATCTATTTGCCAGCCGGTGCCACCGTCACATTTGGGAGCCTGGCAAGCCAGCACCCGCACTGGCTGGATCTTGCCAAACAAAGCATTCCTCAGCTCAGCAACTGCCTGTGGCTCACAGGATCTGGGGAATCTATGGGAAGAGTATTCGAAAATTTATTCGAATAAGCCTTCATTTGCAAGCTGCTTGCCAAGCGTCACTGCATGGAAGTAGCTGGCACTCGAGGCATCAGCTTCAATTTGGAAGTCTCCTGGCGTTTCGTGGGCAGCCGAATGTGGCCTTCAACCCGCACCGCAGCCATACCTGAGCAATCGCCTATCCGATTGCTCCTCCTTCGTGCGGAAACGACTTGAGGAGCTCCCTCGTCATTTCCTTGGCTCACTGAGGGTTGCATTGCAGGCTAACCCACCACAAGTCACCGCTTGTCTGAAGCCTGGGCTCCACATAGGGCAGCTCATCCGGGTTCGCATCGGGCGGGACAGAGACATCCCAGCCCCCTGCCCTGCTGGACAGCAACAGCGCGCTGGCAAACTGGGAACTGTCCTACGCAAAGGCACACAACAAATAGCAAAATGCGCAAGCTGCCCACACAGCATTTGCATGTCAAACGGGCAAGCCTGCACACTAACCGTGACGGCGCCATGGAGAGGCCCCTTGCCAAAGAATAGGGCTGGCAGCTTGTTGTTCGGCGTATCTACTCGATAGCCCAGCGCACGCAAGGCTTCAATCAACTCCTTGAGAGCGAGAATCGGTCGGTACGCGCGTCGCTGTGAAACTCAAACCATGTGGTAGACTTTGGGGCGTTTGTAGGGCTAGATGCAAGAGCGGAAGCCCTGACATCACTGAGGAGACACTGCAATGAAACCAGCATCTGCCGCCGAGGCACTTTTTGTGGCCTCTCATGCATGCGAGGCACGCCACTGAGGCGATAAACGCCGCTGCCCAAGCAAACCATCGCAGACAGAAATCGTGCCGCCGTGCCCGCGTTGGCAACGAAAAGCTCTATAGGAGCTTGCTCTGTGCCCCCAGGAGGGATTTTCCCATCACATCCTGGCAAGCATGCAACCCAGCCCTCCTTGGCCACCACCCTGATGGCATCACAAGGTTTATCACGTTTGAATGAGCCAGCTCGTCTTGAAGCAGAACACAGGAGTTCCAGTGCCCCGCGTGCTAAGGTACATCACTGCGGGAGTACAATGCTAGCTGTCATGAACTTTCTGCATGAAAAGCCTTTCCACGGTTCTGGTCTCAACTTTTGACTGGGCCTGACACTGACATGACATGGTGGGCGCGCAAACTCCCGAAACACCTTGGCTTGCCAAAAGGTGAGGCGAGCCCGAGAGCCTGAAATACCAAGCCAACTTGAGAGAGGGAGAGTGCTGAACACGCAAAGCTGCAAATGCGATGGCTGTTCATTGCCATTGGCCTCCGCAAGTGCGCCGAGGCCCTTTCAATCCTACGCTCAACAATGATTCTGTTAGTGAATGTCTTGTCTGAATCTCCCTGGAAATCGACCGGCCCCCAGAACAGGACCGCCCCATGTGGAAACACGCGGGCATGCACCCGCCGTCTACCTTGGAACCAGCTCACGCATTCCGGCGCCGCCTCACTCACTCTAATAAACACAAGACTTCAAGGCAAACCAAAAAAACGGTATATACCTCAAAGCCAGCCAAAAGCGGACTGGCCAAGGCGGGCAACGCGAAGCGTTTACAGTTGCCCCATTCAGCCCGCATTCCCTCAACCTTGAGCTCGGCGCTGATGCATGTGTTTTCAGTCCTTGTATGGTGATTGTGCGATTCGCATCCAGTACCGGGTCAGGTGCCACGTCCACTTTGATGCCCAAACCTCAGTGGAGACTGCGGGGTCCCTGGAAGCTTGACATTGCTTAAACACACCAAAGTCGAGCCTAGCAATTGCTGGCTTGGTGTTGCCTCAAGCTGACTTATAGGGGATGCCACCAGGAAAGCACAAGCAAACCGCTGGTTTGCTAAGTTCGGTCTCAAGGAGCGCTTCATGCAATCCACCATGGCCTCGGTGTCCTCACTCCAAAGCGATCCTTTTAGGACCACTTCTCCTTTGCCAAGTGCGGCCAGTACAATTGCCTGGCATGGTGCTTGCCAGCAATTAAGGCAAATTAGAATTTGGTGCAGTTGCCTGCAAGAAAGTATTGCACTAATACAAACAAAGGCAAAAGTAAGCCCGTCCAAACCAAACCTCAACCAACATGAAGAGCATTATGCTCAACAAATGCCAAGCTGCCCGATTTGTGATACCTCGGCTAAACCAATTCTGATCTACATGATTACGAGATGAATCGTATGAATGTCTTGACTGTAGAGGTTACCTGACTAATCCGTACAGTTCTGCGAGAACTTCATCGCATTCAAGCTACTCTTTGAACCTGGCACCATAATCTCGGCCTTCTTCCATCGAAAACTTCGCAGCTGCTCTGCCGAAAAAGGAACTATCTCGATCAGCTCGGGGAGCGGCATCGTAAAATTGCCTCTTCCCCACGAAAGGGGGAGGTCAAAAATTGGTCTTTCGAGCCGAAGCTCTGCGAGGCAGCTTAGTAGGCAACTCGGCCAAACGCCAACTCAGTGAGTCCAAAGTATGGCAGCTATCTCTGCCGGCTGCATGGTCGTTTGTGTCAACTTGCTTGCTCGATGCAAGAAGCCCAGCCCTCACTGAGCCCTTCTGAGGCCAAGGCCACATGCATGGAGACCTCCAATGGGCTGCGCAGCAGCCGTGTCAAAGGCTCTGCCCTGGAAGCTGACACCAACTCAGCAGGGGAGTCCAAGCTGCGCAGCATGCGGGAGAGCGCCAGAAGGGAGCCTCAATGGAAGCCATGGCGCTGCAGGTTCATCAAAGTTGGGAGCAGCGAGCTGCACTGTAAGTGTTCGGTCAACACACCCACAGCACCGGTTCTAACCTCTGACCACTGCCAAGGAACGGCTGGCAGTGCCAGGCCGCCCGTCCTGTCTCAGGGAAAGCGGGTCAAGAATCCCATGAGCGAAAAACAAACTCCAGCACGATCGAAGGTGCTAAAGTGTTCGCGCCTCCCCGTCCCAACCCGCCAAGTCCACCAGGCTGAGCATTGGGCCCTCCGTCTCACCACGCCTGGCAAAACATGAGAACAGACTTGTAGGCAAGGCCTGCAATGTACCGGCCTGGGCTCCATCCTGATCAGGAAAACGGTATGCGACCTGCGCCAGGCAACCGACAAAAGTTGAGGTCAAACACGGGCATGGCTGCATAGCCTGCACAGCTGCACATTTCAGGGCCAAGGCAGGCCAACTTGCTCCGGCTTCCGGAAATTCAAGTCGGAGGCGAGAAAAAGCATATATAACCGGCATGTATGGACCAAATCGGGGCAGCAATGACATAAGATTGGCCCAAATTCCAAATTGCTCCGTGCACGCAAGTACTTCTGCAAACATCACGCTGCGCAGCACCACAGCACGCACCACTAAAAACCAAACATACTCGTGCCATTCGAACATGCAAGTGCTGGCAACTTGTTTCTGCACAACCTTCCGCCCTTCGCCTAGAGATAAACTATCATTAACTCATATTCATTTTCATGTTGGGCCACAGCCCTGCAGCACACGGCCTTGAGCCACCTCGATCATCAGCTGGGCTGCGAAAGCGGTTGCCTTTCAAGCAGGTTGATCACCAAAAGGTGAGGTCCAAGCGTTTACTGCATCCAACTAGGCTATTGGCGTACAAGTTTACATTGCAGCGCAGTGCTCAGCAGAACCTTGCAACAAGCTAACTTGGCCAAGCTGCCCTCCAGCAGGCATGCCAGGAAATCTTCTGACCCCGCTCGGATGGTGCGTCGCGTGAGGTCCTGTGGTTCATCATATGATCACATCAGCTCGTTCAACAGTTGCGGCATGTTGCTTATCTGGGCCCCAAGCCAACAAACATTGTTTGTGCCATCATCCCCGGTGCGGTCGCGAGAGGTCTGGGGGGCAAGTGCCTGCCTGCCACGCGTTGTCGCTCCGCAGCTCCGTGCCAGCTGCAAGCAGGTCCCGCACCCGCTCGCCAATCCTGACCCGACAAGCTCACACACACACACACACACGCGCGCGCACGCACGCACACACACACACACACACACACACACACACACCCACCCACCCACGCACGCACGCACGCACGCACGCACGCACGCACGCACGCACGCACGCACGCACGCACGCACGCACGCACGCACGCACGCACGCACGCACGCACGCACGCACGCACGCACGCACACGCACGCACGCACGCACGCACGCACGCACGCACGCACGCACGCACGCACGCACGCACGCACGCACGCACGCGCACGCACGCGCACACACGCCACACTCCTACACACAGACAACAGACACAGACACACACAGACACACACACACACAGACACACACAGACACACACAGACACACACACACACACACACCCACACACACACAGACACACACAGACACACACACACACACACACACACCCACACACACACACAGACACACACAGACACACACACAGACACACACACACACACACCCACACACAGACACACACAGACACACACAGACACACACACACACACACACACAGACAGACACACACAGACACACACAGACACACACAAACACACACACAAAGACACACACAGACACACACAGACACACAGACACACACACACACACACACACACACACCCGCCCGCCCCCCCCCCACCCACCCACTCACACACGAAGCCACGCCCGCGCGCGCTCTCTTTTGTGGGCTCTGTCACACCCACGCAAGTGCACCCAAAACAAACTGTGGCAACAGTACTTCGGTCCTGGGAAACCATTTGTTATGCTGCATGGGCATACTCCTTGTTACTTGCAACATTGAGCCTTCCCAAAGTGAACGCCTCCTGCGCCAGGAAACCTGGCCCACAGGGCCTGGGACAAATCCAAATCTTTACAATCTAGCTCGCCTGTTTTTCTCACCTTGGCACAACTGAAGCCCTGGCTCATACTGGCACTCCAACATTAACCGCTAGAAGATTTCTATGGTTGGACGAGTCTATTTCTCCTGTCATCTGTTTCTTGTTCTTTCATTGTCGTTTCTTACATCTATCTATATGTTCAACTTGCTATACTTATATATTGGTTGGGGAAGTGATGACTCTAGAAACACAACCCTCAGTCCAATTCTATCTTCTAAAAATAAACAATAATGGCGGGTGAAAGAATCCGTGCACACCGTTGCACACCGTTGAGCGCTCTTGCAGCTCTGCAGCTCAAAGTAGGATGCCTGCAGAACATACCTTGCCAGAGCAAACTGCGTTGCAACTTGAAGCTCTCTCCCTCACTTCCCTTGCTTGCTTGCCTTCCTTCTTTGCCACAACCTTTCTACGCAACACTGTGCAGAATCCTTGAATAGTAGCCGTCCCAGACAACAATTTGACTATCTTGCGTCTCACATATAAGCAAGCACAACTGAAGCTGGACAGCTGTCCGGAGCCTGCCCAAGTTGCATTAAACCACAAGGTCAGGAAACAGGAAAAGACAAATGTTTCTAGCTGTAGCCACATCTGGCACAATTGCAGGTGCGTCCATTCACGGTACTGCCCGCATCCTGATTGAGCAGCCGATGCTGCCCCCCTTTGCCCAATTTCAAAGCCGAGTCGAGATGCAAAAACAACAGCAAAGCCCCTGTTCTACTGCCTTGTTTAAGGGAGCAGCAGCTGGAGCCCTCCTCGTGAGCTTGCAAGAAAATGGACTGATGGATTTCCCGGACCTTGAACGCATTGGCGGCTCCCGTGCCTCACACACCTGTGCCCTGCAACCATGCAAGCTCAACAAGCACTGCACAGCACTGCACCAAGCTGAACAGCGATCTGGCGACTGGCGACCCCAAGCGATCTGGCGACTTAAGTTGGCCTCGGGGCCGTCGGTGCGGCAGTGCCTCCCAAAGCTGCGCCGCCGCAAGCTGCGTGATGCCCGGGGCGCGGCCGTCGCCCTGCAGCCGCTCTTTCCATTTTGGGGCGATATGTTAAACATGTATCTAAAAGCGCCCCAAAGAAAACAATGGTAGCAAGCCCATGCCTTTTGGACAAGGTATTTTCCCCTCCTAGGTGGCACCACATTGCCCACCAAGGCCTGCATAGTATAGGTCTTCCCAGATGCCTGCGCGCCAACCACAAGCCGAAACCAAGCCATTGCAAGTCAGGCAAAGAAATTCTGGACCAAAGTGCCACATGTTATGACTCGCATCTTCGTCTCCAGTCTCCAGGCGAAGGAAGATGCAAAACAAACATAGCTGCTGGGGAAGGAGTCTCGCTTGTGCAAAAAGACACGGAATCACAAAGGCATCAATGGCGAGACACAATGTGAGCGATGCTCAAACTGCCTGACGGTCCCTTCATCGATGCCACGATTTCATGCAAATACATCCAATTTGATTGGCAATATGCATTCCACCAAAGTTGATCCTCAACTCAAATAGACAAGGCACGCGATGACCACAAGCGAAGACCGTGCAAGTCGCACCCCGGCCGAATGCCGCGACAACTTGGTGCACCTCGGGCAACTCCGTCTGAGCTTGCGTGCAAGGCATGCAAGCAGAAGTAAACGACAAATATGTTCTGCTCCTGGGCCAAGCCGCGGATCGCTCGTAGAGCTCCTGTGTGCCTGCGGCTGGCCCGAAGACTTGATCGAAGTGCCAGCGCTCCCCAGACCTTCAGTGGCAAGCAACTCAACACGCTGTGTCCTGAGAGAAAGGAGTGCTGATCCGTGAATGCAAGAACGTCTGGAGGGTTCAGGGCTCCAAGTGTCAGTCTGAAGTTTTTGGAAACTGCGGCAGAGCTTCCCTTTTATTACAAGTCCTTGCCTGCGGTCGGTCAGGCACCCAGGTGCCACATCCCACGCTGCAGCTCCTCTGCTGGGGCGCAGCCGCACCGCTGCCTGAGCAAAAATGAACACGGCTGTTTGTGGCCGGCTGGGAGCTGCGCAGGTGGCCAATTGCAGGAAGCCCAGTGGCTAAGTGCATGCTAGGCCTAGGCGCCTATGGGGAAGACTGAACTTGCCACCGGGGAGCGGAGACACTGCAAGGGTTCGCCATTTCCGGCATGCCGGCGCGTTTACTGTGGATGACGGCTGCGTGCCACACAGCGCTTGTCTTGCAAACTCCTTTGGAAGAATCCTTCAAGGCAAATGGCCGTAAGACACCTTCTGTATGAGTGCGGCACGACTCTGCGGGGTCAAACTGCAAGAAGCACAACCCAAGTGCAAAGTGCAACGTGAATGACAGCGGGTCTCTTGCAGAGACACCAAGAAGTTTCTGCAAGCTGACGAATTGGCTTCAACCATCAAAATGTTGCCTGCTTCCCGAATGACGCTCCTTCACCGAAACATAGTGCTCAATGATGCCGAGTTCTCCATCCTGGCTCAATGCAAGCAACACCATCTTCGTCCAATTGTCGATGTGGCCATCCGTTTAACACTAAGCCGTCGTACGACAGTCAGTGGGACAGTATCTTGTGCCTGTGATCTGACCATGCTCAGTGCCGTTTCATTGTGTTTCTCGCCGCCTCTCCCATTCGGGCGCACTGATGCAGACACTCTGCACGCTCCTCCCTGGTGCATTTCGCTTTCACAGCATCGCGTACAGCATGGAAAGCTCTTGCCTCGGGCACAACTCCAGAAGATCAAACGCCAGTGCAATGCTGGTCAAGTTCCCGAGACCAGGCCCGCTGGCAGCACGCAGGTCATCTGCGACCAGGGCAAGCATGGTCAAAGCGTTGCGGTAGTCCTAGCTAGGTGTGGCAAATGCAGGGCAGCCACTCAACGAAGCAAACAGGCACAAGTCAAGTCATGCACCTATGTGGGGCTTTCAGGCCAAAGCAATTCAACTGCCATAGCAGTAGTGGTGTGCCCGTGCCTGGTTCTCGATGGCTTTCCTGAAAGTTGACAGCGCCTGGAAGCCCCAGAAAAGATTGGAACCTGCACATTGCAATACAACATGCCACGGGTATGGCAACTCCTTTCTATCAAGGCTGGTGCTGTGAGGCTGGCGGCTTGCAGCCTTTTTGATGCACGCAGGTCCCTGACTCGCCCGCAAGGGGGAGCTCGGAGTTTTGTAAAGGTCACAGTACCAGGTCAATGCAACCTTGCTTCTAGACTGCTGGAATTGAGATGCGCCAATGCTGACCTATGAATCGGGACTCATCCAATTCCATGATATCTTCAAAGATCAAGGCCTCCGATGCCAGGCGCCCCCGGTAGGGGACGCAAGACGACGCCAGGGCCAGCACTGCGCTCGCCACGGCCGCCAAGCCCAAAGGGCTGGTGACTTGCAAACACTTCAGCCCGGCAGGGCCAAAAACCAGGACGAGGCACAACCCCAACCTGAGGCTGTCGCCCCAGATCCGCGTGTCACGCATGTAGAGCTCATACAAGGCGAACGCCTGTCTCCTAATTGGGAATGGTACCTGTTTTCCGCAGCGTACGTCTGCCACTTGCATGAGGAGCCGAAGCAAACAATAAGTGTGGAAGGCCACGAAGACAAAGACTGAAGCGATCAAACCAACAGGGGCCCAAAGCCAAGCTATCCCACAGCACCACCCAAACAAGCAGAGAGGAGGAATAAGTATGACGTCTGGACCAGCACACTTCCTGCCAAACCAATAGCGGTGGCACCGCCATACCCACACAAAGCCGGGCAGCCACAATGTCGTTGCCAAAAGAGCAGCTTCCAAATAATATTGCGACAGCATCGCCAGCACAACTGTCGAAATGCCTGAAGCGATGCTGAGGCAATCAAAGAGCCAGTGGACAATCAAAGCAAACTGATGCACACAGTGATGAAACCCAACTGCAAGCGAGCAGTTAAGTGAATAGAGTTTCAGCTGAGCGCGTGGGTCTGCGTCAACTAATCATCAGGCAGAGCAGGGACACTGCAGACTGCAACTCGGCCCAGGCTCGGTGCGCCTCAAAACCAGGGTGCTGAACGGCGAGAGGATCGTGGGCCTTACGGACACGCCACCGCAGCAATGTGAGGCTGCAGGCCTCTGACACCGCCATTTGGAAACATGGACGTAGAGTAATTAGACGAAGGGGATCAGGGATGTACTTTCGCAGGGTGTCTAACAAGTTGGTTTGTTCATTTGCTGTTGCTTTTGGTTCTGTAGCCATGCATTCTGGTCTGGACAGCTCATCCTATGATTTCTGTCTTGGGCAACCAGCCACCAGTACGACCCGGCTCAAAGGTGGAAGATAGCAGTCGTGAAGGCGGTGGAAGAATGATGGTGCGAATGGCAAAACAAGTCCCTGCCAACAAAGCCGCCTTCCCCAGCCACAAGGATCCGACACAAGGATCCGACATCATGCCTGCCTTACAAGCCAGCAAAATCAACTACTGTAGTGCCAAGCAGGATAGAAAGGTGACCGCTGTAGTGCATGAGCAGCTCATGAAACGCGGAGATTGTGCCTTCTGCGATATCAAACACAGCCATCCTCTCCCCGTCCGTGTCGATCTCTTTGTAAGTTGAGAAACGCGGCTGCCCGGAGAAACAGACCTTGTTCCAAACACGCACGTCCAGGCCGTCCGGCTGCTCCCAAAGCCGGCCCGGCTCAAAGGACACCGCGAGGCACGTGGGCCCCGCGCGTCGCACTGACACGATACGCCCCGGTCTGACCTCAGCGCAGCTCCACCTTCAGCGTCGGATCCGTGTCAACGTGGTCCGTCTGCGTGGCGCGCACCAGCAGCCGATACGGCGATGCTTGGCGCTGAGCTCGAGGACGAGGTCCGAATCGGAGGTCACGCTCATCTCTCCAGAAGCTCAAGCTCGCCAGCCAAAGAGTAGACGCGCAAACCGGGCCCCGCGCCCAGAACGTGGACATCCCTCGCGTGCAAGGGCAACGTCTGCGGTGCCATGCCAGTTGGCCTTAGCCTGACACAACGAGTGCCAGAAGGCAGCCATCAAACGGACAATGCACCATCACGGGCATAGCCTGCCGTGAATGATTCAATGTTGCAATGTGGCTGGAGTTGTTTCTGTTTTTTCGTGATATGTCATACCTCCATGCAGAGATGCTGCTTTTGAAATGGCTCGCTGGGCAAGAGTGAGATAAGTTTGGAGTCTTGTGAAACTTGGGGCGCAAGTTCTCCAGCTGTCCTTAAATTGAGCAAGTCATTCATCAATTAAGATGGAACCATCTTTCCAGCACCTCGTCTCGTCTCCAAACCATAGTCAACAGCAACGACGGAAAAACAGGCAATGCGACAAGAGCATCCCAGCCCATGCTGCCTTCTGGACGTCGCCCACTGCACAGAACACCTGGCACCACCCCAGATGACCAGCCTGCCTCAGGCCAAAAAACAGAAGGAGGCCGAAGCTTGGCAAACCCATGAAGAAAAGGTGGCTTTGGCCGGTTTTGGACATTTGCTCCGTCCTGGTCCGACCCTGGTTAACCGAGCTTAGCAGCACACAGTCCTGCAGGTAGACGTGCGCAAAGACACGGACTCCGAGCAAAATGTTGGGAAGGGCAACAGGCTGCACATGCCCCTGGCAGACAAGGAAAGGCTCCCGCCTGAACAGACCTCAGCGCCACACTCATGAAAAATGAGATGCGCTGCACTGCATCAAAGGTCGCTTGTGCCTCGGGATTTGTCCCTGGGCACAGCACAGGCTGGGGACCTCACATTACTTGGAATGCCGGCATGTCCTCCTTGCTTGCTGGAGGATCGATGCCTTCCACACATAAGGCCCAAAGCGAGGGCCGAAGACTTGTGGCTTTGCATAGGGTTCTTCCCGAGTCGCCCTATCAAGCCTCTACAGGCATTTCACACTTCAGAACTGTCTGCCAAGTCTGGGGGAGAACCCTGTTCTTTTCAGCGACAATGTTTGCAAAACGACGGCAGTCACAACAATGCACCATGGCGAGCGCAAACGTATCTCTTCACGCAGGATACTCCCAAAACGACACACAAAGGTCCCTGCTTTTCAGGACTGCGAAGGCCTGGCAACATGCTGGGCCAGGTCACGAATGGCGTGAAGCATGTCAAGGCACAATTGTCTCCACCTTGCAGGTGAGACTTCACTTCAAGACGATCCTGACAAAAGGCCTGAAAGCCGGTTAGGCTCAAACCACGAGCAGCAACATACGGCCAGGGCCTGCAGCGGCTTCCCTATTCTGAAAGAAGTTTCACACCTCACTGCAGCAGGATCATATGGCAAGAGATGCATCAACACATTTCTTGCTGTCCGTATGAGGTTCTGATGCAAAATGTCAGCACCCTGAGTGAATCCTGTCGTCCTCAGTCTGCTAGCTGTTTGCGGGCTTGTAGTTTCATCTCGGTCGCGGCTGCTGCATCTGATTGTCGCACTATCTATTTATCCAGAGGCCCTCGCACGTTCACCCGCAAACCACCGTCGGGAATCCCCCTTCTGAGCTGCAGGCAGCTTCATCAGGAAGCGGAAGCGAACATGCTCATCCTTGATACACACAATGCTTAAACCAGCTTTGCTGCAAATGCTCAGGAGGTCTCAAACATGGAGCAAAACATGTGTTAACGTTGACATGGGGCATGGGCAGCTTTGGCCTACGCATCGGCTTATGCTGGTAAATGGGCGGGATTTCCTGGGGGCCAGGTGGTGCAAGCTGTTCTGTGTCAACTCTCTTGGGTGGTTTCTTGCCTGCCTGCGGCTTGGGAAAGGGCAACCTTGATTGTTTGAGCTGTTGAAAGGCAAGGGCGGCTTCCCAGAAGGACGCACAAAGGATTTGTCTTTAGGTGGCTGTTGGATTTGAGTAACATGAGGATTGGAACTCTAGATGGAGGTTCGCCAGAAGGGCGACGATTGGGAAGGGAGGCTGGGAGCATGGCGTGCTATCAATACCACATTCCACAATGTGCACCTGACCACTTGGCCAAAAGTTGGCAAGTCCTCAATCTCGTCGGCGCGCTTCCATCCTGCTTGCAACCGAATGACAGAGCTGTGCTGGGGTCACAAGACCAATTAATCATGCGCGCACATGAAAAGCTCTCCAAATGGGGCGTGCAATCGATGATTGCTTCCCGCCTCGAAGCATCACGTTGGCAGCCTGGCGTCTGACAAATTGGGAATGGCATGATTCCTCGCTTTAATTGATGGTTCTCCTATCCTCCACTGCTGCCGCTAAAGGCCAAAAAGCATGGCATTGTCATGGCAGCCTACTAGGCAACACCTGTAGTAAACCACAGACGCATTCCATAATGCTGTTTCTTGCAAAGCATCCGAAGTCCAGGTCTTCGAAACAGAAGCTGAATCACCGTCGGTTCGTGCGTCATGAGTTTCCTGAAGCGCCAACCACACTGCAGCCTCTGGAACACACAGCGTCCATGCATACGCAGACTGGCAAGTAAGTGATGTGGCCGAATCCCGGCCTTCTCCCACTGACCCTCGCTGGTGTACACGACGCCCAAGCTCAGACAAGGGCACATAAGCATGTTGGCCATGCCGTCGTGTGCATGCATAGCCCATTCATCCCAACACGATAAAACCTACGCTCAAGCTTGGGTGGAGAGGAGGAATTCATTGCTCCAAAGCAGAGGGCTGTTTTATCACTTGCACCAAATGACCTGGTCACGCGCAAACTGTGGCTCTGGCTCATGTATACACCGCATACTGTACCTCGCCAGGAAGACGGACATGCCCGGCGATTGCCCCTGCACAGCCCTCCAAGCAAAGCAGCAGCTTGCAGGCCACTTTCCACAGATTGCTTGGCATGCAGGTTCCGATCCACTGCCCGGAGCTGTCGCTACGTCTCCCTGCATCATTGCTCTGCAACCTGTTCTGTGAAACGGATATGCATCTCCATCCTGAAGCCTCAGCCCTCAGCTTATGCCCTGTCGCGTCGTGAATTAACAGATCCTCGGATCACAGCATGCAACCTCTGCCCCTCAAAGGCATGAGTTTAAGGAAAGACAAACACGCTCAAACTCACGCTCGCAGCCACAGCGTCACTCACACCGGGCACACCCACCTGCACAGACGTGCACCCACACCAGCACCCGAACACACACACACACACACACACACACACACACACACACACACACACACACACACACACACACACACACACACACACACACACACACACACACACACACACACACACACACACACACACACACACACACACACACACACACACACACACACACACACACACACACACACACACACACGCGCGCGCGCGCGCGCACACCCACACGCAAACCCACACGCACAAGCTCACGAGCTCACGCCTAAGCCCACCCCAACGCACTCGCGCTCACGCTTACGCCCACCCTCACACTCTCACACTTGCACCCACCTACACACTCATTTGGCAATCTGTTCAGTGTTGGTACGAGGGTCTTGCAACAAACAAAGCAGCAGTGCTCTTTCAGCCTGATTCAACCCGTCACCCTCAGAAGAAGCACATACAATCCACTTGCTTTCCCCACACGGACAAGAGCCCGAGCTCCATGCTCACAAGCTTGCCCACGATCCTAAGACTTGAGGGTCACTTGATCCCTTGTTTTTGTCGATCTTGTCCGGACCAAATTGTAGACTCTGGTGATGCTAGCGATGTAGGCATGAGCAAGCTACTTTGCACTGCCGATAGTCTAACAAACGAGTGGCTTCTTGAGAGCAGTCGTCTCTGAAGGTTGACGTGTGGTAAAGTCAAAGGTGCCGGCCCACCAAGAAATATGAGCATCGGTGTGAGGGTCACAGCATGGCCATATTGGACAAAAAGAAGACGGGAGTATCCCGATTTTGTTGAAGACTGCAACTCCTCATGATGCCAGGCCACCTTGCCGTGACATGCCGGAACCCTGTCGCTGCCAACTGCCAGGAATGTGCAAGCGAGATGCCCTTGAGATTCTTGAGCTTGTCCGCCCAGCCTCCTTGCGGTGCGGGCGCCTGTGCCTGAGCAGTGGCAAATGCCTTGCCAGCCTCTGGGCTTCGGCAAACCGCAGCTGAACCTTCCTCTGAGAGCAACCTCGTCCTTTGTCCTTGCTCTTTATGCAAAGGCATTAACCTGGTTCTCCATTAATCAACAATTGTTGGCAAGAAGCTAATCCGTTCTTGGGGACGGGGCGACTCAAAAAAAGAACAGCGCCTGCGGCATCTTTGGCGGCGAGGCCGGCCGAACCACACCTCAGCTAAGTAGCACACATCAGGCCCTTGGCTCGAAATGCAGGCAGGCCACTCTTCAGCTTCTTCAGCTTTTGATGCCAATCGACATCCTGGCAGGCACATCAAGCGCCACACGAGAGCCATCCTGAGAGCTCCTCGGACTGCGGCCGCTTGGGAGGTGGCGCCGGCCGCTTTGGGCGAGTTCGCATTCCAAACCTAACAGTCGCATGGGGCTCCTTGCCTAAAAGGTGCCCCATGACTCAACTGAATCCAAGTAAAATGAAATTATGATGGTTCCTGCGCGAGTACCCTCCGAGTACCCTGCGTGCCAGCGTGCGAGTAGTGCGTGTGAGTGTGCCACTGGACTGTGCGAGTGTGCGAGCGGACGAGTGGACGAGGGACTCGAACACTCGCATGCCCTACTGGCACACTTTCACTCGCACGGAAATAAGGTCTTCTTTTTAGACGTTATTTGCAGTTGCGAATACTACTTTCGATTGCAGGTCAAAAATAATGTCTAAAAAAAGATCTTATTTCTGCGCGAGCCAAAAGTGTGCGAGTAGGGCGCGCGAGTGTTCGACCGACTCATCCACTCGTCCGCTCGCTCGCCCGTTTCACTCGCACACTCGCATGCCTACTCGCACACTCCACTCGCGCACTCTTCAAAAGTCACTCGTACAGTGTTTGGCAAGTGTGTTTAAAAAACCTGTTTACAACCTCTTGGCACCAGCTAGCCCATGACATAAAAACGATGTTCAGCCAGCTGTCCAAGCACAGCTTGTATCCAAGCGTCTTCTCCAGCAGTAAGCCCCGCAGCTCATCACTGCAGGAACCGCCGTCCGGCCAGGGCACTGTGCCCTCGCAGAGTTTGCCGTGGAGCTCGGGCCCTGTCCAGCTTCAAGCATTGAAAAAAATGGTTCGGGTAGGTGCTGCCATTGTGCTGACTTGTTCAAGCATGAGTTCGAGATGATTTAGGGCGGGCTTAGTTTCTGGTTCTCTGCTTTGTTTCTGCTGGGGCATCTGATAAGTCAGCAGGCCTAGTTCGTTGGTTTGGTTTCAAGTTGGCATGGGATTAATTTGGAATGAAGATGGGCTTCAGTTAAGGTGGGCCTTGGGGTGGGTTGGGGTTTAAGGTGGGTGGGTTCCATTAATTGGGGTACGTTCAGGCTCAGACTATGACTTTCCGAGGCTTTCCAAGGCTTTCCAGGGTTGGTTAGGGCGGGCAGGCCTGATTCAAGGTCGCTCTGCTTCGCTTGCCTCGTTTAATCTGCCAACAAATCATCCCCACTTCTTTACTGGGCCCAGGACAAGTAGTGTGTGTGTGTGTGTGTGTGTGTGACAAGCTTGCTGGCAGACAAGGCGCCAACCTGCATCGCGCGAGGCACGATCCCGAAGCCTTGGAGGATCCGCAGGCGGCAAATGCCGTCAACCCGCGTCGCCTTCTTCACAGCCTCTGGCTCCGTATACTCCACCAGCACCACGCCGGCAGATTTCCCGGTGCTCAGGTCAACCATGATGCGCAAATTTCGCACCTGGCCGAACTGCCCAGAGTGCTTCCGCAGCTCGGCGTCCGTCAGCCAGGCAGGCACCCCCGCCACGAGCATGAAGCAATCAGGCGCCCGCTGGGCGCAGGGCACCGTCGGAAGAGGCGGCCCACTTCTATTGGCGCCTGCCACTTTCACATTCGCAGGGCTCAGTGAAAATTGATGGAAAATGCAAAGAGGAAGTCGGAAGGACGTGCGCTCACAGGCCAGGCCTGTGCCCTCGCGTCTGGCTGCGACCCCAGTTTCGGAGGCACGGACCTCGCCCAAATGGAAGCCCACCTCCTCCTCGTCATCCGAGATGACGGCATCCTCCTCGCCGAGCTGCAAGCGTGTGCGCAGGTGAAAACTGCACCAACACGGATGATCAATATATGCTCTGTCCTCCATCATGGCATCTGACACGGGGCTGCCAGGCTGGTCTTGCTGAGCCGGCTCCTGCAATAAGAAGCATGCAATAATGTCATCCACAAACATCAGCACCGGCACTCCAAACTCTCAACAAGAAAATATTGTGGCACCTCCTCTAGGGCCTTCTGCAGAGCAGCCTCTTGCTGCTGCGTTTGTTTGGCAGGGCTTTGCTGCTGGGCTTGCTTCTCTGCGGAGCTTTGCTGCTGAGCTTGCTGCTCTGCATGTGGCTGCACTTGCTTCTCTTCAGGGTTTTGCTGTTGTATTTGTTTGTCTGCGGGGTTTTCTGCAGGCTCATCGTCATCTAGCACGACAACCTCAGGCTTTGCAGCCTGAGCAGGCGCAGGCTTCCATACCAAATTCCTCGCCCTAGGCCGGCGCTCTGGCGTCCTCTCTTCAGGAAATGTCGCCACAGCCGGCGGTGCAGCCGCCGGTGCGGCAGCTGCTCTTGCCACAGGCCGGCTTCGTGGGTCCAGCGCAAGGTCGCCATAGAGGTCCGGGCCAGAGCGAGCTAGGCCGGTATGGCCGGCGTTGCCGGTGTTGAGCACCTTCAGCACGTCATCTGCCCCTCCTGCCGGCGCAGGCGTCCACACCAAGTTTCTGGCCCTGACAGCGGGTCTAGGGTCAGAGGTGGCAAAGGGTCGCTTCTCGGGCTTCTCCACAGCTGATGCAGGCCGGGCCGCGCTCACCTGTTGGGAAGCCTTTGGCCCTGGAGCCGGCTTGTGAGCATGTTTTGTGCCCCCAGAAACCGTCGACGCAGGTGCCAGCACGGGCGCTCGCGCTGGGGGCTGCTTCGGAACACTACAAAGGTCTGAGTAGATGTCAAGCTCGTCCGCCATGGCTTAGAGCTACATCTTAGTCACTCCACTTGACGTGCTGCAGTTCCGTCCTCTGCGCCAAAGGCACGGTATGTTCGTTTGATGCAGCAGCGCTTGGTCTTTCCAATAGCCGTGCGATGCATGCCACCCATACATTCAACTTTTGTCTTGTGTTTCCTGTCGGCATTGCGGCCTGTGTAGGGCCACTCACAAGAGCCAAGAAATGCGCCGCACTGCCTGCCCTACCCTGATTTTGTGCCATGAGCATCCTGAGTCGGGTGGGATGCAGCGATCTGAGATAACCGCGGGGAAGCAGCAAGATTATTGCTGGCCTGGCACAAGCACTCGTGGAGCAGTGATACATCACGTTAAAAAATGTGCGCCCAGCTATTTCCCTCACGGCAGCATACTGAAGGGTGTTGCTCGTCAGAACCAGATTGCCAACAACATTATATTGCTGCATTCAATCGGGCATCTTCCTCAGGCAAAAATTGCCCCGCAAGAGGTTCGTTCAATCCCTCATCCTTAACCCCCTCTACGCCTCACTCCCCACCCCTTCTCTCTCTATATCTCTCTCTCGCTCTCTCTCTCTCTCTCTCTCGCTCGCTCTCGGACCGCAGCCTCCATCACCTGTCGTGATCGACCAGGCCTCGCAAAGCTAACAAAGCTAGCGCAGTGGCAAGAGAGGGATGAAGGGAAGGGGACGGCTCGCGAACGGTATGCAGCAATGGCATCGCCCGCCTCTCCAGCACTGGCTGGGTGCGCCGCAGCGCACACTTCATCACGTCAATAACCTGCAAATAGTTACGACAGCGATGAGAAAGTTGAAGATGTGTTTCTGGCAGGCCATCTGCTGAGCCAACTGCGCGGTACTAGGAGCCTGGCATGCTCATCTCGGTAGCGGGATAGCGATGAGAGAAAAAGCGGGCACCTCAGCAAAAACAAATTGCGACTCCAGCTTGTGGAAGCAGCTTTTGCGCTGAGCAAGTAGTTGCTGTGCCAGCAGTTGCTGCGCAAGTGGTTGTGTGACGGCCAAAGCATAGCTGCAAGCGAGGTTCTAAAAAAGACTTGGCTGCGCAACAATTGTGGGTATCCCGAATCCAAAGCCGTAGGCTGTTGCAGGGCACCAAGACAACACTACTATGACCAGTGGTCTGCGCGCAGCCATCCCAAGGTCTGCAGAGAGGTGGGAGTAGGCACTCCTCTCACCCCCGACCAAACAGCACAAAGCGGATCCCTTTAGGCACGTTTTGCCGAGAGAAGTGTTTCCAGCCCCGTACAGGGAAAAAAAACACTTGCAAAATCAGATATGTTCTCCCATGGCGTATGATTGTTTGGGAGACGCCTATCGTTTGCCATGGTCTTGCGCGTTTTCACAACATGAATGAAACACCGATTGCTAACCTCATCCAGCTGTAGTTTTAACGGCTACTCGACATGGATGTGTTCTCATGTATGGAGGAGAGGAGAGGGGAAAAATACAAACAAACGGAACTGGCGTCCTCGCATTTGGCACATAAGCCAGTCACAAATCATGGGAAGTACGGATTTGCAAGATTCATCGTCCCCTCTTCAGGGATCTTCAGGGTAGTTCTGCAGTGTCACACTTAGCTTCCCAAAAGGGAACAACTTGTATGCCAACCCATTCTAAAGGAAAAGCAACACTTCAATAAATTTCAGAAAGGGCACTGCGGTCCCTGAGTCAAGCTCGCGGTCAGGCATTCTAAGATTGATTTTCTTTCGCTCTGATGCCCGCCCGTCAGTCTATCTGGAGGCCACGGTCCTGCCAACCATAAACACCTTTATAAGCGGCATAGAGCTTCTCCACCGCTGAGATGACAGCGTCATGAGTGCTGCCCACAGTGTCGCCGGGCTCAATGGGCTCTCCAATTGCATACAGAAGCGGCATCCTCAGTCGTTCGGCAACCGTGATGGGGCTGTGGCACGAATTCGGGCAGGCCCAGCCCCCGGTTGTGCTGCGACATGACGTGAAAGCCAATCTGCTGAAAAAAACAAAGTTGCAAAACAAAGGTAGAAAGGAGAAACTCCAGCTGTAGGGCCCTCGCTGCCCCCAAGAACAGGCCCCCAAGTCCCTCAAGGCGATGGAGCACGTCGTTCTTTTGGGTGCGCCAAAGCAAAGGATCTTTTCTACAGGGGGCGTCGAACTTGCTAATCCAAAACGGGTTTCCAAAAAGGCCCCCCCAAAACAATAAACGGATACTCCGTCAAACAAACCGTTGAAACCTGTCCAAGCAATTCTCTTGATGGAAACACCCACCAGCTTTACACCGCTGAGGGCCAGTTGGATTGAGCCCAGGGCTGTCCTTGAAACAGTTGCCCCCCGACCCCCCCGAGGCCATCCTTCCCCCGAACAAACAAAAACTTCACTGTCCCTGGCATGTGTGTAAGTGTTTTAGTCTGTTTGTTCTGTTCATGTTGAGGGGGGCTGCAAAACAACGCACTGACATATTTTTTCTGCGACCAAACTCTCCCGGCTAACTCTTTGATGACGAGATTGGGCGCACGACTCTTGGCAAGCGAAGGCTTTTGGTGCTGATTCTCAGCTTCTTTTGGTGTGTGTTCTCTAGATAGGCAGGCGCATGGAAAGGTACATAAACATCTGGCATGAACATCAATAAACATGTGCGTTCTGGGCGAGCATGCATGTCGGCCGCAACGGCAATCTTGAGGGTGGCACGCATGCTGAGGGCGAGTCTGGCGCAAGTGAAGATGACAACTTAAAGCGCAAACGACTGCACAAAAGCCTGAAACACAGCGCGGAATGTTCAAAGGAAAGCTTGAACAATTGACTACGTGTCGTTTCAGCAGGCGTAACAATCCTTCCTCACATGAGAGCGCGGCGGCAAGCGAAGCGGGGCACACTTTTGTAACATTTTGCAAAATCAGTCACCTCTGCAGCTAAGGGTCCCTCTTCTTTGGAAGAAGTCCAAACTCTGCAGAGGTAAGAACTCCCCTGGTGTGGGCGGGCGGGGAAAGAAGTCTCACCAGCCTTCAGCCAAAATGGCATCGAAGGCAAGGTGAGCCCACCCACACCTCCCCTCTCACTCCATGGATTGTTACATCCACAGCAAGCTGTTCCAATCAACAATCCTTCCTCACGTGAGAGCGCGGCGGCAAGCGAGGTGGGGCACACTTTTGTAACAATTGGCAAAACGAGTCACCTCTCTGCAGAATTAAGAACTCCTCGGATGATGCGGGAGGGCCCCCCACTGCAGGCAACCACGTGAACTTTCCAAGCAGGCAAACGATTGATCACGTACTTGGGCTCTGGCAGAGGCACACTTGGCGTGAGGGGAGTTGCAGTTTTGTCGTATCTATGTAAGTTTCTGTTGATCGAAAGCCTGCTCCCCCGTGACTGCAAGGGTTGGTGTGTCCAGCTGCTTCTGCCAGCCCTTTCAGATTTGAAGCATGCGGGCCCTGCGCAGTAGTGGCCTAGCTCGTTTTTGAATGTGTGACACGCAATCATCCGGATTTGCTTGGGCGTGAGTCAGAGCGTCTTCCAGAGAACCACGTTGGTAGGGCTTGGCAGGTTTGACCCGGAGGCATGAAAATCGCCCAGCCAATTTCGTCTCTGGCATTGGCAGGCCCAACGCTTCGTTTCACGACCTGTCCGCCTCCAAGACGAGCTCCCTCAGCTCGCTGACCGAGACCACGCGGAGCTCGTCGAGCTGGCGGACCGCCGCCAGGAGGACCTCCTCATCCATGCTCTGCAGCGTGGCCACCTCGACGTCGTCCACCCGCACCTGGTCAAGGCAGATGCCAGGGCGACCGACCGCCCCGTCAAGGTGGCCAGCTGCTCCAGCCCCTCCATGGCGTGCTCCATCTACAGCCTAGAAAAGAGCTTGGGCCTGAACGTTACATGACGTTGCATGTTTGGACAGTGCCCTTGCCTACACATTCCACATCCAGCTTTTCGCCGCGATCAGGGTTCTCTATCCAGAAAGCGCGCAAATGGCTTGGCTGCTCTTGCGCCGCTGCGGCTGTCAACTCCACAAGACTGTTTGCATCTTTCAGTTGAGCCTGCTCTGGGTTCTCCCCAAACGGTGAAATACTTTCCCAAGGTGGAGCCATACCGGCATCATCAAAGATGCCCTTTGAGAGGTCATTCTTTCGGTGTCTGCCTGAGAAGAGCAGGAGCGGCCTTGACTGGTCTGCCCATTGCTGCGGGTCGATGTTGGTCAAGGAACAGTCATCTGGCGTGGGCTTCTTGGTCTTCATCTGGCGTGGGCTTCTTGGTCTTCGAGCAACCAAGCCGGGATTCATCCAGTGCCCCAGAAGCCCAGAGCGCCTGCCCCGGATGTCATCCGACAAGACGAGGCGGGCCATCGGGCCGCTTTGCCTACCTCTGGCGCTGGCATCAGCGTTCATAGCCCCTCCCCTGGGAAGCGGAGAGCAGGCTTGACCTTGGCTGTGGTGAAGATCTTGGCCGGCGACATAGATGCGTCGGGTCCAGCTGTGGGATTGAGTCAGTTCCTTGCAGGGCTGTGGGGAATGACCACTTCTGTGATACAACAGAAAGGGCTTCCCAAAGACTATTTTGTGCATATAAAAAGGGGATTCCCTTGTGTCAGAGAAGTGGGGAGAAACCCCTTGACCCCACAATGCGCGGTCCCAGGCAGACCTTGCACTTGGCCTGAGGCTTCCCGTTCCCTGCTTCTGAAAAAGTTTGCAGATTTCAAGGCCCTTCCTGCTGTGTGTATAGATGCCTCTCGCTTTGTCAAAATGCAGTTGTTGTCGCCGCGGTACTTGGCTTTGCCCTTCTTGCGGGCCTTTGCTCCGAGCTTCGGGCCGCCGTCTGACGAGTCGGAGTATCTCTGGCTGGCAGGCTCTTGTTGCGGGCCAACAAAAGCGTGGCCGGGGTCTTGGCTTCCTTCGGCCAAAACCAAGGAGCCGCTGTGGTGTAGCCAAACTACGGGCTTTCATTGAGCGACCTGCGGACCTTGAGATGAACGCGATGTCACGCAGCTTGGTAGGCCGGCCAAGGGCAGTTGTCAGAGCGCTGTCAGGCCCACGGGCCCACAAAGCGGAGAGCAGGCTGGCCGGTGAAGGACTCCCCTGCTGCGCGCCTGTTCTTGCAGAGTCCGCCCAAAGGGGCTTTAGCGTCGGCGCTCAAAATCCTGGACTTGCCTTCAGGCCAGAATCCCCACCTAAGACCAGGGCCTTGCAGGAAAGAAGTCTCACCAGCCTTCAACCAAAATAGCACCGAAGGCAAGGTGAATCCACCCACATCTCCCCTCTCACTCCATGGATTGTTACATCCACAGCAAGCTGTTCCAATCGACAACAAAGAAAGGATCGGTTGCTGCTGGAGACGGCAGGTCGGCCAGCACCCTGGCGAGGGCGCGTTCGCTGCAACAGCGGTAGCATGGGGGTCATCGGCCATAGGAAAAAGGTCTTGGGCAGATTGGGAGAGCATACAGGCAAAAACGCAGAGCAAGGGTTCCAAAATCTCATGGTGATGTAGCGATTCCAGAAGATGCAAAGGTAAAGGTCAATTGCCTTCAGAGGAGTTCTGATGTACGATTCCAGAGGTCAGTTGGAACTGGGTGCACTTTTGGCAGCTCCGTACGCGGGCCGAGACTGCCCTGAACTGTTGAACAGCAGCCCTTAAAGAGCTAAACGCACACCATTTCTTGGAGATCAAGGTCAGGCGGCTTGTGAGGCACCAGCGTGCCCCAGCGTCCATAAGGCAAGATGATACTGGCCCGGAGCCAGCGGCTCAGGCGTTCCAGGAAAGGCAAGCGCAGGTGGCTCCACAGGAGGCTCTGCCCAAAGACGTACACCGGGACGATGGGCACCTTGTGCTCCATTGCCACGCGCACAAAGCCTGGAAGGTGACAGGTGTGCATGCTTCAACCTTTGGCTACATGTTGGGTCCTTGGGCCTAAAGTTCCTAAAGCTTCTCTTGAATTCTTAAGGAGGGTCCAGGGCGGAGGTCGGAACTGGGCCAGAGACCCAGCCTTTGCGGGCTCGCAGCAGCAAACTCTCTTCGGTGCTCTGCGTGCGCACCATCTCCGCGATGCCACCGGGGAACAAGCCGATAGAATCGCCTGCCTGGAGGGCCTTCCCGATGGAGGGCAGGTCCGCGGGGATGCAGTCGATCCATCCCATAAGCTGCCGAATCACCGGAACTCGGAAGGAGACTTGCGCCGCTGCGATTCGCAAGGAGGGGAAGACCTCGCGCATGGAGGCCAGGCAGGCACAAGCGCCTGAGAAGGGGTACAAGCCATGCGGCATGAAGAGGTAAAGGTACTGCCTGGCAGGGCTGGGAAGAATGCTCAAAAAATATCAACTTCTCTGTGTAGCTTGACTGGTTTGCTTTTAGCTGCCCATTTTGCCAGCTGGAAGGCAACAAACGTGGAATCGCGCCTCGGAGGCAGCGGCGCGCCGCCCTGATAAACCAAGCTGACTGACAAATACTCCAGCCACCACCTGAAGAACGCGGTACCCATCAGCCAGGGCCGCGGAACTGTTGGGATGAACCTCCGATTCAGCCGCTCAATTTGGCGACAGGTCACAAATCAACAAGTTGTATACCTGCGCACACCAAGAAGCTAGTGTAGAACCAAAGAAAAACTGATCAACTTCTTGTGGATGTGAAAAAGCCTCGCAGTTGAAGCGACATGAGTTGGCAGAAGGGAAGTCTACCACCACCAAGCCAAGCTTGCATGCAAGCAGCATCAAGAAAAGGTACACCGCCAGAAGGCGTCGGAAGCGCTTCCATGCCTGTGAACTCTCTTCAGGCTCTTTGGAGCGCAAAGCCTGGCAGCGCTCAATTGGGCCAAGAGCTTGTCAAATCCAAACACAGAACCTATTTGGCTCATGCCTTCCTTCCACACTTTGGAAAATCAATTGGCCATCTTCCTTCAACTTTCTCCAGCGGCGAAAAGACCCACAGCCGACCCTATGCCAACCTTCCAAAGGAAGTACAGCAGCAGCAGTGGCAGACCCGGCACGCTGCCGATGGCAAGCAGCGCCTGCAGCACTATGCCCAACTCCGAACGCCAGGACAGAGGACGCCTGGGAATGGCGCGAGCTTCCAGGATTCTTAAAAACAAAAACAAAACAAAAAACGCAGGGGCAAAGGCAGCAAAGGTAACATCAAGAAAAGACAACATCGCAACATCGCAAAGACAAGAGGCAGTCCGGAAGGCCGCACAATGGCATCGGCCATGGCAAGGCACTTGTTTGGCGGAGAATATGTTCCACGCTTGCTGACCTGTACCTTTGTGGGCAAATCCGAGTGAAGTCAAGCCTTGCCGTCTGGGTGACTGCACTATGCTGCACTGTGTGACTCACTCTTCTTCGGCCATGTGCCCACAAGAAGCAGACTCCATAGACACGTCAGACAGTCAGGCAGCCTATCAACGAATACACGGGGCCCTGGCGGCAGCCATTTCTCTTCCACGACGTCGGTCATTCAGCCCAATCCCTGCCACAGGTTCCATCACGGCACAAAGTTTGACCTGGCGCGCCTCCTTCCAGGGGGAACTTTGCGCGGCCTACAGAACAGTTTGGGCCAGAAAGGCGTCGACCATCGGGTAGGGCAAGAATGCAGCCCCTGTGAGCCTGCGAATCCTCCCTCATAGGCACGCAAGAAACAGACTGAAAGCCTGAGTAGAACTTGTGGCACTTGCCCAGACCATTCTCTAACTCCACCATGTTTCTTTCGATAAGAACTGTCACATCTGCTGCCTGCCTCCACCCCCGCAGGTTCCCGGGTCAAAAGAGAAACTCGATGGCCCCGGCCGGATGAGTCCCAAGGCCAAAGCATCTAGCGCTGATACCTTGCTGTCCTTAGTAAGAGGGTGCGTGTCTTGCAACGGCCGGCGCTCAACAAAGTTTCTCTTTTCCACGGCTGCGGAAGGCGGCAGGCCCTCTCTGGTGCAATCACCAGCCGCTTATGGGCTTCTCTAGCCCGAAGCCATCTGCAATGACTGGAGGCTGCAAAAAAGGTCTCTTCATCCAGCGACACCCGGCTCTGATCCAACCAAGAAATCAAGACAGCCCACAAAAGCTCCACTTTGCCGGCTTCTGTTGCTCCAGCGGGTTGCCGCGGTTTTGGGCTAGGTGCACCAGGGTAACCTGCCAGCCTTCCACAAACAGAGACTCTTTGTTGCTACCGCCTCGAATCGCAGCCATCGCAGGTCAGCTCCCACGGCCCGAGCATTTCTCAGGCATCACTGACTGGCGCCCAGGGCTGGAACGCTATGCTTAACGAGAGGGAGCAACGCCCAGCGCAGAGGGTTGGAAGAATGACAAACACAAAAGAAGTTGAGGGCTCACAAATTTGTAAAGACGTTGTTGAACTGGATGAGTCCCATCTGCTTGTTTTTTGGCAAGCACCGTCCCGGTCGACCGAAAGCAGGTCAGAAATGGAATTGAATTTATTCGGAGTTGTTCGGGCGTGATTTTAAATCAAATGGCAAGTTCCTTGTTTTACATCCGTCCCTGCCTTGAAACTGATCAAACACAAGGAAATCCAAACACATGCGATACACGGTGCAGAGTTACAAGCAAGTGTCAGGGATATCCAGCAAGCATCTAGAAAGGGGGTCCTCTAGTACCCTCATGCCCTGTCAGAGGACGCCTGAGGCTGACAATAAGTCTGACATTCTACTCAACTTGCTCTAGTGTTTGACCAAGCCCTCCAAGCCTTGGGGGTCAGCAAAAAATCCTACCGGGCGATACGAAATCACAATTTCAATCTTGGAGTGAGTAGAGCCCCATTCATGCACATAGTGCATGTGGTGTACAAGAGGATAAAATGCATTTAACCATCGCCCTGCCACTTATTGCCATTGGATAACTCGAGTGATGCCAATCAGGATCGAACTTAAGCCACACCTTGCCTTGGCTTCTCCGAGGCCTCTTCAGGCTCCGTCCTTGGTGAGAAGCCGCTGCTCATGGTCACAAAAGAAATTGCCAAACAGCGAAAACAGCGACGGAATTGGAAAACTGACTTTCATAAAGGAACATTTTGTGCTTGACTCCACCCAGCGCGCACCGCCGCAGCAGGCTCCTTGTAGAAATCCCCAACCTGAAAAACAACATCCAGGCCACCGCACGTGCGAGGCCGCTTGGAGACGTGGCCCAAGGACTTCTCCGAATTCTGCACAGGGGGGAGCTTCGCACAAGAAAAGTGGCCACTTGAACTTGTCCCTACCATGGAAAAACACTTAAGCATGGCATCTGCGGATGCAGGCCTGCAGGTCAGCAGAACAACTGAAAGGCGTCAAGCCAGCTAAATCCAACATCCTCTAAGACTCTAGGTCAACCAGCATTGGACGGTCGTAGGACTGCCTCGCCCGCCGGCTTCTCCGCCTCAGGCGGTGCCGGCCAAGTTGCTGCGATTTGGCTGAACTCCAAAAGAGAAGACCAGCTTCGAAAACAAGGCGCAAAACATGCTACCGACCCTAAAAACTGCCGGGGGTGAACTCAAATCTGTGTTGCTGCATAGGTTGAATCTGTCAAGTGCATATAATATAGCATGGCGGGAAATGCTGGTTGGTTGCACTGAGTCACTAAGATCTGACTTGCACTGGCTGCGCTTTCGGCAGGGCTCAGCCGCTGGCCTGGTCCTCACCGTCCTCACTGGCCTGCGGCAGGCTCAGCGCCACAGCGCACATGAAAAGCCAATCCAAGCTCTAAATATACACCAAGCTGCTGTGCTTAACACTCAAGCTTTGGTTGTGAACGCGAAAAACCGCCGCAAGACATAGACTAAAGGCTTGCAAGGGAGCAAGAGCACAACAAGTCGCAGCATCGTGCCTCGTCTTTCTCCTTAGGCCACTGCCCCCCGACCCAGACAGGAGCGACAAAAGTCTCTCTCCCTCTCTCTCGCTCAGAGTCCGATGCCTCCATTCCCAAGCGTGCATGCCTCTGAGGCGCCTCGCCTCATCCGCATAACCACCAAGAAGACCCGGAAGGCCAGCCGCTCCTTTCAACAAGATTGGCACGTCTCTCTCACCTTCTCCCGCTCTCGCTCTCGATTGGCGAAACGAGGCACCAAGCTCCAAAGATGCAACCGGCCTGCTTCGGCTGGTGGGCCTCGGACCCAGGGCCAACCACTTTTGTCGTTCCCAAACCCCTTTTGAGTTGAGCATGCTGACACTGAGAGGCCGGACTCTTCTCCTGACCGTTGGAGGGCTCCTGGCTTTGCGCAAACTCCTTGCACTAGTGAGACCACGACTACCCCATTATCATTGCACTGGCAATGGAAGCGCCTTCCAACAATCACGAGTTTCCGCCTCGTCGGGATCATCATCCAGCGACTCAAAGTAGCTGTCATCTTCAGCTGAATCATCACGGCCAGGGCTGCGCACACGCCTGTGCCAGACACAGCAACACAGAGACACAGAGACGCAGAGACGCAGAGCGACACAGAGAGACAAACAGGCAGGGAAAGAGAGAGAGAGAGAGAGAAGAAAACAAAAAGTCAGTCAGTCAGTCAGTCAGTCAGTCAGTCAGTCAGTCAGTCAGTCAGTCAGTCAGCCAGCCAGCCAGCCAGCCAGCCAGCCAGCCAGCCAGCCAGCCAGCCAGCCAGCCAGCCAGCCAGCCAGCCAGCCAGCCAGCCAGCCAGCCAGTCAGTCAGTCAGTCAGTCAGTCAGTCAGTCAGGTCAGTCAGCCAGTCAGTCAGTCAGTCAGGGTGAGCTCGTGCCTTTGACCAGGCCGCCCAGATGCAGCAGCTTGGCCTCAGTTGACTCTGTAGGATGGCCTTCTAACCGCGTGATTGAGGACTTGAGTGTCAATATACACACACAATCTGCATGCAAGTAGCTGTCCAAAGGTCCGCCGGCTGCATGCTGCTCAGGCGGGAAAGCCTCCTTCTCCAAGTTCTGCTGATACTTCAGCATCAGCCTGCACACCAATCATGGACAATAGCCATGCTTTCACCCACACATGCATGGTATGAGTCACGGGGATGGATGGCCGTGACATCATGTGGTGCAGAAAATGTTGCTTCCAAGCCTACTTGCCTTTCGGTGGGTGTGTTCCACATCAGCTAGGCAGCCAGGCACGCAGGCAGCCCATCTGAAAACTATTTTTCTTCCAAGCTGCATCTCCAAAGGCTTCAGCTCGCCCGCATATCTTTGAAGGAGCGGCCTAACAGCACAGCACAGCCGCATTCAGAAGTGCATGTGGCCATCTTGCCCTGTATGCACGCAGTGCCAAGAGATATCTTCACTCGTGAAGTCTTACAAGCCTGAAACACGCTCCAAGCAGTTGAAAGCGCGTCACACCCGGCAAAGGCCACATGCAGGCGACTCGAGTGATTCCACTGAGCACTGATGTGGGAAAAATACTGTAGACAAGAGAATGCGCCTTTGTCACATAAGCCTGTGTTTAAGCAGACTGCACACGTAGTGGCAGAAAAGGAGCTGAGTGAAGAGTCGGGCAGGATAGCTTGCAGGCAGTGAAGCAGATTTGGCAAGGCAAAACAATTGTTGTAAGAGGGGCAACGTCGGCCTTCCCAGGAAACAAATTTCAAAGGGGTGCCAACACCAAGGCTACAAGCAGAATGCTTGCTATATGAGTTTTGTTTGAACCAGCCTCGGACTGACTTTACAAGCAAGGATGCGTGTGGTGCCTTGACGTGACAAAAAGTTGATTCAGGCATCACATGCATACCAAAGAGAACAGGGAGAGAGCGAGCGAGCGAGGAAAAAAAAAACAAAAAAACAGAAGCTACAAACAAATCTATACAAAGCCGGCTCGGCTTGCTGGTAGCCACAAGCACTGGGCCCTTGGCGCGTGGTTTTTGCAAATATTCTCCACCTTGGGGGGCGACAACGTTGCACCCACGAAAGCTCGCCGTAGTCAAAACTGCGACGATAACAGCAACAGTCGCCAATCCCTTTGCATTTGGTTTTGTTCGTGAAGCATTCAAATTACGAGGGCGCTTCATTCTCACGCCTGATCTGGGCGCGGAGCACCGCCCCCCCCGGCAACAACCAGACTTTGGTCCGCGGCCAAGGGCTTCAAGTTGTGCAAGCGGATGAACTCTAGGAGCTCCAATGTTGCACTAGCCATCAGGTTGGTACCTGCCGAAATGGCACTTGTTTGACCCTACACAGAATGCTTGAGCTGTAGAAGGTGGTTGAGGTTTGGATTGCCAGTGTCAGTGGCCTCTACCTGCCCAGGCTGTCTTAGGCTGTGTACATATGACATTCCTCATGCGCCGCTGAGGCCTCCCTGAGGACTTGGCCCAATGCTGGAGGCATGATGCATCGCTCGAAACCTCGGGCTCAGCAACGAGACGACAACGAAATGCTCTTAGGAAAACTTTGCCCTTTTGATGCTTACTCAGCATGTCCCCCGCTTTCGCCATGCCTGTGCAGCCGCAGTCTCAGCTCAGCCCCCAGCTCTGCAGGAGCTGCGCGAGCAAGTTATTCTTGGAAACATAGCGCAGGTATGCCTCATCCTGTGCGGGGCAGGCATGGCCCATTCCCAGCTATTGAACTGCTCCCGGGGGATGATGGTCGTTCGCCCACGGTACTGCCTGTCGCCTATCGGTACTTCTAGCCAATTCTAGCCCGCAAGACGGCTTTCACCACGTTTTGGCGAGCATTGCGAGCCTTCGTGCCGATAATGGCGCGAAGCACGCGCACTGCGGCCAATTGCAAGTACTTCTGGGGCGCCTAAAGTAGCTCAAGGCTTGGCAAGAGTGGCCCAGCGGGCTAAAAAATGCCGATGGAGTTTCCCTCAGCTCCGGACAAACAGCAATTTGCAAACTTGCTGTCCCAAACCGTGCCGGATGACGTAAACCTCTGCATGGATCTGCCTTCACTCTGACAGCCAGCATCCGCTAGGCCGATTCCCAAGCACGCAGACCTCGAACAGCTGAACTTCCTGCCTTGGCCCGATAGCCGTGCTTCACCACGGCAAAGGCCACGATCTCACACACCAGCTGCTGTGCAAAGCAGACCTCATGGCGTTGCCGCGCAGAAACATCTCGACGTTTCGGCCAAGCAAGGCCACACGTCTCCATGACGCACTGGCGTGGTGACCCACAGACTAGCCAAGGCCACGGCCTGTGGCGAGCCTTCCCGCACCTTCTCCCGCAAGGGGGCCAAAATGTCATCCATGGCACCCTGCTCGTAGAAGACATCCAGACCTAACATGCGCATGCAAACAATTCCACCAAACATGAAACCAGCAGGTGAACTCTGCGCATGCTGCATCATGCGTGGCATGCGATGCGCTACGTCTCCAGCGTTTGTCCTGTTCCTTGCCCTCCAGGGTCGCCGGATCCAGCATTGCACCTCGGACGTTGTAAACCCAAGCTGCAAAAGGCCTATGAATTTGCAGCATGCCAAAGAAGCCTTGCTTGCCAAGCTGCGGAGCATCTCCGCAATCTGGCCCTGCACACCCTGAGGGCCAGTACATGCACACAGCTGACACATCTCACGTTTCACTACGTCAAAGAACTAAAACGCAAACCTCGTGAATCGTATGGGGGATACTGGCCCACAACTCCTTTTCTGAGCATGCGCTGCAGCTTCACGTACTTTGCATGTGCCTACACTAACATGATGCGCTCCTGCCGGATTAAAACATGACGTGTACACAAGGCTCCTCCTTATCCTGCATGGGGCCATTATCCATGGCACTGCAGCAGCAGGAAGGCTCTCTGCTTGCTATCTTAGCAGTTGTGCAGTTGTGCTCCTGATTCCGGATCGGCGCCGATCCCATCAGGAGGTCCATTTCGTCTCACCGGTGGCGAGATTTTTGTAGTAGAACTTGCCGGGGTAGCTCGAGGATTCCAGGCGCTCCCATTGGTCCTTGGCCCTGGGGCGTTCTGCGTTGGTCTTGCCTGGCAGCTGCCATCTGGTTTCATTGGTCCTTGTGTTGATCCAATAAAACTTGCCGTGCTTCGCGGACATGTGCTTCTCCCACTCCTCACTTTGACCACGTGCATCTTGCCTTCCGCCAACTTCTCAAGTGCAACCATTCAAATTGCAAGGAACTGCGAAAATAAAACTACACGGAATTGGATCAATCATGGCGCGTCAAACAATTGATCCGTCTTTTGACTGACAACATGCATGGTCAAAAGGTGTTTCATGTGCCTAGGCCTTGCGGAGGGCTGCTCACCCTTTGGCATAGCGCAGCGTGGAGGCACCTCCGTGCTTTCGCCCGTAGACTGGTTGAAGTAGTACCATTGCCCTCTTTTGGACTTCGACTCCAAAAGCTGCCAGGGAGCCTGCGTCAACACATAGCTCTCTTTAAGTCTTAAATGCTCGACAAGCCTTTTGGCCCGGCCTGCACGCGTGGAGGCATGGTGTCAGTTTGACCTGTCAAAGGGTTGAAGTAGTAGTAGAGTCCAGGCTGCGATTTGGACTCGATTCGCTGCCAGGGAATGCCAGACTCCGCCTTCTTTTCCTCTGGTTTGGTCTTTGCCTTGGCCTGCTGCACATCATTTATGATCTTCACGCCCTTCGGTCTGTCCACCCTGGTCTCGCCTGAATCCCGATTGAAATAGTAATAGGCCCCTCGAGCCGTGCTTGACTCCTTGCACTCCCAGACAACTTCTTCAAAGAGTTGTGGCGGTGCTTCGGAGACATCTCCGGTTTCAGCATCCACATAGAAGAAATGGCCCGGCATGTTGCGCTTTTCAACTTTCTTCCAGACAGACTTGGAGCGCTTTGCGGGCTGCTCAGGTGAGTTTGGCCAGGTTTCCTCCATAGGCCTTTTTCGCTCTACTGCCGAAGGCTCCTGCTTTTCCCAACCCCTCTCCTGATTCTCCCACCTTTGCTTGTAGTTGCCCGACCTGCCCCAGCTGTTCCAGCCGCCCCAGCTTTGGTCCTCCTCCTTCTTGTTCCGAGTCTTTTCATTGGAACTCTGCTCCGTCTCCTCACCCCTCCCTTTGCTCCCGGCCTCCTCCGCAGCCTGTTGCTGCCCATTGTAGACTCCTTGACCTCCCCCACGGAGAAAATATTTCTCAGGTAGCCTCTCTGTATCTACGAGGATGGGCTCATTCACCGGCTTCAGCCTGCAGGAGAAGCTTGCAGCTGCCTGAACCAGGGTGACACGCTGGCTTAAGCATGCCCTTCTCCTGGTTAATCCCAGTGTCAAAACGCCGTGTATTTGCACCTCTGGATTGACAGCACGAAAATATAAAATGTACATTTGTTCGAGAAGAAAACACAATCACACATACAGTACATGAACAAGTCGTTTAACTGCAATGTGTTTATATGTACATGTACACACCTCATCTACACGTCATGCACACGCGAGTACATTCATTATGCTCGAGAAGCCAGGGCCCCCCGCCCCCCGTTGTGGCAAACCGGCTGTTTTCAGCCCGTTGAAAGTTGGACGGGCTACAACGAGAGATCGCCACGGGCTGACCCAGAGAGGCTCCTTCAGACCAATACAGGCACCCAACGGCTTCAACTGTTGTGGGGTTTCCTAAGCACAAGTCGAACACCGAGCCAGGGCATGGCATCCTTGCCAAAAAAAAACTCGTACAACAAGGACATGGCATTTGCCCAGAATTTCGAATCTGAACACACAAAAAGCCCACCTTGCGGTTACTTGCTCCTCTGGGAATGCCATATCATGCTCAAAGTCAGGTCCTAGCAATCTCGACGGGCAGTCGTCTACAAGATCGGCTTGCCAAGCGACAGGGCCCTGCACAAGGCTCTCGCTGGAAGATCTTGCGCAACAGCCCTTTCACAGGAGCAAAAAAAGAAACTTCGCAAGACCTCTTCCGAGGATACCTTTGGAAGTACTCGTAAAAGTCCGGTTGGAGAAGAATCTCGACAAAGCGTCCGCCTCTGGATTACGTGGCCTCGAGCCCAAAGGGCGGGCGCAACCCTACCCATAGGATATACGGCTGACGCGCTTTGTCGAAGCTCATGCGCATCCCTGCGTTGCCTGCATCATCCGGGCACAAACAAGCCAAAACAATTGGACCCTAAAACATGCTTGACCCGGCCTCCCGACAGACCCACCACCATCCCCCAAATCTTCGCCAACATCCCAAGGGCATCAGCGGCCTTGGGCCAAAATTGGCTTCTTGGGGTCGTTCTGAGGGAAAGTGATAGCAAGGATATGCGGAAAACATCGCAAACACCGGTTTTTCTCGTCGTTTTTGTGGGGTGGGATGCTGGACATGCGGTCGTCGTCTGCTTGGCTTTTGGCGCACGCCGCTCGCGCCGAGTGGATGGCTGGGTTGGTGGGTGGCGGCGTGAAAACAAGCCCTGGCTACGCTTGTGAGATGCCAATGCGCCTCTGTCAATTTTCCAAACTCTTGGATCTTTTCCAAACAAAATCTATGCAATGATCCAGAGATCTTGCGTAGCACCTAAACCTGGCCCCCTCTCAGCAAGAGATGCTGAGCCACGCACCTCGTACCGCATATAATACCAGGCGGGTGTACGAAGCGCCACAGATCAAGCAGCCTGCCCCGACCGAACGTGAGTCTTCAGAAGCTCCTCCGAAGGCTCTCAAGATTGTCTTCGGGTCAAGACGTGACCGATCAGCCGCTGAGACAGCCACCAGCACCTCCTGCCCCAGCACCAAGGGCCGCAGCTCAAAGCGCAGTGTCGGCCGGCCACGCCGGTCAGCAGACCCAACTTTGACGTCAGTGCCCAAAGGGCCTCTCAAAGAAGGCCCCACCACCAGCCCCACAGGCACAAGGTACAAGCACGCTCCGCCGCAGCCACCTAAAACTTCGCCCCAGCCACGCTGGCAGGCCGGTGGGGCAAGGCATCTGTTCAGGAAGGCATTACAGTGGGTTGCTTCAGGATTTAGGACTTGGGTGGGACGCCCCTAAACATACCTTAAACCACCTTTAGCCACTAAATCCAATAAACCCAGCCAAGCAACCCACCACAGACCCAACCAGTCCCAAAACAAACGAACCCTAGCCTTGCTCGCCGGAAGCCTGTTTAAAAAAAAACGTGTCCGGCTGTTACAGTACTTGCCCGTAACACATGCTTGCCAGGACAAAGCGTGGCATGTTTGTCGGCAGCTTTGTTTCTTGGCTTCCAGCCAGCAAAAGGCTGTAGACATGAAGACGGCGAGGCGAAGTCTGGGCTGCGGCAAGCCTGGGCATCGGCTTGAAGGCTGCAGCAGTGCTGCCGCTGAAGAGATCACACAGGTCGCGCGGCCAGGGTGAGGAAAACCGGCAGTGGAAAAGAACAGCTCCA
>CAUJNA010003271.1:716939-735643 GCA_963377175.1 Effrenium voratum
AGTGTTTGATGTTTAATAAGTGTTTAATAAGTTCATGTTTGATGCCTATATAATAAGGTTCAATACGATCCCTAGTCTTCCGCGGGAACGTCTTCGAGTAGGCACACTGCGGGGGAAAAACAGCGCAACAAATCGTCTGATCCAGCTTAAGCGCATCATGCCTCCAAGCGCCGAAACCTGACAAGTACTGGTCAAAAACTAAACAAGCCAGTGGGCATTCCTCAAATGTGTAGGTGCCTGTCCGCATCAAACTTGGACCCAGAAAGCAAAACCAGCCTTACTTTTCCCTTCACATCGCCGCAGCTCCAGGAAAGACTTCAACTGAGCTAATACAGCACGCATGTGGGGTGGGTCCGACTTTCTTTGATCAGCCTGTGTGTGTGTGTCTGGAGCTCCGGGCTCTGGACTATGACCTTCCGACAATATGACGTATCTGCCAATCCCAAGCTGCTAACAGGCAAAACTCAACCTTCCCAAACGCATCCTGGCTGGCAATCTTCCAAAGCTTATGTTGCTGTTCGGCTGCAAGCGCAGCGTTTGCGTGCAAATCGGCTCCAAACAACTTTGTAAACTGCACCTTGACAGCAACCTGCGGTCTAGTTTGCAGGGTTGTTTGACTGCGCCAAAGGCACCACATCTAGAATGCGAAGTGAGAGTCTAAATGCAACACTGATTGGCTTGCCGTATGTCAATGCCTGGTGAACCTCGGCCATGGGCCTTAGGGGTTGCCATGAATAAAAATTGCACGCGCGCTTGCCTCTGATTTGCATGTATCACTTCTCATTGGCGTGCACGTGGATTCCTTCAGTTGAGTCAATTTGTCTATCTGCTTATCCATTCATCTTCCCACCTACCCGACTCCGGTTTCTGCGCGCCTTCAACCGCTCCTTGCCCGACAAGGTGTAGTTCCAGCGGGAGTGCATCCCTCGGCCCGGCAGCCGCACCCGGCGCACCTCGCAGTCCTGCGGCAGCCTCAGCGGCATCTGCGCCGTCTCAAGGCCCCCGATCTTGTGGAGCTCATCCTGGTGGAAGCCAAAGCCCCCCTTCTCCGCATCCTTCACAAGCCTGGGCTTGCGCAAAGGAATGCGGTACCACACAACAAGGCTGGGCGGAACCTGGAAGAGAAGCGGGAATAATCACCCCTCTCTGCTGGGTGCAGCCCTGGCCTTCAAAATGCTGACGCTGTGTGCAAGACAAGCAGCGCCTTGTGGAGAGATTCGATCTGGTCTGGTGTTGCCTGCTCGCCCTCCTCCTCACCAGGAGGTCGATCCCAATTGGGCCGGGACCTCGAAATGGCCTCTTTTCTGGCACTCAACAACAAGGGGTTCACGACGGCCAGGAGATGAAGTGTAGGATCTGCCAGGTAATCCCTCCATCCTTCCGGCACCACTACATTTTCCGATTTTGACACCTTCTTCGTCGAGGCGCACTTATTGCCTAGAAAGCCTTTGCATGTGGTCCCGTCCCCGTATTGTGTGGGGTGGTTGAAGCTCATGCACACCGGGCACACCCAAAAAACGCCATCCTCGTCATCGGGAGAGCGGTACTCTGCCATAACACGATCAATTTCTTCACGCTTCAGAAGCAGCAACCGATCCATAGCATCCAGGTGTATCCCACGGCGTATCCCCCATCTCATGACTTTCTTTTGATACTCTGTATCCTTGGGGTGGTCTATCATGAGCTGCTCATCTCCAAGTGCCCAATACTGGCATCCTTGGTACAAATCTGCATGAGGGTCGAGCTTCTGAACCAAGTGGAGCTTCTGCTCGAGAAGGTCTTGGAAAAGCTTCGGCAAGGGATTCTCTATAGATATGCGCGCGTATCTGCGCCGCTTTGAGTCTTGGTAGGGACCACACATGTCAAACCAGTCAGAGCGAACTTCACAAAGAAAGTTGCGAGGACACCACTGGCAGTCCGCCATAGCCTGCTCGCGGGGCAAATAGCGGTCATCGCTGACCAGTGGGTGACCAATGCTTTGCATAGTGATACGAACTTGGTGGGTGATTCCACTCAGGATGTTCACGTAGACGAGCGTGTACTCCGACCCATCATCTTTCTTTTTGTAATATGCCAGGGGCTTGAGGAAGGTGTCAGCCACCCGCTGCTCGCGTTTCTGCCACCAGCCCGATTTGTGTCTCTCATAGAAGGGGTCATTGATGGCATCGTACTTCACCATGACCTGATGGCCTGATGTTCCAAGTTCTGCAAACCTAGCCTTGATGTGCTGGGTTCGGTTCTCCACCTTGCCGTGGACTAAGCACATGTAGGCCTCGGGGCTAGGTCTCAACTCAAAGTCGTGTGGAAACACAAACAAGAAACTGTCTTGGGCCTGTTCCCTGGCCTTCGAAAAAATGTGCTCCTTCAGCTGCACCTGCAGGAATCTCTGGGCGCGCCAACTCTTCGCCACTAGAACGGGCCCATCGGTCTCCAGATCCAAGCGCTGCAAGAAGCCCCAGTCCTTCGCTCGCGGTGTCATGTCGCGCCCATTCAAAAGCCAAGTCATTCTACCGCAAGGCCCCCTCAAAGTAAACAAAAGAAAGAGGTAGAACACTAAAGAGATGTGTGTGCGTGTGCGCGTGCTGTTCTCCCATCATATCGTTTGAGGACGGGAAAAAAGGTTTGGCTCAAAGGCAACATGTACTCTGTTAGTACCACGGCAGCGCTTCGCTTGCTGTCATGTTCAAAACACAATGATCAGTGGTTGAACAGGCATGAGCGATTTGTGCAGGTCCTTCACCCCTTTCCGTTGCGGCTCTTCTGGGTTTTCATCAACGATCCACTTGATGCCGGTCATGATACCATGCCACTCCTGTAAAGCTGACGTCTTAGGCTCCGTCACTAGCTTCTGCCGCGCATCTTCCCGGCTCTGGCTCTGCTTTACCTCTGCTCAGAAAAATGACTGATGTGGTCGACGCAACACGGCAACATTGCGACATGAAAAACAAAACGAAAACATGTCATTGTACGAAAGGGGACTCAAGTTCAGCCTGAGTGCGAGCTTTTTGACGTTCGGCAACCAACTGTTTGGGCTGCCTGCCATCTGCCAGAGCGGCGGCTTGTAGATCACCCAGGTCTCATCGCGGTCGATCAAATATCTGGGCTCCTTCTTGCCGCCCTTCACCGAGAGCAAGGGATGCATTGCGATTCGCCCGTACAGTTTTTCATACTCAGCGGCGATCATTTCGTTGACCTCCACCAGCTGCCACTCTCCCCTGATGTTTGCGATGAGCTTCGAGGCCTTCTCCATGAACTGCCGCTGCGCGAGCGCTGTCTTCTCCTGAATCTTCACGTCCATGGTGCAGTTGAGGCCTAGTGACCCTGGCAAACGTCTGCTAGGTGGGGGCTAGATGTGCAAGAAGCGGGATGTTCTGGGCTTGCTGCTTTATGTTGAGGGCAACAGATCGACAACGAGCGAGTTTCTGCCCCCTGCACTGTCACAATCACAAGTTGGTACAATCGCAGGCCCATACAAGCACAAGCCTGTCCGCGCGCTTGAGCCAACATGACTCGCAAGCGATGGGAATCCCTCTCACATAGGCTGGTGGCAAGCCATTACATGTTTTGTTGGCCCGGACATCTCCTGGCTCGTCCCAGAAGCAAAAATTGATTGGCGTTCTCATTCGTGCCTGATCCTCCTCTTGCACCATCATGTGCGTGAGAACCTGAGTGAAGTTGCCCATGGGGAAGGGACTGCATCGCCGAAGCGACCACCGGCAAAGCCTTACAGAAACCAAGCCAATTCAGACCTAGCGAGGCCAAGCCAAACCACACAACCACACACACACGCGCCCGTACACCCGCAAACACTACACACCCTTGCTGCCCCCAACAAATTGGAAAATCGAACGACGACGAACTTGTTTATGGCAAAACGCAACACAGAAAACTGCAAAGGCACGGACAAAGCCAAGTCTACGCAAACGCCAAAGCTAAGCAGCAGAAAGCAAACAATGTAACAAGAACTGAATAATGTGCGCGCCACGTGTGATCTCAGCCGCCAGGCTCGCAGGACCCGCCGGCCATCCTGCACAGGGCCGAAGACGCCACTGACTCCCCCAGCCCAGGCCCGCCGCACCAACCAGTCGTACAACTCAGGCTGGCAATTTAGGAACATGGATCAGCCGCTTTCATAAAGGGCATGTTGTCCTCAGTGGGTTTGCAGGGTTGCCTCTCCGGGTGAATCGCAATTTGCATTCCAAAACGCGAAGATCCCGAAACTCTGCTTGTCGTGGCCTTGAACAGATCCCATCCCAGCAGTGTTCCAAATTTGCTTTGTCTTTTTGGCAACACTTCCCAATTGCACCTCGTTGTTCTCCTTTGTCAGCCAGTTGCGCAAAGGCGCTGGGTGGCAAGTCGCCTCATTGGTCAGGAGACGGCTCCACTTGTGGCTTACATAGAAGCAAACGTGCTCTGGTGTGCTCATTTCAATCTACAAACTGATGCAACATGACTGTCGCAGGCTGTCAGCCAAAAATGGTTCCATATTGGCGTGTCTGCTTGATTTATTTGAATACCTATGTCCCGCTTGGTTACTTGTTCATTGATTGACTGTTTGTTTCATTGGATTTGTTTAGTCATTCAAAAACAAATGGGCTGATTGAATTGCGAACTAATTAATGCATTCATGAACTACTTATGTACTAAGGAATCAGTCAAGTAATGAATTGCTTAAGTTAAGCAACCCATCTGCCAGTCAATATGTCAATCATGCATTCCATTCATTCCGCTTATTTCATTCATTCCGCTGCTATGATTCCATTCACTCATCCACCCATCCGTCTGAGTCATTCATTCATTCATTCATTCATTCATTTGTTCATTCGTTCATTCGTTCATTCGTTCATTCGTTCATTCGTTCATTCGTTCGTGCGTTCGTTCGTTCGTTCGTTCCTTCGTTTCATTCGTTCGTTTGATTGTTTGTTCCTTCGTTTCATTCATTCATTCATTCATTCATTCATCTATCCATCCATTCATTCATTCATTCAGTCAGCCAGTCAGTCAGTCCGTCCGTCCGTCAGTCCGTCCGTCCGTCAGTCCGTCAGTCCGTCAGTCCGTCAGTCCGTCAGTCCGTCAGTCCATCAGGCCGTCAGTCCAGGCAGTCAGTCAGTCAGTCAGTCCGTCCGTCCGTCAGTCAGTCAGTCAGTCAGTCCATCCGTCCGTCAGTCCGTCAGTCCGTCCGTCAGTCCGTCAGTCCGTCAGTCCATCAGGCCTTCAGTCCGGGCAGTCAGTCAGTCAGTCAGTCAGTCAGTCAGGCAGTCAGTCAGTCAGTCAGTCAGTGAGTCAGTCAGTCAGTCAGTCAGTCAGTCAGTCAGTCAGTCCGGCACTCAGTCAGTCCGTCCGTCCGTCAGTCAGTCCGTCAGTCCGTCCGTCCGTCAGTCAGTCAGTCAGTCCGTCAGTCCGTCAGTCCGTGTCACGCCGTCACTCCGTCACTCCGTCAGTCAGTCAGTCCGTCAGCCAGTCACGTACCTATCGATTGGTTTTGTTCCAAAAGTTGTTATTCATCCATGCATAGTTGCATGCACATTGCAGTTTCGACACATTTGTAGTCACAACGATGTTTATCACGTCTATCGATCTATCCATCCATCTATCTGTTTATATTAGCCATGTTGTGTGCCTTGAACCCCTAAACATCCTTGTTGCTGCCAAAAGCGAACTTGCTGGCGCCGCAAGGCAAGGCGCGCAGGTCAAAGGCAACAAGGTTACTGCACCGTCGGGAGCAAGCTGCTGAAATTGGGGTCCCCTGCATGCAGCAAGAGCACCTGACGGTGCAGCTTGAACTGCTTGAACTTTTGGAATTTTGGGCCGTGGGCCACCCACACTGAACGCACTGAACCCCGGCCTCCACAGCATGGTGCTGTGCCGGGTGCTCCGCTGGCTTCCGGACGCCAACCTTGGCATGGACCAGCTGCCTGCAACAAATGTCAACTTTTTTCCAGAATGCAAATGTCAAGACCAGACGCAAGGCAGTTCACAGCTACACACCCGAGCGCCAGCACTTCGGCACCATTGGCTGCGCAAGACTGCTCTGCTTCACCTGGTCAGCAGGATGAGGCTCACCCTATCTCAGAGACAAACTCTCTGTCCATGACCAGCTGCGTCTATGTACATCCAAGTACCCCGCTGAAAAACACGGCGAGCGCATCAAACAGACCCGCATTCGCCATTCTCACGTAGAGAACCTGGCGCATGATAGGCTGGTGCAAAGGCTAAAATCTGCATGGCATGGCCCCGCAGAGAACAACGCGAGAGTTTGACCATGCCTTGTGAAGACAAAATCCTCCGTATGTCTGAATGTCACAAAGGCGCTTGTCACGTGAGCAACAAAGTCGCCTGCAGCCTACCGTGCTCAAAGAAAACCGAGCAAACCAGAAACACCGGCTGGTTGAGCAGCCCTCAGGCCCAAAAGTGAAGCCTCTTCAAGGGTGCTGAGCCAAGTTTTGCCCACCTGCCGCAGCTCTGGTGCGATCTGCTTCGATAGCCTACAAGCCTGGCACTGATCAGCTGCCGAGAGAAACCAAGCTCTGTATTCTGCGCACGGGATTAGACACAACATCTCAGGGGCAGCCTTGCAAGTCCTATCTACCTAGCCTTCAGGAAGCAAGTGCCAACAGGCCATTCGAAATCAGCATCATACAATCTAGCGTGGAGCACATCCTGCAAGAACAGGAGGCTCTGCATATCCTGCAGCAGCACGCAGGGCAGTGCTCAGAAAAAGCCCCCGCTGCAGCTGAACAGATCGTTGTTAGGCATATACAATCACTTGAAGTGCGCTAGAAACAGGAACTTCATTCGATGCGCCATCGGACCACTCAAGACATGGAAAAAAGCAGGTCTCAATTCAGGGATGGATGCATATACAAAAGCTCTATATATATATGGTACCGTGTTCCGTGTTGCTACCCCCCCCCCCCCCCCAAGATGGTATGGGTCAATCCCCCGCCCCCCCGGCCCGAGACCCCAAGCCCCCGGATCCTGGCACCTACGGTCCCACCCCCCACCCCGACCCCTTGAACTCGCACCCCGACACCCCGGCACCCACCCCGGACAAGCCACCCGCAACCAACCGTAAACCAACCCTAAACTAACCCTAAACCAACCCTAAATACAGTAGTCGGGGGCCTTGCCCCGCAAATAAATTGCTTCATACATACCCCCCACCCTACATTTTTTTTCATCTTCCATCTTCTACCCTTATTCGTTTTCATCATTTTTCTACATTCCTTTCTGTCCATCTCATCCGTTTTTTATCATCATTTTTCCAAAATTTTCGCCATCCTTTTCTCCTTTCTCCTTGCCTCATTCATTTCACCAACTACCCTCCAAAATGTCATTTCCTCAATCTCCTCGCCTCATCCATTTCAAAAAAATAAATTTTGCAAAATATATTGCAAAAAATATTTGTCATCAAAAAAAAATCGAACTGTCTAAAAACGATTTGTCCATTTCCCGGACAAAAAATAGAACAGCAACAACATCACTCCCTCCTTCGTTTCATCAGCTTCATCATATATTTTTTTGGGGCGTGGTGTCCCTTGTAGGATTTTATCTTCAATATATAAAACGCTATACTGACATTATAATTATAACATATAAGGGTATAAATGTTATTATTATAGTATGATTAATAATTATGGGTTACATTTATAGTCAGGAAAAATGTCTTCAAATATGTAATCTACATATTTATCAATATCGCCAATGTCTATATATTTGATATTGTCTTTTCCTATTATTGAATAAATATATTCCCAGAAAAACAAATTAACTAGTAGCCATACTTGATATTTAGTGTTGTAGTAAGACCATACATGATATTTAGTTATTCTAAATTCATTCAAGACCTCGTTTATTTTATCTTTACTTAATAAATGCCAATCAATCGCATCAAACATGCCTCGAATTTTTTTAACAAATGCTTTATATGGTTTAATTGCGCTTGTCCCTCCAAACCTTTTAATCAAATCTTTATTATTGAAGAACTCATCAATTTCTTTTTCAAATGACTTTCTTGCAATTGTATGGTAAAAACATACAGGACATCGTTTTTGATATCTCATAAAGAATGTCAATTGTAATTGAAACTTTGTATATCCCTTATCCTTATGTTCTTCAACAAAAAACTTTTCAAGGTCTCTTGTTATACAGCATTGACTACAATATACATCATATTCACTTATTTTATTACATAGATTGGCGGGTAATAACTTATACAATGTTATATTAACATCATTCCTTTTAGTTGTACAACATTCGCACTTTGAATAATTAAATAACATTTCCACTGTAATATATATAGTGTTTATTTCTTTAAATACTTTTTTACAAGAAATACAATTACATATTGAAATATAATTATAACATATAATATTTTACATGTTATTATTATATTATGATTATAATTTAAGTTCAGGATAATAATTTAATTGATACATCTTACCTCTTTCATACATCATTTTAAAAATAATATTAATATCTCTCACTGTATTTTTAACATTAAATTGTTCACTTTCAATATATGATTTTATGACTTTTTTTACATCAACGCCGGGTTTACTATAATAAATCAACATCCATAATATGTCATTAATCATTTCACACTTTTTCTTACTGATTTTAAGAAACTGTTTAACATAATCGTAAGGTGGTCTTTCATACACAGTTAAAAATATCAATATTTCATCTTCAACATTTCTTTCATCTATATTTTTAAACGCCAAACAATTTTCTATTATATTTTGATATCGTCTCCATCTTCTACAAGTTCTACATATATTTTCTTCGTCCAAAGAATAATCAATAATATTATTAACTATTCCATTAGGTAAATTCAATTTATATAATTCCATATTTTCTTTTTTGAAGTGGCAACAGTCGTAGCATTTCTTATTGATATAATTATTGATTTCGGTTTCAACCATTGCTATTATAATATATATAGTGTTTATTTATTTAAATATTTTTTACAAGAAATAAAATTAAATATTGAAATATAATTATAACATATAATATTTTACATGTTATTATTATAGTATGGTTATAGGTTAATTTCAGGATAATAATTTAATTTGATATGTTCATATTTGGTAAAATTATGTTCATGAATGTATTTTAGTATGTCATTAAATTCTTTCAGTTTACTTGATGGTACAAAATGTTTTAAACGCGTAGGGTCATGTAAACGACTGTTAAATCCAGATCTGTATTTCTTAAACCTGCTTGGTGCCAAATTAAACTGTAGCTTTAATTCTTCTTCCTTTGGGAATTTATATAACTCATTAAAATAGTATACTGTAGAGACATCACTAAAATATCTATTCGCGTGGTCAATTGTCTGGTTCAAATGAATGCAGTTATCGCATTTGCATTTACGTTCTCCATATTCTTTGATTAACCTAATGGCATTGAATGGCAACTTCAAATAAAGTAATAGTGATGAATTGTAATTATGTTTGGATAGTTCGTGTTTGAGAATCTTTTCTGTTTCATTTTTGTTTAAGTCATCCAAGAATTTATTAATAATCTCTTCTTGCTCTTTCTCTGTAAATTCAACCATTTCTATTATAATATATATAGTTTTTATTTCTTTAAATACTTTTTTCCAAGAAATAAATTTATACCTTTAATAACTCATGTCTCAAAAATGCCCTGTCATAATTTTCAATATAATAATATTCCTGTCCTAACTTCTTTTCAATCTTTGCTATTTTGTATGTTTGTTTAGTCCATACTCCTACTCTCTCCTTTTCATTCGGTCTCCTTTTCCTGAATATCTTAACTTCATTTCCTACATTTAAATCTGGATAAACTCTATTTCTTTTGGCTTTCATACCTAAATTTAAACTCACTTCTAATTGGTGTTTAGGCTTTCTTGCTTCTGACGGTGTTAAGCCGTGCGAAGTGTGCTTTATTCCATTGTTATAAGTTAATATAATCTCGTGTATGTAGTCTGTCCATTGAATAGCCTTTCCTTTTTCTCATCGTTTTCAACCCTCTTATACAAGCTATCTTTAAACGTCCTTATCGCCCTCTCCGCGAATGCTGGGTGACCTCTGGTTCTATGTAATTCTATTTTTTCATCTTTCAAAAAATCTATAACACTTTGATTATTATAAGCTCCTTCGTCGTCAATATAAATTAGTTTGGGCTTTCCACCCATTTTTTTAATACATTCCATCAGTCCTGCTAAAATGTCCGCTGGCTGTTTTGACATAAGCGGGACAACAACCATATACTTAGAAAATATGTCAATACACATCATGCCAACTTTCATTTTTTGTTTAGGGATATCATGAATGAAAAATCAATTTGAAACTCATAATATGCGTTAGGAGCTACAAATGAATTCTGTCCTCTTGGCTTGGCTTTCTGTTCTACATTCTTCCTAAAAAACTCATTAATATCGTTTATAGTTATTGTGTTATCCTTTTTTCTTGCTTCTTGTAAAGTGCGGTTCTTTGACCCGAAGCCTCCCTTATCATAATAAACATTATTAGTAATATCTTGCTTAGATGCCATATAAAATAAGATAGATATTATTTTTCCCGGCGATTACAGTTTAAACAGTAAGATATACAGTTTTCCTTATGATGGGCATAATCGTTGTTTATTCTTTGGGCTGTCATATTGCTATTTATTACTCCATTATTTATTTCTATGTCAAAATCTGAACTGCATTTATTACATCTGGTATTAAGCCTGTCAAATAACCACTTGACATCAATATATTGTTTGTTGTCTATCTCTCTCTCTGCTTTTATGTCTTGTAATTTATATTGTTTAATCTTATGTTCTAAATATCTGGTTACTTGTGCTTCATTTAAATCAGTATCATCTACGTCTGCTTTGAAAAACTTGACTTTATTGATATCTCTGCATCTCGTGAGGGCTGTCCAAATCCACTCACGGCTGACCAACTGTGATTTATCCCATTCGTGTATAGTAATGCTTTTATCTAGAGAAGCCCCTTGAGACGAATGACATGTAGCACAATACGCATGTATAAAGTGCTTGTCTAAAGTCGTGGTGTTTGTCATGAATATAGTTTTACTTTTGATATCTTGGATTTCTACTTTCCAATCATCAATACTAATAATTTCATAAGTAATATTTACATTAAACACCTGCCCCATTTCCTTTTTATAAACTCTGCATATCACATGCTCTCCAATTTAATATTTATCTGTCTTTCCTAAATTATTTCTTACGGTTTTGCTTACCCATTTGCACCTAGCATTAGTATAGGCTATGTTATGCTCTCCTTCCATGATGTCGCTTGTAGTTTCAAAATGTTTATTTACTATTTCCTTAATGGGCAGTTTATTTTTCCAAATGTCATTATATATATCATTCAATTTAATTTTATCTTCTTCTGTCTTAAGTCACTTAGATATCTTAAGATAAATCTTATATTTAAATATTTGATTAAGACAGTTGTTTAAATATGTCTCGTGGTCCTGGGTGTTAGTTAAATCAGCTATAGGTTTCAACTGCTTCCCGTCAGCGGTTCCTATAATTATCTTCTCTGGGTACGTATCCTTAAACTCCCTAACTCTGTTCAAAATATAATTGCCCGCCATACCTAGCTCATCAAACACAATACAATTATAATCAGAATGGTCAAATGTCGGTAGTCTTTCTCCAGCTTCTATTGGAATACTGAAAAACTTGTTTAATGTTACTGCGTCGGCTTCGGTTTCTTGCTTCTGCTTGTTATTAGAACATACGAATAACACATTATAACCTAGATTTGTCATATATTCGCCTATATAACTCTTGCCACTTCCAGCCAGTTTTGCTTTTAGTAAAACCGGATGACACGACACAATTTGCTCACAAATGCTTTTGGTGTCGTATTCGTCTTTAACACGAATTTTTACATTATTGTAAGTCGGAATTTCTGATAACTCTTTAACCTTAATTTTGTATATATCACTCGGTGGTGATACTTGTTTATTATCTTCAGCTCTCCATCCTCCCCTTTTGGTTGAAAACTTAATCAATGTTTTGGCCTTGTCAATATTTTTCCTATCAATAATGAAGGCATCGGTTTTAACACTATGCACAGTGATATTGTTGTTTTTCAATGTTTTATAATCTTTATGCATTTTAAAATTATGTCGTTGCATGAGTAGCTCTTTAATATACCTAAAGCCATTGGTTAAGTCTTGTTTATGTGTCGTTGTCAATGTGTAATATTTGACTTCTGATTCTTTCTCAACGTTTTTGATATCGTATATTTTACCATCTATAATTTTATAACATTCACGACAATGATTGTGATAATACATATTATTTTTCCAAAATTTATATGTACCGTCATCAGAATTCCGGTACCTATCATCATCATTATCATGAGCCTTAAATTCTAAATCCCATCCCTCGCCTCTTTCCTGTTCTAATTCTTTAATATATTCATCTGTCATCTCTGTCAAAACCTTATCATCATAAAATCCACTAATCTTATTAATTCTTCCTCCATACAGATTTTGATGATACAATGCTTCACTTAATGTATCAAATACTAAACTCTTCTGAGACTTGTTAGTTCCCTTTTCTAACAATCCGATATTTACATTTGAAATCAACTTCTTAACCTTGATGTCTCCACCTTAATTATTTGATATGTTAGTCTTCCATAAATTCTCAACTATACTTTTATAATCTACTTCATAAATCGAAGAAGGCTTTTTAAAATATAGAATTTCGACTTCGTCAATAAACTCTTCTAAAAACATGCCATATATTAAATTATATGGTTTATTAAAAAAATAATGATGTTTGTTTTCCAGTAAACTTAACTAAGAATAAACATAATTCTCCCATGTTATTAAAATCATGTTTACCATACTCATAAGGCATCCAAATGTCAAATTGTTTAAACACTGGAATTTATACGATTTTAGTTAAATTATGTGTATATGCCTTGTTCTGGTCAATCTCTATATGTAATTCATTACTATGATAAAAGTAATGAAATTTACCAGCGGGTGCTACTGTCCTGCATGTGTTTAAAATTTCTACATCAATGTCATTATATTAAGATTTATGCAGTGGATTAAATAATGATTTATTGAATTCAAACATCGCTCTTGACATCCTATTATAGGTGTCTTCAGTTTCTACTGTTATACTTGCATTGAAGGCGTCAATCAAATTTTGTGTTTTTATCCTGTATGTAATTATTCTTTTCTTAATCTTGAATTGAAACATCAGCTCCGAAATGATACACGCACTAAATTTAATTTTCGGGTCATATCCCGCCTGCTTTGCTTGATAATACATTTTCGCTAAATCATTGCGTGTATATATCATTGTGTATTCGTCATGTTCGGTGTGTTTTAATATGTCATCCAGCTCTTCGATCATGATGCATTTAATGGGTTCCTCTCTAGGATTTAAATAAAAGTCGGTAGAAGCATTAACATTGATATTATACTCTTTCTTTATTCCTAAATTTGATTTCAATTGTTTCAAGTCCTTATTTAATGTATATATATGGTCATTCTTTATTAATGCGTAGAATGTTTTGATATGGTGGTTTCTTTTTGGTGGGTCAAATGTAAAACTCAAATTACCTACAATATCGAAAATTCTGGCGGTGATGGCATACTCTTTAAATACCTTGTTCATGTCTTCTATTGAAGCACCATGGTTTTTGAATTCCTCGTCTGTTTTGTCTATGAGTTTCAAAATACTTTCTCTGGTCATCTTCTTCATGTTCTTGTCTTGTCCGTAAAAATCGTTCAATGTGTTAATCCAACATTCGTTTTCAACATAATGCTTTACCTTAATGGCTTCCTCAAAAGTGCAATATTCTGGGTCGAGTTCTGTTTCCATATATCTATGAAAAATACCACCATTATTTGCGTTTTTTAAGTTCTTCTTTTAGGGTCATAATCTTTAATATCTCCTTCTACCGTGTCGGCATCATAAATGACTACTGCATCTATATAGTGCTTCATTGTCTTGTAATGCCTAGCGATGTCGTCATCTTGCGCCAGTGTTTTAATAACCTTCTTAAAAAGGTTTTTGTCATACAGTCTAAATATTCTCTTCTTGACTAACTCCTCTATCCATCTTCCAGTCTTCACTCCCGCACGCTTATCATCAAAATGCATGGGATAATATGTCCCGCCTTGAATGTCTTTAAACGATGCTTTTACCTTATGGGTTCCATATCCACTCATAGTAAAAAAACGAAATCCGATTGTGTAATCTCTGGGTTTTGTTTTGTGCCCTCTTGTTATGTTCTCCTGTTTGTTCTTTTTCATTCTTTCGTTTAGTGGTTCTCTCTCTTCGTATGTGTTCATAACCTGGTCATATTTTTGATTTGCCTTGCTCTTTTCATCCTCTGATTTTGCCTTTATGAAATCATTAACTATCTTCTCCGCTGTTGTGTATTGTGATATTTTCCTGTCGGTGTATAATCCTATAATGTCTCTAACCTTTGCCTTTTGTTGTGTTGATAAATTCCCCTTGTTCCTTTCGAGTTTGCTTTCTAAAGAGTTAATATTTCTTTTTACAGCTTTTGATGCCATAATAATATTTATATTATATATTTTATAGTGTCAATATTTCTTTAAATAAGTTTTTTCTTGAAATGTTATTTAATAATAATTTATAGTATATAATTATATTTTATGTAAAACTTATTTAAAGAAATACTGTGTTAATAATATATTAACAGAATGCCCAGATTATCAAAATATCATGATGTTACTAAGGACTTGAACCCGGATGACTACACAATGGAAGAGATACAAAAACAGATGGCTATATACAACCGCTTGTATTATCTTAAGGACCTACAAAAGAAGGATGGATGGAAAATAAAATTGAACAAAGCAAAAAGGCATATCGTCAGAAAGCCATAAAGGAATACATAGAAAACAAAATATAGATATTGATGAAATTAAAAACCCTCAAGAACTACTTGACAAGCTCACAAAATGAAATACTTAATAATATTATGTTGTTTAATATTATTAATTATTTAGATTTTTTCTTTTTCAATAATTTAGTTTCCAAATATTCTACGCGATGGATTAGTTTTGATAAAGCATCCCAACTAATACAAGCCATTCTGTCATAACACATTGTTAAGTATTCTCCTGAATCATTTACAATATTATATTTAGGATTTGTGTGTTGTTGAACATCTTGAGCAATCCATCCTAATTCAGTTTTTTTAGTTTTTTGATTTTTAACAAATGTTTTAATCTTAATGTTTTTTACCATATTTATAGTGTCATCTTCTACATCTTCAATATTATCTTTCAGTCTCTTATCACTACTTAAATTAAATCCATTGAATGATGAAAATTGTGTATCGTCCAATTGTAAATATTTAGTGCCATCGATATAACTATCAATAGTTGTTGATGCTTCTAATCTTAAAACAGCATCACTATTTAAATGTCTCAAATTGATTTTATGAGCAATTCCAAAAGTCATATCACCGTCAATAGTCCAGTCGCCTCGTAATTCGCTATTACTTCCGCTATTCAAAATAATTTTATTATCAGCATATGTTGCAGATAATCCAACAACCAAATTAATAGAGTTTGACGTGTTGCTATTCCTGATTATTAAATCATTTGTATCGACATACATTTCAGCATTATCAATTATTAGTTTTGATGTGTTGCCAAATTGAACATTGCCACTCGGTGTATTTTGTAATAATAAAGTATTTCCTGATACTGACTGAACCTGATTGACTTCAACTTTCTTACCAGAAACCATTGTTAAATCGCCGTTTGTATATACATCACCTAATACATCAACTGGCTTATTGAATATGGTTTTTGATACAGCACCGTCGCACATAAAATATTGGTTAGAAGCATTGGTTATATCTCCGATACTACAAGCAACAAAATTAGGATGATGAACAAAAAAACCTTGAGTTGCCGCGGGGGTGTGTGTTTCTAAATATGGAGTTAATGCATTGTCTAAATTATCAATTTTAGTTTTAATATCTGTTGAAAAATCATTATTTGTAAATAAATTACCTTTCATATAAACAGCACCTTCGAAATATGAAGTTCCGTGTGCTTGAGCAAAATTGTATGAAGTATGAACATTACCATTAATCGTAATTCTTGAAGCATTATTAGGCCTTCCAATAATAACATCTCCCGTATTCCATCCTAGCCATAATCTATAAGGCGTAGCACCTGTTAAACCTTGATACGAGTCCAACTGACAACCTCTTTTAAATTCTAAGCGTTGGTTACTTACAGCATCTTGAATTCTAAAAATTGGATTAGTATTATCTGTTAAACTAATTATTAATGGAGAGTTTACTGTTTGTGCAGTTGTGATTGTTTTATCTAACTTTTGTAAATCTGCTGATATTAAACTATTAATCGTATTTGAATTTTCTGTTATTAATAAATCTTGTGTAGTGTTGTCTGATATGATTGAAGAAAATGTATTGCTGTAGGCTGTGTTAGTATTGAATAAATTAGTATCGTTTGCATATAATGTTGATACATCTGCTAAAATTGTTGATATTGTGTTTCCGTGTCCTGTTATTTGTGAAGAATTTGAACTTATATTATTGAAGTTTGAAGTGATTGTATTATTGAAATTTCCTACTAAGAATGTATTAGAACTAATAGTATTGAAGTTTGATGTTATTGTAGCATCTAAATTACTGATTAAAAAAGTATTAGAACTAATATTATTAGCATTTGTGTCAAGTTTAATTGTATTTGCGGATATGGTCGGCAGTATTGAAGTTATGGTTAATCCGTGTGCTGTTATATTATTAAGGTTGCTTGTAATTGTTGCGTTTTGATTTACTTGTTCGTCAAACATCGTTGTTGAAGTAGCATTTAATTCAGTAATATCAAGAATATTAGCATCTATCTTATTTTTTTGTGCTAATATCAGTGCATCAACTTCTTCAATTGTATAACCTCCTCCTAATGCGCCTGCGGTGTCTGATAATTCTTGTTTCGTAGCATAAACACTGCTTAAGGTCGATGGTTCTGTTGAATTTATTAATACTAATTCACTTGCTATAATTCTGCTTGAGCCATCCAATTATAATGTTGAAAACATAATTATTATATAGTAGGTTATAAAATAATTATATTCTATCTTTTTTTCCTCTTGAACCAAATATACCTTTATTTAATGCATTGTATTTTTCTTGCTTCTGTCTCAAATATTCATTTTGCAATAATTGGTAATGCTGTGCTATATTGTGTAGCGGGTTTGGAGGCGGTTGTTGTTGCATTCTTCTTGGGGGTGGTGTGTTCGCTATTATATTATTTGTTACTGGTTGTTGTGGTGGAACGTATTGCTCTTCTTCTTCGCGATATTCTACCTTTTGGGGTTTTGCTATTGGAACTGCTTTTGGTTTGATTGATTTAATTGGTTTAGTTTCTAATGGTCCTTGGCAATTGCGCTCGTGGCTGTATCTATATGATTTTAATGTTAAAGTTTTGGCACATTTTGGACAGGTTATTTTCTTTTCATTGCGTGCTTGAGTTTTTGAGTTGTTTTTCAATGGTTCTACTGGTTTCGCTTCTGTTGGTGCTTCTATTGTTGAATTCTGCCTTTGGTGCTTCTTCTTCAATTGGTGGTAATTCATTTACTGGCTCGTCTGCTTCAATTGTATTAGCAATTCCAGGTTCGACTTCTGACATATATAATATATTATATATTTTGTCTATATTATTTATATATTTTGTCTATATGGACAAATTGAGAAATATTAATATTAATAATTTGATATAAATATTAATATTTAGGTTGTTTATTCAATTGTCTAATTGAAATAAAAGGCTAAACTGTATGGGTACCCCGTGAAAATCAATAACTTCGTTTCTGGAAGTTGTAATTTTAAAGTGTAATCTCTTAATATTTTTACCGCCTACATCAATAAAATCTGCATATATGGGAGAGGTGTAGTCGCTAATGACTCCGCCCAGTTGTTGGTTAATTTGAACTTTTTATTACTGAACTACGAAAATTATTAGGTGCTGAATATTTGTAGTCGCTTAGTTGAGGTGAGTTAATATATACATTTTGAAAAGGAACTCAATTAAAATATCCACTTAACCAAGATGTCGCAGGTTCATAGGCAATATAATTACTTAATAAATAATTAATAGATTTTGGTCTTAAATTGTCATATTCAAACTGTCCTCTGTTCCATTCGCCATTTACATAAGTTTCTAATTCTTCATCTGTAGGTATTTTGATTTTGTAAGTTAGAGGGTCATTTAATTTAATTTCCATTTTGCGTTCGCTTTGTCCATATACTGTTAAGAATAAGTCAGGCACAATATCATTAAATGCCGTGTTTAATTCTGATTGTATTTTAAATGATAATTGATTGGCATAATAAATTTCACCGGATACATCAACGGCAGTGCTTCTTAATAAGACATTGGAACTATTATATAACATAATATAGAAGCGTTCGTAAAACCCTTTCTCTGTTGTATAAAACGGAGTGCTAAATGAACACTCTGTTACGAACATTTTTGTTCTTGGTGGAATTTCAAAGTTTTGGTCAAGTTCTATAATAAAATCGCTGGTAGAATTACTTTCTTGCAATCTGTAGGCACTATCAACATAGATTTTTTTTATATGTTAATCTGTCACTCATAAATATAATATACAATAGAAATTATAATATAATTATTATTATATGATTGGACGACAATTATTATTAGGTG
>CAUJNA010003272.1:0-85000 GCA_963377175.1 Effrenium voratum
GGTGGGCGGGTGTGTGTGTGTGTCTGTGTGTCCCTGTGTGTGTGGGTGGGTGGGTGTGTGTTGTGCGTGAGTCTGGGGTGCGTGTGTGCCTGTGTGTGGGTGCGTGCGTGGGTGGGTGTGAGTGCGTGAGCGCGCGTGCGTGCCCGCGTGTGTGCTTGTGCGCTTGCGTGCCTGCCTGCGGGCGGTGAAGGGGACACGGCGAAATGACGGGAAATGGAAAGAAAATAGGTGGAAAATGTGGAAGATGGATGGAAAACTGGGAAGATGTTTGGAAAATGAATGTGTGTATGTGTGCAAGTAAGGAAATATATGTATGTTTATGTTGTTGTTGTCGCTGCTGCCTGCTCAGCCGTCCTTTGCAAGAGCTGTGAAGTTGCCTCGCGATGCTGCCGCGGCCGGTTGTGCGCCAGCAACGTAAATCCGGCCGCGGCCTGCCTGTGCATGCCGAGGATGCGTGAAAAGGAAAGTGATGAGCATTCTGGCGGGTGCGTTTTTGGGCTTGTACAGCGCCAAGCAGGCGCAGCTTGGAGCAGGCGTTGTGGGCCACTGTAAAAGTGGAGGCCGCTGTGAAAGTGGCTCGCCCAACGGCCCCTTAGTACTGGCTTGCCCAACGGCCCCTTAGTACTGGCGCCCCTTAGTACTGGCTCGCCCAACGACTCTGAGTACGGGTTCGCCCAACGACTCTAAGTACGGGCCTTGGGCTTGCAAGTCTGCGGTCTTGTGATGCGGGTGATGCTGGTGATGCTGGGGATGTTGCTGGGAGCGGCGTTCTGCTGCAGCCTTGAAACACTGGAAAATGACGCGAGAATGCAGACTTTTACTGCAAAAAACGAGGAAAACGTTTGGTTTTGACCTGCGTTTTGCGTGGCAACTGGCCCAGGCGTGCGCGCGTGTGCGTGCAGGCACGCGGGCCTGCGGGCGCGCGCGTGCGTGCGCGCATGAGTGCGTGCTTGCGTGCATGCGTGCGTGCTTGCATGCATGCGTGCGTGCGTGCGCACGCGCGCCGCGCGCGTGCGTGCGTGCTTGCTTGCATGCGTGCGTGTGTGTCCGCGCGCGCCGCGTGCGTGCGTGCGTGCGTGCGTGCGTGCGCGCGCGCGCGTGCGTGCGTGGGTGGGTGGGTGGGTGGGTGTGTGTGTGTGTGGGGCGCATGCGTGCGTGCGAGTTCGTGCGTGCGCGCGCGTGTGTGTGGGTGCGTGTGTTTGCGTGTGTGTGTGTGTGTGTGTGCGTGTGTGTGTGTGTGTGCGTGTGTGTGTGTGTGTCTGTCTGCGTGTGTTTGCGTGTGTTTGCATGTGTGTGTAGTGTGTGTGTGTAGTGTGTGTGTAGTGTTAGTGTTAGTGTTAGTGTTAGTGTTAGTGTTAGTGTTAGTGTTAGCGTTAGCGTTAGCGTTCGTGTTAGTGTTAGAGTTAGAGTTAGAGTTAGAGTTAGTGTTAGTGTTAGTGTTAGTGTTAGTGTTAGTGTTAGTGTTAGTGTTAGTGTTAGTGTTAGTGTGTAGTGTTGGTGTTAGTGTTAGTGTTAGTGTTAGTGTTAGTGTTAGTGTTAGTGTAGTGCTTGTAGTGTTAGTGTGTAGTGGTGTGTGTGTGCGTGTGTGTGTGTGTGTGGTGTGTGTGTGTGTGTGTGCGTGTGTGTGTGTGTGCGTGTGTGTGTGTGTGTGTGTCTGTCTGCGTGTGTTTGCGTGTGTTTGCATGTGTGTGTAGTGTGTGTGTGTAGTGTGTGTGTGTAGTGTTAGTGTTAGTGTTAGTGTTAGTGTTAGTGTTAGTGTTAGTGTTAGTGTTAGTGTTAGCGTTAGCGTTAGCGTTCGTGTTAGTGTTAGAGTTAGAGTTAGAGTTAGAGTTAGTGTTAGTGTTAGTGTTAGTGTTAGTGTTAGTGTTAGTGTTAGTGTTAGTGTTAGTGTTGGTGTTAGTGTTAGTGTCAGTGTTAGTGTTAGTGTTAGTGTTAGTGTTAGTGTTAGTGATAGTGTTAGTGTTAGTGTTAGTGTTAGTGCTAGTGTTAGTGTTAGTGTTAGTGTTAGTGTTAGTGTTAGTGTTAGTGTTAGTGTTAGTGTTAGTGTGTGGGTGTGGGTGTGCGTGTGTGCGTGTGTGCGTGTGTGTGTGTGTGTGTGGTGTGGTGTGCGTGCGTGCGTGCGTGCGTGCGTGGGTGTGTGTGTGCGTGTGTGCGCATGTGCGCGTGTGCGCGTGTGCGTGTGCGTGTGCGTGTGCGTGTGCATGCGCGTGCGCGTGCTCGTGCTCGTGCTCGTGCGCGTGCGCGTGCGGGTGGGGGTGTGGGCGTGGGTGTGGGTGTGTGTGTGTGTGTGTCTGTGTCTGTGTGTCTGTGTGGTTTCGCGTGAGTCTGGTGTGTGTGTGTGCCTGTGTGTGCGCGTGCGTGGGTGGGTGTGCGTGCGTGAGCGCGCGTGCGTGCCCGCGTGTGTGCTTGTGTGCTTGCGTGCCTGCCTGCGGTGACGGGAAATGGATGACAATAGGTGGATGGAAGATGGATGGAAAACTGGGAAGATGTGTGGAAAATGGATGTGTGTATGTGCGCAAGTAAGGAAATGTATGTGTGTTTATGTTGTTGTTGTCGCTGCTGCCTGCTTTAGCCGTCCTTGCAAGAGCTGTGAAGTTGAGCCTCGCGATGCTGCCGCGGCCGGTTGTGCGCCGGCGACGTGTGTCGGATTACCCACCTCCCACCTTGGTCCTTTGGAGCAAGGCTCTAGAGCGAAGCTCTATGCGGCTGCCGCACCGCGCCGCCGACCCGCGACGCCGAGGATGCTGGCAGAGACCCTGCGAAGACTGAAATTGGCGCTGCGCCCGCCTTACTAGGGGCGAAGCATTGGCGGGCGTGTCTGGGCGCGGATTTTTGCGCTGCTTCTGGGGTTTCTGGCATGCTTCAGGCTTGGGCGTGTGGGTCTGCAGGCCCGTGCCGGTGATGCAGATGATGCTGGGGATGCCGGCCTTTGTTGATGAAATCTCAAAGTCTTAAAGGCTGATAACAATTAAATCACAATAACAAACAATTTTACAATCTTGGAACACTTTAATCGTAAAATATTTAAATCCTCAAATTTTGGAATCTTAAGCGCTTAACCTCGGAAACAATAAAAAATACAATCTTAAAATCTTAAAAGCTTACTTTCTTACAATGTAAAAAGCTGCAAGCCTGCAGAAACTGAACATAGTCGAACCTTAAGATCTTAAAGTCGTAAGATCTTTAAATTTTAGCATCTAAAAAACTTGAAACTTAGAATTACAACCTTAAACCCTTGAAGCCTTAACATCTTAAAGCCGTAGAATGTTTATTCTCTTTAGCGTCGCGCTGCTGCCGCGGCCGGTTGTGCGCAATCCGGCCACCGGGGCGTCGTGATACGGCCGAAGGCCTAGGCAGGAGGCCTACATTCACTTATTTTCTTGGCTTGCGGCCTAGCTGGCTACACCTCTTTGAAGTTATACCATGTCATGTCAGGTTTTTTGTATGAGAAACGTATCCTGTGCTCCGCTATGGCTGGTAGGGTTACGCATGTTGCCCACCCCAACCCCAGATCATGCCAGGGATGCCAGCTTTCTGCCCCAGCCGGGCCCCAACCCAGAAGGCTGACACGCGCGCGCGCCAGAGGCCGCAGAAACAGCAGCCCAAACAGAACAGCCCGCAAGCCAGCCCGGAAACGCAAATTCAACAAAACACATAAATAGCACCGTTTGTGGCTGGGGTCGCAGGCGCGCGCGCGCGCGCGTCAGAAGGCCCGAAAACCAATGGGAAAAAGGCAAGGGCTGCGCAGCACGCGACAACAGCCCAATGTCAGCACAGCAGTTCTTAGCGTAGCGACCTCCCAGGCCATTTTGCAGGAAACCAGTGAAGGCTGAAAAAACACAGAGTTCGCGCCCGCCAAAAAACGCAGATCAAGAAACTTTGTTTTTTCTACTTGTTTCACCAAAAACCATGCCAGAAATCGGGCTCGGCCGGAGAGAGTTGAGCCCTGCGTGCTAAGCAGGTTTCCACATTTTCCACGTTTGCGCCCGGCCTTGAATCATCGAAAACACAGTGTTTCTTGCACGGTTCACCGAAAATCCTGCCAAATCGAGCTCGGCCAGGACCGTTGAGGCCTGCCGGCTAAGCAGGTTTCCATACTTTCTACGTTTGCACCCGCCAAAAACCTTAGAAACAACACGGCGTTTTCCACGTTTTCGGCAAAATTGGCCCGACATCCATGGCGGATGATGCAGGTGATATGCTCAAAAAGTCGTCAAATCCGCAAACCCTTCGCCCCTTAGCAGTGAAAGCGCAGCCTCACGGAGTGAACTGGGGGTGAACTGGGAGTGAACGGGGTGAGCCGGGAGTGAACACGGGGTGGGTCGGCGGCAGGGGGCGCGGCCTCATAAACCTTTGGCTTGAAGGCAGCGCCCGCTGGGCCCGCCGTTAGAAGGGGAAGGATTTGCGGATTGGTTTCCTTCAGGCAGGCATAGGGCCATCCGCCCCATGCCGCCGACCATGAGCCGATGATGAGCAGAACATGAGCATACGTTTTGCGCTGGGCCTGCCCTTGCAAGAGACGAAGGATTTGCGGATTGGTTCAGGCGATTTTGAGGATTTTTGTAGCATCTCCCCGCAGAGTCCAAAAAGGAGTGGTTTTGCGAGAGCGCCTAATACTGGACAACACCCCCAGCACTGCCAGCATTCCCGGATGATGCGGATGATGCTATGCATGCTGGCGATGCGAAACAAGGGGCTGAAAATTGCAGAGAAGGAGTGACTGAGGAATTGCACTAAAAGGTAAAGAGGTGGGAGCCACTTTGGGGGCTATGTTGCCATCGATTGAGCCATCTTGGGCCCATGTTGGGGTTTGCTAGGATTAGGCTGGGCCGCCTTGGAGTTATGTAGCTATGTTGGGGCTTGGCCGCCTTAGGGGCAATCTTGCTATTTTGGGGGACTCACCTTGGGCTATGTTGGGCCTATTGAAACCATCTTGGCGCTATGTTGGGCCATCTTGGGGCTATGTTGGGGCTATGTTGGGCCATCTTGGGGCTATGTTCGCTTGGGGCCATCTTGGCGCTATGTTGGGCCATCTTGGGGCTATGTTGGGACTATGTCGGGCCATCTTGGGAGCTATGCTCGCTTGGAGCCATCTTGGCGCTATGTTGGGCCATCTTGGGGCTATGTTGGGGCTATGTTGGGCCATCTTGGGAGCTATGTTCGCTTGGGGCCATCTTGGCGCTGTGTTGGGCCATCTTGGGGCCATGTTGGGGCTATGTTGGGCCATCTTGGGGGGCCATCTTGGCGCTATGTTGGGCCATCTTGGGCTATGTTGGGCCATCTTGGGGCTATGTTGGGGCTATGTTGGGCCATCTTGGGAGCTATGTTCGCTTGGGGCCATCTTGGCGCTATGTTGGGCCATCTTGGGGCTATGTTGGGGCTATGTTGGGCCATCTTGGGAGCTATGTTGGGCCCGGAGGTAACGGAAAAAAACGTGGAAAAACACACGATAGCGAATGGTCTGAACGTGGTCGGCGGCAGGGGGCGCCCGCCATACCTGAAAGTGTTCGCCTACCGGCGAAGGGCCTTCGGCCGGGCCAGGGCCTGCTTGCTGGCCCGATTTACACGTTGACGCAACACAGCCGGCCACCGGGCACCTTGCCCTTCCCATTCTTTCATGTGCTTTTCCTCTAATTCCTGTTAGTTCCCGGGATTTGAGCTTCGCTTCCTTTGCATGTCTTCCCTGCATGTCCGGCAGTTTCCTGGCATTTCCCTTCACTTCCTTTCACTTCATTTCCGCTTCAACCCCCTTCATTTCCTTGAGTGCCCTTTCATTCGCATTCCTTCCCCTTAGCTCTTTTTAGGTGACTTCAACCTCGCCTTCCATTTCACGTCGGTTTCCTAATAATTTCCAACTGTTTCCCTTCGTTCCCGTTCTCCGGTTCCCTTCGCGTTCTGCCCTTGAATTTTCCTGCATTTTCCTGGGGTAGCATGTCGCCGCTAGGCAATTAGCCTGCTAGCTTCAGCTATAGGCTGCACCTGTGTGCCGCCGACCCTCGTCACTTGGTCGTGTTGAGTTGCCTAAATCCGGCACCTCCGCATCACCAGCTCGGGCTTGCTGTTTTTCTTGCCTGTGGGGAACCCTCGCAAAACATCGCGTATATGCAGGGCGCAGGCCATCTCCACCTATGAAGCATTGTTTTTTAGAAGGTGTCGGAGGGATATAGGCGAGGCTCATTTTTTGCGCATTTGGCGCCAAGCGCTGCCGGGCATGCCGGCGATGCTGGGTCCTCGCTCTACAAAACGCTGTAAATACCGTCAAAAACTGCTGCGCTGAGCGTGGGCTGCTGTTCTGTCCGTTTTGCTTTTGCTGCGGCTGGCTCGCGTGCTGCGCGGTCCTTGCTTTTTTCCCGGTGGTTTTCGGGCCTCTGGGTTGGGGCCCGGCTGGGGCCCAGAAAGCTGGCATCCCCGGCATCATCTGGGGTTGGGGTGGGGACATGAGTAACCTAACCAGCCACATCATAGCACAGAATACGTTTCTCATACAACTAGAGGACGATTGGCCCGAAAGCATTTTTCGCCAGGTGCTCATCCAGCCGCGGAGACACCCCTCTTTACATCGCTGCGGCGAGCGTGTCTGCACGCGGCGATGCTCAATGTGTATGGTCACATCAGAGCTCCATGTTATCGTCCTACGAGAGGAAACATGGCAGTGCTCGATCCCACATATTTACATCCGTTAAAACAAGAAGAGTAAAGCTCGAAAAGCTCGAAACGAATTACAAGCAAACGAAAAGGCAATCAATAGCAAAGCTTACACGACGGCCACAGTTTCTGCAACGCACGCTCGCGCAACTTAGCTCTGTGCCAGATGGCTCTGCGCAGCTTGGTTCTGTGAAAGTTGGCTCTACGCAAGCTACTTTTCGCGAGTGGCTCTGCGCAACTGGCTCTGTGCAAGTTGGCTCTGCACGAGTCTGCTCGGCGCACAATGTGCTTTGCACGAACTGTGCCGCGCGAATTCTCACGAAAGTGGTCTGCGCAAGCTGCAGTGTTCCAGGCTGCTGCGCGCAAGTTGCTCTCTGCAAGCTGCTGCACGCAAGTGCTCTGTGCAAGTTGCTCTGCGCAAGTGCTCTGAGCAAGTTGCTCTGCGCAAGTGCTCTGCGCCAGTTGCTCCACGCATGCGCATGCGCTCTGTGCAAGTTGCTCTGCGCAAGTGCTTTGCGCAAGTGCTCTGTGCAAGTTGCTCTGCGCAAGTTGCTCTGCGCAAGTGACTCTGCGCAAGTGGCTCTACGCAAGTTGCTCTGCGCAAGTTGCTCTGCGCAAGTGCTGCCGGAGCTGCGGGAGTGTGCTCCGCGTACTACATTTGTACTTAAAAGCTGCGATTTTCAAGCCGGGGCGGCGGACCAGGAGGGAATCGAACCCCGTAAAAAGCCTTCAGTTTTTGAACCTCGACCACGCGACTCTCCGCAGAGGGTTGCGCGCGGCTTGCAGAAATCGTAAAAAGTCCTCAGTTTTTGAACCTCGACCACGCGAATCTCCGCAGAGGGTTGCGCGCGGCTTGCAGAAATCGTAAAAAGTCCTCAGTTTTTGAACCGACCACGCGAATCTCCGCAGAGGGTCGCGCGCGGCTTGCAGAAATCGTAAGAAGTCCTCAGTTTTTGAACCTCGACCACGCGAATCTCCGCAGAGGGTTGCGCGCGGCTTGCAGAAATCGCAAAAAGTCCTCAGTTTTTGAACCGACCACGCGAATCTCCGCAGAGGGTCGCGCGCGGCTTGCAGAAATCGTAAAAAGCCTTCAGTTTTTGAACCTCGACCACGCGAATCTCCACAGAGGCGGCTTGCAGAAATCGTAAAAAGTCCTCAGCTTTTGAACCTCGACCACGCGTCTCCGCAGAGGGTTGCGCGCGGCTTGCAGAAATCGTAAAAAGCCTTCAGTTTTTGAACCTCGACCACGTGAATCTCCGCAGAGGGTTGCGCACGGCTTGCAGAAATCGTAAAAAGTCCTCAGTTTTTGAACCTCGACCAGCAGAGGGTCGCAATCCCGAGCGATGATCAATCTCCCGCCCCGGCGCCTTACAAACCTAAACTAACTTACATGGCTGCTTACGCCGAAGCTCTACGCAAGCTCTACTTAACCTTGGCTCTATGTAACTTGGCTCTATGTAACTTGGCTCTATGTAACTTAGCTCTATGTAACTTGGCTCTATGTAACTTGGCTCTATGTAACTTGGCTCTATGTAACTTGGCTCTATGTAACTTGGCTCTATGTAACTTGGCTCTATGTAACTTGGCTCTATGTAACTTGGCTCTATGTAACTTGGCTCTATGTAACTTGGCTCTATGTAACTTGGCTCTATGTAACTTGGCTCTATGTAACTTGGCTCTATGTAACTTGGCTCTGTGCAACTTGGCTCTGTGTAACTTGGCTCTGTGTAACTTGTCCAAGGGCTCCGCACGGAAGAACCCTTCGCGATGCGTTCGGGAAAAACATGACATGACGTGGTATAACTTCAAAGAGGCGTAGCCGGTTAGAGGCCGCAGAAAATATGCATTGAAGAGAGAGACGGCGACAAACTCCCCAACTCTGGAAGTCATCGCAAGCCCGGTTGCTAATTTTATGTTGCTCCACCACACGAAGAAATTGATGCATCAGCGGCCGGCCAAGCCCAGACCCCGGAATTAAGAAGCAAGCAGAAGAAGGGCGAGCTATCGCTTTCGAGCTCTCTGAAAAGCGATAAACTGCCAGATCTTTAGTTGGAGTCAGGATGGCCGTGTTTACACTGCCCCATATGAACAATTTATCAGCGGATCCTGGAAGAAAAAAAGCGTATCTAGATTTGATTGTCGGCTTGCAATTTTTACATTGCCTCACACGAGCAAATTATCAGCAGCCGGCCAACCCCAGATCCACATCGTCAGGCACTTATGCCGGCTGGGATTGAAGACTCCATCGAAGCAGTCTCAAGCTGTATTTGTGGCGGTGCTCACCCTGAGAGAGCCGAAGGACCGACAGAAAATCCACAAAGTTTGCGCGTCTCGCTTTTGAACATCAAGAGCCAGCTTCAGTCGAAGCTGGGGAGACTCAAAGGATTTTGCGTGTTGGAGGAGGGTTCAACTTGTACCCATCTATCGCCCGACCCGAGTGAGGCGGAGCACGCGTTCAAGCTCGTGGCCTTTCCGCCGGATGGCGGGGATTTCCGTGGATGAAATCAACGTCACAGCTAGGACATTATTTGAGCTCATGCAGACATCGTTTGGTGATCCAAACGCAACTGCGCAGATCATGCAAGCACAAGCTTTCTGTATGATGGCCGAGCAGCAGGCTATGACGGGATGGCGTGAGTGTGACAATGACTCCTCCCAAGGACGCCTGGCTATCAAAGACCTACAGGAGTCTAGCGATCAGAGTACGGTGGCAAGTGGCAAGGCTGGACCTGCCAGGAAGAGTGCCCGAGGTTGATCGTGGAGGGCAGTGGTCCGCTCGGATGCTTTTGGCTTTTCTTTTAGCTGTCTTCTTTGGGAGACGATTTCGATCATGAGAGGGTAGTGGTCCGCTCATCCGCTCGGAAGCTTCTTATGTCTGTTTGTTTTTTCGCGGGGGAGGGCGGTGGTCCATTTTGCTTTACATGGGAGACAACTTCGATCATGGGAGGGCGGTGGTCCGCTCCTACGCCTGCTTATATTGGCTTTTTGTTTTGGGGAACTAGTTCGACTGTGGAGGGCGGCGGTCCGCCCGTATGCTTTTGGCTTTTCCTTTACATGGGCGACGTGTTCGGTCATGGGCGGTGGTCCGCTCGCACGCTTGCTTATGGCTTTTGGTTCGGGGAAAGAGCTCGATCGTAGCTGTTGACGGTGTGGATTGCGGCGATTGATTGCAGCCGCTTCCATGCTCTAAGCTGCGCCCATAGGATGTCCGACAACGCTGGAGGCGCCCAGCCTTCGAGCCCGAATGCTGGCACTGCTCCGCTGTCGCCAATATCCCCGTTGACGATGCTGTTTCGGAGCTACATGCCCAGGTCAAGGTGGGCAATGCTGTTCCGGAGGTCGTGGCGGGCCATACGATTCTGGAGCTAGACGCCCAGGTCAAGGCGGTTGTTGGGAGAAATGTTTGTTCAAACATGTCCAAGGATGCATGAGCACGGATTGAATGTTGTACGAATTTTGGCAAGCGGCTTGCGTGTGACAGCCCGCGCATTAAAACGTTCCTGGGAGGCGGCGTTGCTGGCAACACTTCGGAGAGACAGCCTCCTCTCCCATGAGCCAACAGCCTCAGCGACTTCGGCGTCTTTACCTCCCGTGAAGACAACTCCTCCTCCGTGGCGCGGGGCGCATCCATGTGAGACCCGAGGATGGCCACCTGGGCGGCGACGGTGGAGGTTCAACAGCCTTGACGAAGGCAGCGCCTTCTGTGAAGGCAACTCCCCCTGCGTGGCGCGGAGCGCCGCCGTGTGAGGCTCGGCCACCTGGGCGGCGACGGTGGAGGTTGCCATGAGCCAACAGCCTTGACAAGGCCAGCGCCTTCTGTGAAGGCAACATCTTTTTTGCGGCGTGAGTGCCTCCGTGTGTGGCGGCGGTGGAGCCTGCCGTGATCCAACAGCCTTGGAAACTTTGGAATCTTCAAAAGCGGCTTTTTCTGTGAAAGCAACTCCTCCTCCGTGGGGCGGGGTCTCCTTCATCAGATGCCTGGGCACCAGCGGCGACGTCGGAGCCAGTCCCTTGACCAGGGCAGAAGCGCAGCAAAGGGGGCTCTCGCGGGCGAGCCGTGGAGAAGGAGGTGGGAAAAGGAGCTCGCGCGCACAGGGCTTCCAACCGTCAAAAGAAGGCTGTGAGGAGAGGCAGCGACCGCCTCACGTGGGCTTTGCTCATTCCGACCCGGATTGCATTTTGCATTGAATGCCGCTCATACAAGGCATTTTTGGTTTATCTTTCTTGTCTCCATGAGTCTTTTCGAGACCACTGCTTTCGCTCGAGGGATGGTGGTGGTCCACTGCCCGACTCACAGCGCGTTAATGTTGCACCTGGTTTAATATCGGTAGTCTGAATTATGTCAAGTTTCCCCGGCTTAAGCACGACCCCCCACTGTTTCGGTACCATGATGTATGTCAAGTTCGAACCCCAAAAAACCCCGTTGGAAAAATATGACTCAAAATTTGCAATACGTGCAACGGATTTATCCTCTCAGCTTCCTGGCTCAGTCCTAGTAGTGAAACTCTGCAAATCTTTGGTTGCTCAAATTTCTCACAATTCCTGATTCGATCCTAAGCCCCAACAAAAATTCTTTACTTAAATCCGTCCAAAAACACGCCCCAAACAGTCCTGCAAAGGCGGGCCTGATCCTCTTTAAGGGGCACTGTTTGGGTACCATGTTTAATGTCCAGTCTTAGGCTGCAGGTCACATCTTAGCCTCTTGCTTTTAAAAAGGGCTCCAAATCTAAAAGCTTGGCAAGGGACCAGGCCAAGACCTGAGCCTAAGAATTCCTGATTTGACCCAAGCCCCAACCATCAAATTCTTTACTTAAATCCAAAAACAATCCCCAAACAGTCCTGCAGAGGCGGTTGCCCACAAGGGGGCCTGATCCTCTTTAAGGGGCACTGTCTGGGTACCATGTTTAATGTCCAGTCTTAGGGTGGCAACCCAAAAGGAAGTGCTGGCAATACTAAACCAAGTAGTGGCAGCCCAAAAGGAAGTGCTGGAATACTAAACTAAGTAGTGGCAACCCAACAGGAAGCGCTGGCAATCCAAAAGGAAGTGCTGGCAATACTAAACTAAGTAGCGGCAATACCAAAGCAATACTCAAGTCACCCAAGCCCCCCGCCAAATCCGTATTCAGGATCCCCAGGACTGCTTTGACTGTTCCAGGGGTGGGGGGAGACATGGCAGACCAACGCCATCTGAGGCGGACCACCGCCACCTGTAGCGGACCACCGCCACGAATAGGCGGACCACCGCCATATGTAGCGGACCACCGAATCACCGCTCAATGCATGCCACAGATTCGCAGTTTGATTGCGCGCGCTCTTCCAAGGCTGCAGGCACGCAAGCATGTTTACTCGCCACCGCAGGTGCTATATTCACAGTAGAGCAAGGAGCGCCCATGCTCATCTTCATGCCACCAAGTGGGCCAACGAACTTTGGCCACGCTAGACTTATTCAACACCCGTTGTTCCTTCGTGCGGCGCAGACGTCGTGCGTGCGGCGCTTCGCGCGGCAGCTCACGCAGGGAAAGCGCCACTGCCCAAAATATGTCTTCTGCATCTAGCAAATTAATTGGAGCAAGCCCACTTCTTGACCCAGAAAAGGATCTCTCCAGCACGAAGTTCCAAGCTGCTTAAAGCCGCGCTCGGACCCCTGCATGCTTTTCGACTTCCGCTGCAGCAAACACATCTCCAGAAAGCGCTGTGGCTTCCAACGGATGTCGCTCTCTGCGACAATATTTCAAAATTCTCGTCAGCACGCTCTTAGAGAATTTCCCGGCGCCACATGCAAACTGCTGTTGGAGGTCATGTGTAAGCCTGTGCTTGTGCAGCTTGTGTCTGGCTTCTGTTGGCCAGCAGTCCACACAGCCCCGCTCGTACCACTTAGGTAAATGCAGGCGTAGATGATGCTTGGGGCGCACGGCTTCCTGCCCGTATGCTTTCACAAACAGTTCTTGACGCAAGGCGGACAACATCTGCAAAAGGCTCAAAGAACCCCATCCGCGCCGAAGGTCGCGCAGCTGCAGAAGGACCTGAGTTGCATGTCGGCTACTTCGAATCGTCAAGTTCACACACAAAAGAATTAACGCAGGGTGTAGTCACATCCATGAGGGCACCGAAGGATGCCAGTTCTGCCAGTAAGACATCTCGTCCTAGCTGCCAAGCGTAGGAGAATCCACACCTGGCTCGCAGAGCCCTTATAGAATGCCCCTTCCCAAAACGGAGCGTGGGAGCACCATTTCCGTCAGCACGGAGAAGAGAACTGCGCGTCACTGCGCTGCCACTTCACTTCTGCCACTGACCGCCCAACACCTTGGAGCCCCACGCCCGCTTTGAGCTCTACTGCCTTCTGTAGCAACATCTCCTCCGACGCAATGCCGCTGGAGGAGTAGCAGCGCGCGCTGTCTACACAGATCTTGTCCACAGAGAAAACCGCTCGTGCACTAGGGCAGGCCAGAACGCCATTTGTGCAGCTCTTTCCTTTCGAGCTTCCTTACTCCAGCCACCCCTGCAAGAAAGTGTCGTACATCATCTCAAGCTCGCATGGGCAAACTGCCTGGAACTTCCGCGCATCTGCGCACTAGAAGTGTACATCCAGCTCGGCAATTCCTGAGTCGACTCGTGCCACAAAGATATCTGCACAAGACGTTCGTGCCCAGCAATCGTGGTAGGAAAGCTGCTTGTCCGAGCGACGTGCAAAAGCCTCCATCAACGTTGGACATGTCATCGTGTGGGATGCAAGACACTGGCAGCCAAGCGCTCACGCTCGTCAGGCTATGCGCTTCTCTCAGCCGCAGCGTATATCATCATCGCCTGTTTCTGCTGACAAGTGGCCAACACGTTGCCAGCTGTCGCTTCATCTGCATTGATCACTAAGCTTTTTCCTAGCGCCCACGCAAGCGAAGGTCTCGCGGTAGCCGTCGGAACTTTGCACCACGTGATTCAGCAGCTTGGGCGCGTCTGCCACCCAGAACTTTATCCTGTGTCCGTCTACTGCCGCGCACTCATCTTTACAGTAGCAGGTGCTTGCGCCAGCAAGCGCTTGGACTGCTTTCCTTTTGAAAGCACCAGTGGGCCGCTTAGCGTCCGCTTTGCCCTCCGCCAAGCGCTGCAGTTTAACGTATGTAGACGCAGACGACACAGCCAGCTGCCGCGCCAAGCAGCGCGATGACTGCGAGGCAGACATCGGCCATGGCGCGCGTTACGTCCTGCGACGAAGATGGCCAAAGTCTGCAGACGGCACGCCTGACTTCGCATATATATTTATAATAGAGTAAACCACCACCCCGGAACACCACAGACAACTTCACGCGGAGCCTCGCAGAAGGCTTGAAAAGATCAGTTGCCAAGAGGCGCCACCGATCTGGCCCGAGTTTTTGATCTCCAAAAACAAATAGAAGCGGACATCTCCTTTCGTCGCACCGGCTTTCCTCGGAGGAGCAGGTTCAGCACAACACCAGAGCAGCGCATCTTAAAGCACACCTCGCCGCTGGCGGAAGTAAAGCAGATCTGGCTCCCCGCGAGTGCCAACTGGTAGACCCGTGCGCCGGCAAAGCATGCTTCCACCGCAACAGCTTCCCTTGAAACTCACGCAGGCACTGAAACACTTGCAAGTCATCGTAGGTCTTCACGAGCTGCACGCCGGCTCGGCGATGCCTTGCACGGTTGCCTTGGGACACCAACGTGTCAATGTCAAGTCTGCGGCGCAAGTGGCAAATTACTTCGGGAAAAATGCGCCGCAACACGCTTGGCGGACCACCGCCTCATAAATTGCACGGCAAGGCGGACAGGTAGCCCACATGGGGGCATCATACATTTGAGACATGGAAGCATGTGTGCAAAGAGCTTGCGCATCAAAATGCTGCATTTTATGCGCGCCAAGAAGCTCCACCGCCCCGGGCCGGAGCAAGTCTTCTTGTTGCTGCGATGCGGCGCCTAGCCAATCCACTTGTCTGCTGTGGTGGTCTGCCAGTTCTGCCGCTGCATAATGCCCAGCGCCACATTGTCCCCTGCTGGAGCCAAGCCTTCTATGAACTTAGCCGTGGAAGGACCCAAGGATGACGGGGGACCGTGCAAGCAAACATAGGAATAAAAATCATCCTGCAACGCGTTGGTCGGTCGCACACATGGTCCGGGCACACCGAAAAATAAGGCGAGAAAAAACAACCTGACTTAAACAGCGCGGCCCAGAAGGATGCTTGGGCAAAACCAGTTGGTTTATCACAACTTCGGATAAATGACACGATAATCGGAACCAGTTGTGCCATTCCCCACAAAATTGTACTCTTCAAACTTCTCCCACCGTGAAAATCGCAGCGAGGATATTTCTGTTGACAGAGCAAAATCCTAGATGCAAAGAAAGACCCCGGATAGCCGGAAGCATGAATCAGTTCTGATTGGATCGACAGTTCTAGGCTACACTTCTGAGCAACACTTCTAAACAACAGCTCTGATCGACACTTCTGATCGATACTTGCGAGTGACAGTTCTGCACTCGTGTAAGACACTTCTGGGCAACACGTCAAGCAACGCGTTTTACACAAACACACAAACACACAGGCCGACACGTCACTGCTGATCGACGCTTCTGAGAACACCCACACATGTAAGCGACGGTTTCGAGCAACGCGTCTGGTTTATGCTTCTAATTGACACTTCCGATCGGTGCACACTTCTGAGAAACGATCTGATTGATCGATGAGCCACACTTCTGATCGACACTTCTATTCGACGCTTTGGGGCACACCTCGGATCAACGCTCCTGATCTACGCATCTAATAAGCACTTCGCGGCGCGTCCAAGCGACGCGTCTACACATACGTGACACTTCTCTGAGCAACACAGCAAGCGACACTCATGTAAGCGGTGCTTCTGAGCAACACTTCTGGTTGACACTTCCAACCGAAACTTCCAATCCACGCTTCTGAGCGACGCTTCTGAGGAACGTCTCCCATCACTTCTCCCGCCACGTCTCTTCTCTCAAAATGCGAACTGCGCCGCGAGAGCGACCCGCCCAAAGTGCGCAGCAGGTTCACTTTGCACGCTCAAAACGCGCACCGTGCAACCAAGCTGCGCACAGGGTTCACCTGGCGCTCTCAAATGCACACCAGGCCACAGCTAGAGCCCAAGGTGCGCAGGGGGTTCACTTTGTGTTATCCAAACGGGCACTGCTCCACAGCGAGAGATTCGACTTACCCAAAGTCTTGCGCCTGCCACGTAATCGGCGCCCAAGCGCGAACGACGAAATTTACACAAATAGCTCCAAAGTGCTGCGCCTGTCACGAAGTCCACTTTGACACGCTTACAACACGCACCCGAAACTAGCACAGGACTGTGGCGCCACAACGATTTCGACAGTTTTGGCACATTTCAACCTCGCCCGATTACACGACCAGGCCAACGAAGATGACGCCCGCGCAAACGGTATCACGCGCCTGCCAAGCAAGACGCCTCAAAACGACCGCCCCCGAAGCGAAAATCGCAATGGCACTGCAACGCGAACGCGTAACCTTCCAAAACAGCGAAATGACACTCATCTGACTTCACGCGCAGGAGTAGAGATGCATATCAATATATGTGCAAAGTAAACATGTAAGGATCTCTGGGATGTGTGCCAGCGTCGCCGCACACACTGAACACCACATGGCCTTTTCAGTAACGCGCAGGCGCTTGGCACACCCTGACCCTCAGATTGTAAACAGCTCTGTTGGGGTGACTCTTTTGGAGGCAGCATTTGTCAAACAAAGGAAGAAACAGCCAGGATGTAGAGGGATGGCAGGGCGCCGGAGAATTCCCAGCCTGACGCGCATCGCCCCTCACTACCTCACTGCTCGGCCAGAAAGCCCTGGAAGAACTCCAAAACCTCAGCCAAGCTGCGGGGACACTTCTGCGATGTTGGCATTTGAGCCAAACAAGCCAACTAGTCTGTGGCTGTCCCAATGATAAGTTCGTTGTGGTTCCAGCGCGCAGGAATGCTGTCGCAGCAAGGTGAAGGGGAGCCATGAATGCACAGCGCGGCGACTTTTGGGAACGGTGTCTAGCTGCGCACGACAACCTTGTTTTTGAGGTCGACATTTCCTGTTTGGACTCTGCGGCGTGGCCGGTGATGCGTGGTCGATGTTGGGGATGCGCAGCACACCATTAGGACACCCTTCTTTACACCGTTTGGGGTCGTTTGCCAGATCTACGCCGAATGAAATCGGCTTCCCCTCGTGATCGGCGCCGCAGTGGAAATTAAAAGGCAACTCACCATTTCCCGCAACCCAGCCCCTGCGCTTCCGGGCGCAGGAGTCTGACCAGGAGGACAAAGTGAAGCTCCCCAGGTCTGGTGAGACCTCAACCATAGATGCGACTACCCGGACCGTTCTGAAATCAAGTGAGGAGACACCGCCGCTCAGCCCCCGGCACGGGTCAGAGGCAAATTACCGTCTAGGAACGGACAGTGCGAGCCTGGCTTCGGTTGACTAGGTTTTGGCAGGACTTCCAAGATTATTTTCAAAAAAGAACTTGCTCCAAAAACCATTCAAAAAGCCACTTCTCCGACGCGACTCAGCAGTTCGAGGGCAAACAGGTTGTCAAGATGCTCGCTACCCCACGAAACCGAGGTAGTTAGTTTCAACACTCAGCGCCGCGCAGCTGTCGCAAACCTGAAACGTATTATTTCTTCACCGGCCGACTCTCTGCACTTGACGGTCGTGCACCAGTGGCCAATCGCCACTGAGAATCCTGTCACGAACAAAGTGTGCGAGGGCAGCCGTCAATTGACCCTGGGTTTCAAGTTTCAACTGGCCATGGCTTGAGCTTGGCTCGCTTCCAACACAACTTCCAGGGCGCCACACCAAAGAACGCCTATGTGTCAAAAAAAAGCAAAAACAAAAATTCTAAATTCTGCGCTTACTGACTCGCCCGGTTGGATGTAAGCGAAACACGCCATAAGCTGTTTGGACCAACAGCGCTCAAGCTCTTGCGAACACATTCAGTCCGATTCTGCAGACTTTGACAAGCATCATAATGCCCTCCGACTGACTGAACAGCTGCAAGCTGACCAAACATTTTGCGTGTCGCAACTGCTTCAATGGCCCGGCACGTCCAAAGCTACTAACAAAACGTTTGATCACCTTCAAGCGAGTCACCAAGCGCGGCTTGCAATTTCAAGGCCCAGTTTGGAAGTTTGAGCAAACGTTTGAGCGTGGAACGTGGGTTGGTGCTCACATCAAAGCGCAAGCAAGTGCGCCTCTTTTTTTCTGACACACGCTGCGTCCAAATTGGTCAAGGAATACTTCGTCTCCATCTCTCTTGCGACAAGCTGTGCATTTGCACACACTACAATATTGAGAGTCCGGTCCCTCTACCGACTCCCGAACACCAAGGCGTGATCGGCTCCTTCACGTTGGACGAGTGCAAGATTGACGCCACACTTCGCAACTCCATCACCAACGGTTAAACTTTTCATAACTATGGACTCAGAAATACACCAAAAAGTTGAGGGTCGATGAAGACGTTTTGAGGAGCACGCCAACCCCACAGCAGCTGCGACTCATACCTATCATCTGCTTCTTGCTATGGAGGAGCAGGAGGCAGCACCTGAACTCAGATATCTGAACTATCTGGTAAAGTTGTCGCGGTTGAGCAAAGATTGCCTTGCCCTGCTTCCTTGAGCCTTGAGGAAACTAGCATGTTGAAATCTGGAGTAACTCGAAAGCCCCTTGCCTTGTTCATGCAAACTGAATAGACAGCTTGCTTCGGACGCCCACCTTGGAAAACAGCTGGCGTTGAGTGAACGCAGGCAACAAGTTGACCATGGTGAACCCGCAAGCCACCCGCCCCACAAATGAAGAAGCGTGTCCCTTCAATAACTCGCAAGCGCCTTGAACAAGCGAGCACAGCATTTGCTCAGCGACACGGCCAAGTCGCATCCAAATCCTCCAAGATCTCGCGCGGCTGGCTTAGGTAAGGTGAGCGGGCCGCGCACAACACGTTCCCTCAGGGAAAGGGCGGGCCCGGGCCTCTCTTCGGGCCAGGCAGTGGGCGTTTTCGCAGCTGGGTCTGAGGCTCGCTCTCCAAGTTGCATAGCCCCAAGCTTTTGGCTCGTTGGGGTGCCGTCGCAAGATGAACCTTTGCAAAGTTTGTAGAACGTTGGAGAAGGCTTTGCAAAAAAGGAAAAAGAAAAACACTTATCAAGCTTTGGCATATTCGTTTCGTAGCAACCTGACAAACTCAGAACTGGAGCTGGCTCAGTTCTTAAACGGCGCGCAAGCGTGCGCCACGAAAGTTGCCGTGGTTAGCTTCTTGCTTGCGTACGCTGTTTTTGTGTACCCTGGGTTTATTGTTTGGACGCTGCATTTTCGGGGGGGGGGGGGCTGAAAGGATTGTTAAGGGCAGCGTGAATAAGGTACGCTTCCTCCTCAAAACGCTTCAAAATCAAAGTTGCGCAACGGTCCCGGGCATAAGTCGGATTGTGGGGGTCCGCAGCTTCTGCTTTGGTGAGGCCCTCCGCCATATCCACGGAAACCCAGTCCGGGTCTCCGAAACGCGCATCATGCGCATCCATGGCGGACATTGATGCGGATAATGCCGGTGATGCGGGGGATGTTGTCCCTAAGTCGGGCCAATTTTGCGAAAACACAATGTTTGTTTTTGCGCAAACGTGGAAAATAGAGAAACCTTCCTAGCAGGCAGGCCTCAACGGTCCCGGGCGCAAACGTGGAAAATGTGGAAACCTGCAACTCTCCCCGGCCGAGCCCGATTTCTGGCAGGGTTTTTGGTGAACAAGTAGAAAAACCAAGTGTTTTTGATGGTTTTGTATGGATTTTGATGGTTTTGTATGGATTCAAGGCCGTGTGGTTGCGGAAATCATGAAAACGGCGTTTCTGGAAGGTGCTTCGAACTTGCTGGCAGACCCTGCGTTGTCCCATGCGTTTTGTCTACCGGCGCCCGGCTGTCAGGCGTAAGCCCTTAAATCTGGAGCAAGGCTCTAGGGCTGCCGCAACGCGCCGCCGACCCTGTGCATGTTGAGGATGTGGCTTGGGGTGCGTGAAAAGGAAAGTGATGAGCATCACCTGTGGCTTCTGGCGGGTGCGTTTTTGGGCTTGTTTTTGGGTCCGGTTCCGGGTCTGCAGCTCGGGCTTGTGGGTCTGCGGGCTCTGCCGCCAAAACCTCGCGGCCAGCAAACAACAACATCCTGGAGGCAAGCGGATCCCAGAAGAAGCAGCCGACGCAGAAGAAGAAGACGGTTGAGAAGAAAGAGAGAACCAAGCAGTACGAGAACTTGATCTTAAAGTCTCCCGGGCAGCCTGACATGCCCGTCCCTGACATCGCGCGCTTTCTTGCCCTTGTGGTCAACTTCCTGAATTCGATCAGTGTTGTTTTGGGCTGGCGACCAAAGTTAACAAGGTCGCTGTACAGAAGCGAACAATCGTGGCGACAAACTGCCAGCGGTGACCATGTGCGTGAGCAAATGCAAGGCAGCGAGGGAGGCGAAAGTCGCTCGAAGTGGGCGCAGTACTACCCGCCTGATCTTTGCACAGCCATTGCAAAGGCAGTGTTGAAGCAGTGGGACCAGGACAGCGTGTGATGGGAAAAAACTCTCCATCTGGGGTCCAGATTTTGAGCGTGTGAGATGGAGAGGTTTCAGCTGAAATCCTTAGAGCCGAGCGCGCCCCTCTCGCGTTTGTTGCCGGCTCCTCTCTAACAGGCCCTCAAAAAATCAATGTGGCTTTTAGAGAGGGAGCGCCTGCCCCCCACAAAGATGGAGATGTTTCAGCCGAAAGCCCTCCAAGTCAACCACCCCGAATCAAAGCAGGGAGTCAGAGAGATTTCGATCGCCACCCTGAATCAATTTGAGCGCCATCAGCGTTGCTTGTTTCCTGGGGATTCCCGGGGCGGGGTTTGGGGGGGGGGGAAGATTGCAGTGATTCGGGGTGGCGGACCACCCCAAATCAATTCAGCGCAAGATTCTGGCTCAACGGCGTAGGAACCTTCTGCAAAGTAGCGATGTGGTCCCTCAAAGACCTCAAGAAGAGAGCGGAGCTGGAAGTCAAGGAGGAGACGGGCGAGGCTGAGGTTGACGCTGGCAGCAGCGCTGCTCTGGAGGAGGCAGAGGCTGTCGCGTCTGACGCGGCCAAGGAGCGCGACCGCTGGTTGAACGACATCATTGCGGCCTTTGCAGGCAGGTTGACCTTGTTGCGTGCCTCCAACCCTGACGGATCACGGCGGGGCAACGCAGTACTTGAGCCATGACCTGCCAACCCAGAGGCAGCGGGATGCCTTTGCGACATGGCTGGAAAAGCAGATCCCGTACTCCGGGGAAGTTGCATATGCTGAATTTTGCGGAGACATCGCAGGTGTTACAATCACTTCAGGGAAGGAGCACGCAACGCAGCCAGTAGTCATCCACCCCAAGTTCTTTGCATTCACCGAGAAATGCTCTTTGATGAGCACAGTGGACATCCGTAAGATTCGCCAACTGCTTGACCAGTGCTTGGTGGATGGCTTTCTCACATCTTCTAAGCCGCTCTTGCTTCGGCCGCTCCCTGCACACATTGAAACTTGCTTGCAAGCTTAGTTCACTTCCGAAGGAGGCAGCTGCTGCCGAACGAGGCGGTGTTAGGTCAGTTGTCGGGCAAACTAGTTCACTGCCGAAGGAGGCAGCTGCTGCCGAACGAGGCGGTGTTAGGTCAGTTGTCGAGCAAACTAGTTCACTGCCGAAGGAGGCAGCTGCTGCCGAACGAGGCGGTGTTAGGTCAGTTGTCGGGCAAACTAGTTCACTGCCGAAGGAGGCAGCTGCTGCCGAACGAGGCGGTGTTAGGTCAGTTGTCGGGCAAACTAGTTCAATGCCGAAGGAGGCATCTGCTGCCGAACGAGGAGTTGTTAGGTCAGTTGTCGGGCAAACTAGTTCACTGCCGAAGGAGGCAGCTGCCGCCGAACGAGGCGGTGTTAGGTCAGTGGCAAACTAGTTCGCTGCCGAGGGAGGCAGCTGCTGCCAAGCGAGGCGGTGTTAGGGCAGTTGTCGGGCGGACGGAGTGGCAGAGTTCATGCCAAGGCGAAAGACGAGCTGTTGACAGCCCGCGTGGTGACCTGCGTGGCAGCTTTGGCGTACCTCTTCCTGCGTGACGAGTGCATGCACGAGGCCACTAGCTCGCCAAAAGCTTGCCCTGAGATTGTGCGTGAGAGAGCGCGAGTGCGCCGGAGAGGTCTGCCAAGTGCTTGTGGACACGTTGCAACGCGTGTGCGCTGTTTGCGTGACACTCCCCACTGCGAAAGATGAAGTACCCGACACTCAGGAACTAGTAACTTGGCACGAGTAGCAGGCTTGAGGGACGCTAGGCAAAGTTCTACTCCTTCAAGATGTCCTCGCACGGCAGTATCCGCGAGCCCCCGAACCCATTGCAGTGGATCTTTAGCTTGGAGACTCTCCGGATCCAAGGAGGCCACGATGCGGACAGCGTGATAAAGTCATGGAATGAAAGTTCGGCCAAGTCGGACCGTTTGGTGGGAAGCAAGTTTCAGACGGTGACCAACCTCATGAAGCTGCCAAGCGAGTGCCTGGACAAGCTTCGCTGGATGGTCAACAAGGTTGGGTGGGCAAGCTTCTTGGCAAGATGCGTTGCCTTGCACGCCGCCTCTTCTGCGGCTCCTTGCTCCTTGCTCCAACTGAGGTAGCCCATACTCGGACGACAATCTCAGCAGCAAGAAGATCTTGCCAGGCGCCGCCTTCAAGGGCGCGAAGACAAAGGGCAAGTGGGCGAAGCACGGCGCTGTCACAGCTGAGTCTGCGGCGCGGTGCTTTGAGTACAGCAACAGTGTCCACAACGCCGCCCCGCCAAAGCTGCGCGTCAAAGTCACCCGGGCCATGATGGAGAGACGCAGCGAGATTTGCACCTTGCCGAAAATCAGCATTATTTCTTGTGGCATTTTGCAGCCTTGAGGCGCCTTGGCAGTTGCCTTGCGGGATGAGATCGCAGCCCAAATTCCGGACATCGAGGCTGTTGTGAACACCAAGTGGCTCGCCTGACTGGACACCCACTCAACACACATTGACATGCAACAGGCGTGCTGCATGTCTGTGTGAGTTTTCTTTTTCCTTTTTTAGTATGTATTGTTTGTCTGTGTTTAATGCATGTTTACGCATATTGTTACGCATTTGGGAAGGCGTTTTACGTTCGCAAGCGTCCGCAAGCGTCCGCATGTGTTCGCAAGTGTCGCGGTCGCAGTTCCAAGGGGAAAGCGAAAAACGTGCCATCTGGATGACTTGAAGCGCGCCATTTTTCGTGGCCCTGTGCGGGAATCGTAGCTTTTGGCACGCTCAATGTCGTTTCGCTGCGCAGGCGCAGTGTTTTGCGAGGGTCCCTGTTTGCGTTGCAAATCCATTGTGATTCGATTCAGGGGTCGTCGTTTTGATGTGTTTTGCTTGGAATGCGCGCGCAAGCATTTCCTCGAGTGTCATTTTCGTTAGCCCTGTCGTACAATCGGCTCGTTTTCACGACTTCAGATTTGAAAGAAATCGGTCGAAATCATTCTGGCGCTACAGTCCCGGGTTAGTTTTCCGCATGCGGCGCGAGAGCGTCAAATTCAGATTTCGCGGCAGGCGCAGCATTTTGAGCGTTTTGCGTGTCGCTGCAAGGTAATTTTTCGTGACAGGCGCGGCGCTTTGAAGCTTTTCGAGCAGATTTCGTGGCAGGCGCATCACTTTAGAGCTTTTCGTGCAGATTTCGTGGAAGGCGCAATATTTTCAAGCTTGCGTGCAGATTTCGTGGCAGGCGCATCACTGTGGGTGGGTCAAATCGCTCTGCGGCGCGGCACGCATTTTGAGATCGCAAGGTGAACCCTCTGCGCACTTTGGGTGGATCGAATCGCTCTCGCTGTGGCCCGATGCACATTTGCAGCAGGCAAACTGAACCCTCGTGGTGCGGCTCACATTGTGCGATTGCAAAATGAACCCTCTGCGCACTTTGGGCGGGTCGGGTCGCTCTCGACCTGGCGCGGTGCACATTTTGAGATCGCAAAGTGGTGCGCACTTTGGGTGGGTCGAATCGATCTCGATGTGGTGCGATTCGCATTTTGAGATCGCACAGCGAGCCCTTTGCACACTTTGCGTGGGCTGAATCGCTTTCGCCGTGGCGCGGAGCACATTTTGAGATCGCGAAGTCGCGACGGAACACGTGACGAGGGGTGTGACACGAAACGCGAGTAGGGTCGTGGCTAGAGACATGAGAAAGACAAGGCAGGACAGGAGATGTGACGCAGTCGTGACGTACGACAGAAGTGACAAGGGACGTGACCAGAGGTGTGACGATGGCTGTGAGAAGAGGAGAGCCGATGAGAGACGTGTGCGAGAGATGCGACAAAGAGACGTGACTGACGCGAGAGGTTACCAGAGACGGGATGGCAAATATGAGAAGAGACGTTTGAGAAGAGACGTGGCGAGGGTCGTGACAGAGACGTGACCGGAGACGTGATGCGAGGGGTGATGCTACGTAGTCGTGACAAGAGGAGCGTCGAGACACGTGATGAAAGATAAGATGAAAGTCACGACGAGAGACGTGGCCAGAGTTGTTGCGACAGACGTGACAAAGGACGTGACCAAAGACGTGACCAGAGGCGTGACGATGGATGTGATGGATTTGACAAGAGACGTGCGAGGAGAGTTGCGACGAGACGCAAGATAAGGCGTGACCAGAGACGTGACGAGAGATGCGACAAGAGACTTGACGAGGATCGTGACGCGAGAGGTTACCAGAGACGGGACGGCAAATATGACAAGAGACGTGTGAGAAGAGACCAGAGACGTGACCAGAGACGCGGCGCGACAAGAAAGACGTGACGGGAGATGCTACGTAGTCGCGACGAGAGGTGTGTCGAGACACGTGATGAAAGATGTGATGATGAAAGGTGTGATGAAAGTCATGACGAGAGACGTGGCCAGAGTTGTTACAAGAGACCTGTCAAGGGACGTGACCAAAAGCGTGACTAGCTACGTGACGATAGATGTGACAAGAAACGTTGTTACGTGAGACGCGACAAAGGACGTGACCAGAGACGTGACTAAGAGACGTGACCAAGGACAAAAAAGAAAGACGTGACAAGAGACGCTGTTACGAGAAACCTGGCAAGGTGACTTGAGACGCAAAATGGCGATAAATGTCATACCGGGAGTCGCCAAGAAAGACGTGATGGGAGACGTGACAGAGTCGTGACGAGAGGCGCGGCGACACACATGATGAAAGGTTTGACGAAAGTCATGACGAGAGACGTGGCCAGAGTTGCTACGAGAGACGTGACAAATGACGTGACCAAAGGCGTGACTAGAGAAGTGTCTTTGGTTTTTGAATTATGTCTTTCTTTCTCTCTCCCTGGCTCCCTCGCTCTCACTCTCTCTCTCTCTCTTTTTTTCTCTCTCTCTCTCTACCTTTTGCTCTCTCCCTCTCTCTGTCTGCTTCCAAGGGCCTGAAGCCGGGCCAGTGATGCTTCTCGTTTCCCGACACGGGAGTTGTCCATGTTGCGCGTCGCTAGGCGCACACAAACTGGCCGTCCTGAATCTGGATCGGGGAAGGAAGCGAGGAGGTGGTTCCTGAAGCTCCATAGAGACTCATCAAGTAGCTCTGAAAAAGCATCCTGGTCCTTGCAAGCAGGGACGCGTTAGGCTTTGGGCGCGTCCCGGACATGAGAGCTCATCATTTCAATTGACCTAAGAGCAAACCAACCGTTTCCAAACGAGCGCCCTGTGCCTTGGAGGCAAGAAGGCGGTAATAATACTGAACAGCGTGCTCCAGTCATACTGCCAGCACCATCAAGCCACCAACTAGGAATCTATGCGCAGGACGTTGAGCCGCGTTTTCCCTTTCTCCACAGCCCATGCGAAAACATTCCTTTTGCCTAGGTGTGGTCGTAAACGTACACCAGCCTTGCTTGGCAGCAAACAAGACAACAAATCACTTTTTGGGTTGTTCTCACAGAGCTGGCTCGGATGCGTTGGCGTTGGACAACCAGCATGTTGGCAAGGGCTTGATGGATGCAGGCTGCAATCACACAGGGATGGCGCAAAGGCGGTCTGCCAAAATGGGCTCTGTGGTATTGAAAGCCAGTGACTCATGGCAAGGTCAACCCCAACTAAGCAAATAGAACAAATCAAACTTCTGGTAGATCGCTGCATCAGGTGAGCATTCAACAAGCGGCAGCCTCTCATTTGTGCAAGCTTCAATGTCCTTTTCCAAAGTTGTCCGGCGAACACATCACAATCACAATCGCAAAGGGGCGGGGTTCTACTCCAGCAAAGAAACCCATGACTACAATGATTCTCAGCTGGCCAGCACACAGTGCGTTCTTGCGTTTGCTTCATGTAAGCTTTGCCTTCTAGTGTTTATTCCTTTCACACTTGCTTGGGAAGTACTCAAGCTTCCGAGAACCCTTCCGCATCCTTGCCACTGCCACGGGCCAAACAGTTCTGTGGACCTCCGCAATATATTTTGTTGATTGTTTGCTTCCGCGTCCTTCCGCACCGTACAGTTTGTAATAGTTGCTTCTGCGAGTGTTGGCGTACAAGGGAACGCACACTGAAACAGTTCATGTGAAATCACACGCTTCCCCGAACCTTCCGCGAAGAGACCCCTTCTGCAAAAGCTTCTTCATGCTTCTGCGCGTGGCACTGTACACATGTTCAATAATAATGTCCCTCGGCCGGCAAGTGTCAAATTGCGGGCAAACAACGATAACATAACATTCTGAACCAAGTATGATGAAAGGACTGACACTCTTGCCAATCTTGGCTCAACAAAAGCTTGAACAACGGCTGGGGTCCGACAGCGGAACTCACACGCTGCGCAAAGCGGAGCCAATATGTGTTGCAATGCCAAAGATCCCAGCGCCGGTGAAAACCCCATCTACAGGAAGCCACATAACTTACGCGCTGACTGCTGGTTCAATCGCCCAGCGTCCATTGCCGGCGCCAGGCACGAGTCGAGCTGCGGCGTGTCTCGCCGAGGCCGCAGCCCAGACCGGCCCGCAGCGAGGAGCGGCAGTCAACGCCCTATGGAAGGATCCCTGTAGAATGCTTCAAAGCGTTGCTAAACATGCGGAATGTTGTCACACAGTCATGATCGGGTCCCATCAAGGTAGGGTACTAAAACGGCACTTCGAAGCCGAAGCGCAAAACAGTAGTTAGTTGTGAAACATCACAGGAGGCACTACTGGAGAACGGATGGCAAATCACGACAAACCCCGCTTGCAAGCCAGCCTTTCTGGCCAGAGACCGGCAAATGAGCCAGCTTGGCTGCGTGGTCACATGCTAGCCAAACTGTTCCCTCGACCAGTGTCGGGGGTTGGGAGAGAGTGAGAGGTGTGGTCTGCGCGGGCAGACATCTGGGTAAGATCTGTAGTGTAGTGCAAGATCCTGCTGGCAGCATCAACACAATCCATGGAACTTAATCATATTCAACCGCATCATGTCCTGACGAAAGAACATTGTCATGGGCGAGGCTTCAGGTTTCAACCCCTCTTAGCAGGTCACTATGTTTTTGGCCAGAAGATGGCATCGACCCTCAAATGAAGTTGGAACAAACGGCAGTCTTGCCATGGGTCATGCGTTATATGACCCCGAACGGAGCACAAAAACAAACCTTGAAAAGGTTAGGAACTCACAGAAGATTCTCTTCACTCACACCTCGGCAATTGCGTGGGGACAAATTCGCCGAGCTCCCGCCGTACCAAACCGTGGGTCAACTTTAGCCTCCAGGACCTGCGAAAATAGTCCCAGCGCTCCAACGCTTCAACGCGCACAAGAAAACTGGAATTGCCTGATGGCGCCATCAGCAGCAAGCCACAGCTGGACTGCTGGACCATTTCGGCAAAGCTGGGCCCGTCCTCTTGTCCTGGCCCGCACAGAACTTGGCTGGGTTGTGGCCAAGTTGCGCCTTGCAGGCAGTTCTGGCAAATGTGGAACGACGCATTTCCGTTGTCACAAGAATTGGGACGCGGAGCATAAGTGTTTGTGGCACCTTCCCGTAAATGACTGAACATGCAAACCTTTACCCTTTGAGCTGGGAAGAGTTTGGACAGGTGAACCACCATAAATGAAAAAAGGCTAAGGCTTTAGTGTAGGAGTTTCCGCTACCAAAACAAGTTGGACATCAAAGACAACCCCAAAACAGTCACATTAGGGAGGATCAAGGCCTCTTGTGGGCAACCCCCTTTGCGCGACGGTTTGCCCGTACTTCTTTGTAAAGAAGTTATCTTAAATGTGATGGTTTGAAGAAGCAAGGTTTCTCCATGTCTGCCCGGACTTGTTTGCCCGTTTTTCCTCGAAGTGTTTGCCAAGTTTGTTTGCCCGGATATTCCGGTAAAGACAGTTGCCACAATGAAGGACCCCAAAACAGCCACAGGCACCTGAATTGCGAAAAACACATGCTACAACCGAGGGCCCAACTCCAATCGGGGGTCCAAAAATTACACTGAACAAAAAGGCGCGCCGAGGAGCACTTGCCCCCATTGATCGGGATTTTCCATGGGAGTTGGCCCTGGAACCTGTAAGAGCCCAAGATTGCAGCTGCTCAAGGGTTTTTGTTGGGCGCCCTTCCTTTAGAGGTTAGACCCTTCCTTTAGAGTTTCGTTCAGGAGTTCACCCCGGGCAATCGCTCAATGGACCTTTCTTTAGGGGTATGTTCCCGTCGACTAAATCGTTTAAGAGTTAGGGTTTCCTTCAAGGTTTTCTTCGGTTGCTTTGGCTTTCCGTTGGGCCTTGCGTGCCTCCGAGACAGGATGTGCGGGAAACAAACGATTTCGAAAACGAGGGTCACAGCTGCGCTTGGTCGAAGCGCAAGCCCGGTCGAAATTGCACTTCCGAGCAACAGCACTTGCGGACTGCAAGACCGAAGAAAACTTAAGCCTTGGCCCTTCACGTTTACTGGAGTGGCCATGGGTTGAAATTGCAATTGTTTCATGACCAACTTGTGTTGCTCTTTTGGCACCCCTTGTTGGACCCAAGCATGGTCGTTGCTTGCCGGACACGAAAGCACAAGCGCCCGTGAAGTTCAGTTGTTTTGCAACACGCATACATGTTGTTTCACGCAACGGTACGGCCACTACCAGCAAGTGTGGGCATTTCCAGTTCGATCATGGACCACCGTGCCAGGTGTTGGCAACCGAGTTGCTCTCCATTTGCTCGTGGCTTGAATCAAGCAGAACAAGTCTTGTTGGCTGTGGACTGGAACGTCAAACTTCCCAAGCGCTCCTGCTGTTTCGAGCTCTACTTGGCGCGCAAGCAGCAGCAGACGATTCGCATTGAAGTGCCACGGCGAGAGACTCAAGAATAAACAAATAGTTGAAGAAGAAAAAAGACGCCACGCAGCAAGTGGATATCAGCAGGTGTGAAGCCAGCAACAAGGGCGACCGTGACAGTATCATAGCAGAGATCGGTTCATCATAGGTTAATCCGCTGCGATTTGTTCTTGCTTTTTTGTCTTTGCAAGCACGCACTCAGCCATTCTGCAAACCACTTGTGACCTAAAAGGGGGAACCTGATTGTAGATGTTGGCTTGACCTGGCCAGTCCTTTCAGGATTGGGTTCGTGTTATTCGCGGGACCAGCCTTGAAGGGGGTACCCTGTCCAAGCTCGTCAAACCTGTGTTTTGTAGAACTTTGTGCGGGAAAGGGACGTTTTTAGTCAGAGGGAGTTTTCAAAAAAAAAGACGGGTGTGGCCAAACCTTGTGTGCCTTTAAAGTAGTATTGGCCGGCAGTCGGCTGGGAAAACCGGGAGTCCTTAATGGAGGGCTATTTGGTGTGAACTTTTCCCGTTTTTCTTTAGGAGTTTCTGCTGGATTTTTCCTTATCTGGCTTCTTAGTTTCTTGGCTTTTAGGCCTGTGGCTTCTTGGAGTCTGGGCCTTCCTGGCTTCTTGGCTGATTGGCTTTTGGCTTTTTTACTGTCGACTTTTTGGCTTTACCTTTTTTGTGGCTTCGGCCTTCCGGCATCCTCAGCACCACCAGTAACACCCCAATGTCGCCGGCATTTGGTTTTTTGTTTTCTGGTTGGTGGCTTCGTGCCTCCCGGTTTCTGCATCCCTAAACCAATTCAAAACCTGCCTACCCTAAACCAACTCTAAACCCCCTACCCTCCTAAGCCTAAGTCCGCCCTACACCACCCCCCCCCCCCCCCCCACCCACTAAATGCACCCTAAACAGCCACCCCCAAACTTTGCCTGGAAACCACCCTGAACCAAACCTGGCCCTAGCCAACCTTGTCGTGATGCTGAGGACGTTGAAAAGGATGCTGCCGAGCTAAAACGATTGCGGGGATGTTGACAGCGTTGGTGCAAAACGAGTCAAACCAAACAGAAAGAAAGGAGATCGAACCTGCCAGTTCCAAGACACAAAATCCCGGAAAACCAGCACAAAACGGGAGAAAATCCCAGCAAACATGGAGGTTGCGCGTTCCTGTGAGCGGGAGAATGGTCTTGGGGGGACACTCGTCACGTTCCACGTATGCTGGAGGGTAGTTCGCTCTAAGGTAATCAGGATTTAACCCTAGCTCAAGCTCTGCAGCATCCTTGTGGTGGTTCTCAAAGAACCCTACTTTGGTCCATAGGAATGGCAGTCCTCCTTGGAGTCAGGATCGTTAGCAAGCAAATTGGAGGGAGTCATGACAACATGACCCACAGTCCCATTCGTTTAGGGCGGTTGTACAGGACTATACTTTCCGTTTTCTGGGGATACTTGAATATGGTGGAAAAAAAAGAAGTAAAAGGAGTCGTGGAAACCAATGAGTAAAAGCCACGCATTTTGACAGAGCTCTGCGGGCCAACACGTTGAATACCAGATGCACCCCATGTGCAGCACATTGACTGATATGATATGAGACAGCAAAACTGGGCTGAAGCTCATTGAATGGAGTCCGTACATGGGGTGTTGTGGTGAATTCAATGCAACATGACCGGCCCACTCATTCTTGAACATATCGAAGAATATCCCACACATGCCGGTGTGATCGGTTGCCAAATTAGTTTCAAAAGCCGTGTTGAGGGGCTTCAAACATTACCCAAACCAGGGCCCATTTAGCCTGTGAGTTTCCATTGTGAAGGGTGATGCTTTTCAGATGAAACTTAGTAAGAACCTTGGTTGAAGGGTGCGCAGGACGCGCTGCCCCGGTATTCTTTTCACTGTACAATAGCACCAGCGCGAATGGCAAAAGAACCGCCAACCAATCTGGTAATTGCTGGCTGAGTTGGCAAGGTTTACACTGGACTTCGAAACACATACCGCGTGCTTTCTAACTTGCATGTTTTCAGCAGCGTCCTGATACTTTCACCCGAGTGCAATTTTGAGCGATATGCGCAGAGCACCTCGCTTTGATAAGCTTACGCCTCCTTGCGTGTTGTCAAACTCGTGGCATTGCAGGAAATCTGAGAGCAAGTCTCGGCAATAATAAATCTAGTCTTGACAATCTAAAGAACGCGCTAGCAAGTCCAAGCCCCACCCAGACCGCCAGGATTTTGACTAAAGAAAGTCCCGCTGACTGGTTGGGGAAGCGTAGCAAACATTAAGACGAGATGTTGCCGGAAAAGCCTACGCGTGCCTGGGGGCAATCACGAGCATGGTCCAAGCCCCGTCGAAGAACGGCAGAGTTGGCCGCAGCAAGACGCTAGCAAGAAGCACAAGCCAGGCGACACCCAGCTGCAACAGGGGCGTTCCGCTGCTAAGGGGCAGGCAGAAGGAGGAGAAAGAGAAGCACGCGCAAGGACATTCATCACGCAATGCGCCAAGTTGAGCTGGTTGGCCGCCGCCGCTTCGACGCTTCAGAACTACACAGCCCTGGCCAGACTTGCAGGCCAAAGTCAACAGCTGCGAGCTGTTCCGTGAAAGCTGCAAGCTTGCTGCGGCAGCGGTTTGTTCCAGCAACGAGCGCGAATGGCTTCCGGGCTCACCGGAAAGCTAGGCTGAGCTACATCTCCTTTTTTCAGACTTCTATCTTGCGCTGACCTTTGCCGGCGTGACACGCTGAAGTTCAGCAACTGCCAAGCTTCTTTGCGTCAGCGCGGTGCTGAAGCCTTGCCGCCGCCAGGTTCCAGTCCACGCAGACACCACAGAGAAGGTTCCAGGCAAGCTGTGTGCGGCGAGTGCTGCTGCAAGAGCGCTGCCTGCTTTGCCTTGCTGAGCTGTTAGTTTGAGAAACTCCAAGCCCAGGAGTTGTGGGTGATACATGGATGGAAGCAGTGCGAAGCGCCGCTTCCTTCGCCTACGCGGTGGCTGTGCCTCCTCCCACTGCTTGATCAGCTGGTGGGCCAGTGTCGAGCAAGAGCAGGAGGCAGCGCGACCTGGAGCAAGGCACCAGCCCGCGTATCATCGCTTCTGGGTAGCGCTGCACATGATGGCAACTGTGGCTCGTCTCACGGACCAACGCGCTGCCTCAACGCGCTGCCTCGTGCCACTTCTTGAAGAATAGCGGCATGGCCTTCAGCAGAAGACCTTGCCAGCGCTGCCCGGACGCTGGCATGGATGAGTTCTTGAAAGAAGCTGCTGTCCCGCAGACGGTGAAGGACGCACTGCGCGCCATGCACTCCGCCTCAGCTGCTGTTGTGGGCACGGACGGCCACTCAAGCAGCCAGCCAGCCAGCCAGCCAGCACAGTCAAAACAAGATCGCGCAGTTGCGCAGATGCGGTTGACGCATGCTATGCTTGCCACCTCGCGCGCATTGCAGCTGGCAACGGAGTCGCGCTCGCTGAAGAAGAGGACGCCGTCAATAATCTAGCGCCTGACTCTGCCTCGCGAGCAAAAAGAAGAGACCACCGTAGTAGTGACCGAGCGCTACCCCGTGGCCACTCACTCACTCACTCAGTCATTATCGCATGGCCACCAGAGAGCCATGTGGGGTTATCCGGTCCATTAATTTTAACACTCGTTGAACCCCGCACAATCTAGCTCCGCAACATTGGCTGAAGGGCCCTTCCAACTTTCATCAGTCAGACGTTTCACTCACGTACGCCATAGTTAGTATCTACAAGAGCATACACGGATCGTCTTGAAATAGACCCAGGGCCACACAGAGCACCGTTTCCATAGTGGACACTTCCCGCCAGGTTTGGGACTTGGGAATGGGGGAGGGACCTTTAGCCTGTGTGACCCACCTACCCCGCAGTCGATTGGAGTCTAGCGCAAGTTTGGCGTCCCAAGTTGGCTGCAAACAGCCAGGGCACTGGAGTTACCTTAAACCCAGCTAAGCACATGCCATGCCTGTGTGTCCCACTTCGGAGCGGTAGAGGAAAAACTGGGCCAGCCACTACCATGGATGACGCTGAACAAAATTCACCCAAGGATCGGTCATCTTCCCATCATGGAGTATGATTGAACATGCCCGTTCCACAACAACAGTGTAGCCAGTTTCTAATTACAAACATTTCCTGACAACCGCATAGTACCAAGAGCGGGGCACGTTTTGACCCCCACCTTCGTAGCAATCCTCATCCTTTCCCTTCTTGAACTGCTGGGATCGGCATCCACCAGCAGCTGCCGATTAGGCTGAGCACAAGAAGTCGAAAACATCACTACACGGTGGACACCGCAGCTACGACACCTAGCTGCCGCTAAAGGACGCTACCGGGATGAGGTAGTTTGCTTGAGGTGAAACATCCGCGAGGACACAGGACACTTAGCAAGCAAAAACGTTTTGACGGAACCCTGCTTGCCCTAGTGCGGGAACCGTTTTTAGCTGACGTCAGTCGCACGTTCCGGCTTGCAAAGAACGGCATGAACAGGGATTTGCACAGAAAACGTGGTTTCCCACAGCTGCCCTTGAACGTCAACTCGCCACAATGAACCTCAGTTTGAATTGGGTCATGTTATCAAAGGAGTTGGAGAGAAAAGAGACTCCTTGCGACCTGTTCAGCAATTCGGGCATGCCCGCGGACATCTTCGGCGCGGCGGCAGTCCTGGCAGTTTGCCGAAGGCGTTCCTTGGTGGGCCAAGAGCACCCCAGAACGCCGTCAAACGCCCTGCGTGTTCTTCAACTCCTATGAGTGTACGAGGGGCCTTTTTGCAAAGCAGCCAAACAGAAACACTCATTCATGACGAGTGCTCCCACCATACGGAATGCCCCCAGTTGCTCCAGCCACTCCACCATCCGGCGGCGTGAGACGAAGCTTTTGCAGCTGCCGTATCGGCATTCCTTGCAAGGCGATTGATGCATTCGCTCTTGGAGAACTCAACCGCTCCCACCGAGGCGCTCAGTCGGATGAATGTCCAGCCCAGTCCTTCTTGATGGCATCTTTGGATATTCCGCGCAAAGTGACCAGCCCGTGCCATGCCAGAACTGCCGCAGCTTGCCCAGCACCAGGTCGGTGAAAACCCCCCCCCGTGCCACATAATGATCCACTTGCAAGTAAGTTCGTCGCACAGAGGAGCCGGCAAGAAATCTGCCGTAGCACTCCGAGCCACAAGAGGACGCTGCGCCAAACGGGTACGATATTGAAAGTCAAGTTCGTGCCTGCCCATCAAGCGGTAGCAGCTTTTCGTGGCTGACTTGAACTTCACCTTGGCCTCCGGGGTAGCTGTCGGACAAGGTGATGCCGCGAATGATCTCCATCCGATCCTCCTTGCGAACACTTCAGCTGTCACTGGAGCACCGAGAACCATCTTCTTGAGGAAGTTACCCCCTCTTTGCGAGGAATTCTGCTCCTTGCGAAGCCGCGTCTTCAAAGGCGAACACCACGCGCGTTGCGATTGATCTGCCCTTTGACAACAGCGCCGCTGTCTTCTGACACTTAGCTTCCCCTTGCGAGGAGTGTGGAGAAGAGATAGTGGTCCATGTAGCCGCGATCTTCTCCACCTCGGTCATCCAGCCGGGCTTGATCTCGCGACGCGCCGGGTCCTTTTTTCAACGGACTTCTGCTTCGCGTCCGATGGCTCAGCGCGGGTGTGCCAAGCTTCAGATGGTGAAGTTAGGCACCTTGTTTTTCGCATCAGGATGCCATCGCTCGCCTTGATGCGATCTGGATCTTTAGGCGGCGATTGTCTTTGCGCGCTTGCCTGCAAACAACACATGCGGACGCGCAGAGGACACACGATCACCACTGCCAAGAAGTTGGCCGCTCCTTACGACACTCTGGAAATTTTGCTGGTCAGTGTAGTGAGGCAGGATTGTAGGCGGCAACGCGTTGATGCGCAAGGCACAAGGCCGCTCGCTGCCCTGGTTGATGAACCAGTCTGTTGCAATCCCATTGTCACCAATAATGTCGGCAAGCCAATCACTGACCTTCGCCCGCCTTGCCCTTGAAGATCCAATGCCTGGCGGGAACGTCGCAGCACGGACCGGCGCTTGTGCATCCCTTGCAATGAGGCGCAGCTTTCTGTCGAGATTGACCATTTCCAAGATGATCGGCGTCATTCCAGGGACCAAGAGAGGCTAAAAGACACTAAACTACATAGTTTAGAGCTACCAAACTCTTGGGATCTTGCAGATTGCGCCAAAGGGTCGTTATTCGGCGGCTGTGCGTAATGGATGGGCCAGCTGGGTTCCAAAAAATCTCAGCCGAGCCGCGGCGCAATGACAGTTTAGGCCGCAATCGGCTGCGCCGACGCAAGATGACGTCATGCAATTTCCAAGGCCAAACACTTGTCAAGCTGGATCTATTTCTTTGTAGAGAACGCAGTGTCGAATAGGGCGCGCCGAGTTCAGTTGCATGAGTGCAAAGCTGTGAGCGCAAGCGAGCGACGCAAGTATGCCTTTAAAGCGCGACCTTGGCAGCCAACAAAACGAGAACAGGCAGGAGGGAGGGGGGGGCGAGAGAGGTGGAGGGAGGTTAGTTCGCACACCTGCCCTGATAGCTTGCGCGCCTTGGGATCAACCGACCCAATCCTAAGAAAGAATGGCGCGCGGACATTCCAAAGATTTCTGAAGCAACTCGCCCGCCTATTTGCCGTTAGATTATAACCCGCAAGTGGCGCAGCCTTTTGGGAGCGTTTCGGCACCAGATGCTTTTGTATTTTCAGCAATTGTCCTCAATGCGTTTCCTCTTTTCCCACTATCATCAAGTACTCGCGAAGGCTTAGGTTACTTGATTCTTGGCGCTAACCATCACAACTCTCGCATTGTTTCTTGGATAGCGCCCAGGCCGTCGGCGCTTTTTCTAATCCTTCCACTCTCACTCTGCGAAAAGGCGCAGCTCAAAACAAGGGATTGCTACGCAATTCCCGGTGATTATTCATTTGCTCACGATTGGGCAATCATTCATCTCTAGAAACGGGTTTCACGGCCGATTGAGGTTTTCAAGGGTTCGCACGCTGGACGGGTTTAACTCACGAAGTTTCAACTCCAAACCCCTCACAGATGCGTGGACAGGTCAGAATCGCGTTGAAGCATTTGCGCGAATTCGGGCCGAACGAATGTAAGAGAGTGGAAGGCTTCAAAGGGTTAACTTGGACATGCGAACAAACGTCTTTTACGGGGGCGTGCGCCGTTTTAACACATGGCCGCGAAATGGGTGAAGCCATGGGCGCGAGCAGAAATGGCCGCACAATTCCGCGAATATCCGGAAATTGGCCGCGAAACCCCCGCAGCTGGCCGCGAAAGGTCTTTTTTAACAAACGAACATGCGAATTCCAAGGTTCACGAAAGTTCACGCAAGTTCACGCCAAAACACCGTAGTTTAGAGTCTTTTTCACGCAAGTTCACGAAAGTTCACGCGCCCCCCCCCAAAAAAGAAAGAAAGAAAAAAGCACAACAAGCCTAAAAACAAAATCGGGGGGCGCCAGTTCTGAAATTTCATGAGTTCACGCCCAAAATCGGCCAACCACAATCCCAGAGATGGCCTCTGAAACTTGAGAGCTTGAGGCACAAGAGCCACGTGAACTTGACACCAGCAATTTGCGAAGCGCGCCTGGGACGATCGCTGCAAGCCACTGCTGACTAAGGGTGTGCTTGCGGGCATCTCAAAGAAGAGGAAATTGATTTCCAGGAGCACCCCGGCTTTCTTTATGTTTGGCTTCTCCTGCGGGTTTTGATTGCAGGTAATCTTGCCAAGAAAATCGTTCCGGAACGCGGGGCGGCGGCGCGCGAGCCGTAAAAATCGCTCGCGCGTGTCCTGCGCAGGCCCTTGCAGGTCTGAATTGACCACCGGCTGACAGACTGCGTGGGGTTCTGTCAGGATTTCTTTTGGCCGTGAAATCACTCAATGGCTGCGAAAAACCTAGATTCCGTGAAATGCGCACAAGTCGACGTGGAATCCTGCAAGCGCAAAACTCGTGAGAAAACAAAATGCCCGGAAAACCACTTTTTCAAGGTCGAGAGACGAATCGCCGCCCAATAGCATGATCAACTGAATGTCCAGACTTGTCAATACTGTTCCCTAGCATTCTGCGTCCCACAAGTGCAGAGAAAGATACATCGTATATTAGGGGCTTTGTAGATCCGTTCTGAAAGTGTTTTCCTGCAATGGCCCTGTGACAAGGACTGACGTCTTCTTGGGCAAGCCCGACGCAACAAAACAAAATTCGAACACTTAAAATTTCCCCTTCTCGTTGCGGGCCCCGTGAGATCGCCTCACTGCGCAAGCAAGCACGGTCAGTTATGTGTTTCCAAACCCTTGGCACATATAGGGGAACCCTCGGAATCCCTCTTGGCAGATCGCACATGCTAACGGTGAACTCACATTGACCGTTTGCGCAGCCATACACTCGGTAAGCGCAGCGAATCAGCCAACTAACCTGGATGTGTCTTGGGTTGCAACGGACCTTTGGCCCAATGCGTCTTGAGCCATGTAATCACACGTTGAAGCCGGCGCATGCCCAGGGCAAAGCTGCCCTGAACTGCTTTTCTATGGGGTAGCGCGATGCAAATGCGGCCCGCGCGCGGTCGCAAATGTCACGAAACCAGCAATCATGAGAACATTCAAAACAGCCCGACATACATTAGAGTCTCTTTCGCGAAGGCGAAAATTAGAGTCTTTTAGCCTCTCTTGGGAATGGGACACCGTTGCTCCTCGAGCTCCTCGAGGTCCAAATAGCCATCTTCATCATCGCAGTTTCCTCGGTTCTCAGTGCCGCAGCCTCGAAGGATTTTACCTAAGTTTGTGAAGGTCTTGTTGTATTCATCCGCAATCTTCCTCGCACGTAGTCCAGTTCGGCCTGTTGGATCGCCTCCCACCGCTGGATGCCTCCCCAAAACCCTTCGATGACTTGAAGCTCGCAGGACGCCGGAAACCTTGAGAGGGTTGTGGCCTTAACGTTACTTGCCGGAACCTTTTGGTAGGTATTTCGGGCGCCAACGTATCGAGACCAACAGTGTAAAATTGCCTAGACACGCAACACGCGCGCGCTCGATGCAGGATGGCAAAACATGGATCAGGCATCATTTGCAGCCCATTCAAAGTCCGAAAGATATGCCTTGACCCGATGTTCTGTCCCGTGTGAAAGGAACTAGTTGTCGCTGAGTGTATGAAAATCAGAATAGCCTGCCTTGCGGTCGTCCTGCGCCGTGTGGTGCCATTCGCCCAGCGCTTCCAACATGCGCTTGGGACCTTTCACCGCGTCTCAGGTGGCCGTGCCACGGGTAGGCTTGTAGCAGAAGATATCATGGATGAGGATGCCCTCACGGCTGCGGCCGGACCAGATTTCCTGCCTTGGACACCCGCTGAAAGAACCGCAGCAACCTGATGAGCGACAGGCGGCTGTCACGCGCAGCTGCGCGCTGCCGGCTTGCAGCGGTTGGCGTGTCCTCATGAGGCAAGTATTCCACCCCGTTTATCGGAGCGAAGGTGTCGAGACCTGTCGTAGACACGGGGGAACCTAAAGGCAGACTTCAAGGTGCTCATGAAAATGTTGTTTGCCGCCCGCATGGAGCGGCATGACTTGCTAAGAGCGACTCAAAGCTTGGCATCTCGTGTCACGAAGTGGTCGACAGATTTCGGCTCTGCGTCGGTAGTCAAATTCTCGAAGGGCCTTAAAAGATGTGGATTCGTCCGTGACAAGCTTTCTGACTGCCAGCTTTTGGCTGCTCGCTGGGCAGGAGAATACGGATTCTCACAGCGCTACCGGAGGCACCATGTTTTTAGACCCAGCGCATGCTTTCCACATCTTTCCACAATTCGTTCAGCTGTAAGCAAACGCCTGCTGCGAATTGTTCAACGGAGGCCGAAGTCAGCGCTGCAAGCGCTTAGCAGGGTCTTCCCGACGTTTTTGTGAGGTCTGTATGTTTGGTAAGGTTGCGCTCATCCGCTAGTAAAGCTGGTAAAGCTTCGCTGACCATGCCTGAAAGAATACTAGCACGAGTAGATCCCGAACTCGATGAAGCCCATGGCGGTAATGTTGAGGCAGGGACAACTATTGCTGATATTAATATCTAGGTAAAGAGGAGTGTCAAGTTGATGGAAGACAACCAAGCCACTAAATCACATGCATACTGACCGAACTCAGCGAATCAGTTTTCGATGGTTGCAGGAGCAATTTGCAAACCGGCAGTTTGACATTGTGAATGTTGGTACGACCCGACATCTTTACATAGGCTTTCAACAGCCACCCTCTTGTCAATGGGGGTCTTGAAATGGCCTGGGCTATGGGGTTTCCTAAACCAGATCAAAATGAAAAGCGCATACCATATCATGCGCATCACTAGTAGTAACGGTGAACCACTGAAACAGCAATGGATTGTTGCAAGCAACATGCCCACTATTTCCGTCATCATGTACTGCAAACGCGACGGCGCACATGAGCGCGACGAAAGCCGTGACAGGCACTTGAAGGAAGCCGAGGGCCACACGCATGTTTTCACTGATGCCGCTCCTGGAGGCTGATTTGATCGCAATCAGTTTCACGATTCTCACGGATTTTGCAGCCTTTTCAAGGATTTTCATGGTATTCCCTGATTTTTGTGGCTTTTACACGGACTTGCGCGACTATATTTCGCTCGTGGGATTCTCGTGGCCGCGTGAGATTTTTGAGTCGTTTGCCCAAACAACCTCCGACCACATTACTCACATTCAAATCTATCTCCCGGTTGCACAGGGCAAAGGCTTGAAGGACATTTGCAAACATGCTGCCGCCCTCATCGGTGGGGTGCGTAGCAGCCAACCCACTGCGGCCAGTGTCCCCCTCATCTATACTGGAACGGTGATGAGTTAGAGTCATGCTGACTTGGAACGTAGGGGTACGGTTGCATGGGTACGGTTGCTGGCGCGGTGGGTATGGTCTGCTGGTGCGATCGGTACGGCTGTTGGTGCGATGGGGTGCGGTCTGACGGCTACGGTCTGCTGGTGCGATGGGTGGTCTGCGGGCGCGATGCTGTAAACAACTAAGACAAGTAAAGCTAATTAAAATAACTAGAAATAACTTTTAGACGTCTTTTTTTGCACTTTTTTGCAGAAGCGACAAAAGGCGGAGATTGCAGCGAATTATCAGGTTTTGTATAAATCGCATGTAAAAATGCGCAGCTGACAGTCCGTAAAATTTGTGCAGGCATGAAAACACCTGCATACTTAACGCGGCGCCGCCGCAGGGTAGCGCGTCTGGCGGAAGAAGCGGCAAAGGGATTCTGTGCTCATGCTGGTCGCTTTCTCGGTGTTTTTTTTGCGACAGGCCTCTGAATTGTGGCCAGGTTTCAGGTGGGTGTTTTGGCCTGCTACTGCGGACTTCTGCGGCGAGTTTTTTGACAAGCAGGAGTCCATGGAGCCTGCGCTTCGCAAGCGTGCTAGTTGATTGGGCGGCCGGTCATTCGAATTGTTTCTTGGCATCTGTGTTTGTTGAATTCCCACGTGTTTCACTATTTTTAGTTCAATCATGTTTGCGCGCGAGGTGAAGGCTCCCAACAAAAATCTTGCTGCTGAAATGCTCGGCGTGGAAACCCTTCGTTCTATATATAATATAGACATCACATGTGAAGTGAAGGCTCTCATGAAAAATCCTGCTGCTGAAATGGTCGCCGTGGAAACGCCTGAGACATTACACGCGAAGTGAAGGCTCCCATGAAAAAAACTGCTGCTGAATGTTTCATTCTACGCAGACACGGCTGTGAAGCGAAGGGTCGCGTAAAAAAATCCTGCTGCTGAAACGCCTACCGTGGAAACCCCTGCGTGCGATTCTACAGACATCACATCTGAAGTGAAGGCTCCCATGAAAAAACTACTGCTGCTGAACTGCTCGCCGTGGAAACCCGCATGTGTCAGAAAGCTACCGCAAGAAATGCTGCTGGCATGCTCGCCGTGGAAACCTGCGTGTTCCGTTGCGCAGACATGGCTGCGAAGTGAACGAAGGCTCGGGAAAAAATCCTGCTGCTGAAATGCTCGCTGTGGAAACCCGAAGGTTCCATTTTTTGTAGTGCTGGCTGTGAAGTGAAGGCAAGGCTCCCATGAAAAACCCTGCTGCTGCAATGCTCGTCGCGCAAACCCGCGCCAGTAGACGAGACTGCGGAGCCAGCTTCTAGCTGCAGCAGCCCACTGCAGGTATGCTTACCATGAAACTTGGCGCGCAGTCGGGTTCAGCGAAAGTAGCTGCCAAAAAAAACTGGCCTGGAGAAAGCTGGCCCAGCCAAATGTAAGAAGCCCTGGCTGCCCAAAGACACAAAGCTCACGTGAAGGCTTACTGGTTCCACGAGGCCTTCCGGGCAGCATATGCTGCACGAAGCTTTGGTGTAATCCGCTTGCTTTGTTCTGCGAAGTAGTTCATTTTGCCTTCCACCTTCCCTCTTTCGCCTGCGACAAATTTCTTCTGGCCAGGATTTTTGTTTTTGACTCCGTTTGCAATTTTCTAGTCTCAGGATGTTTCTGCACATGGGCTGCTCTGCGGGAATCTCGCGGCACGTCGCGGCACGTCGCGGCCCAAAAAACGTGCCTCTGCATGTTGTCAAAGCAAACTTGGCCGCGGCACATCGAAAAACAACGCTCCGGGCAAACGCTGTGGCACATCGCGGCACGTTGCGGCACGTCGCGGCACGTTACTGTTTCCGGCGGGGCTTCTGCAGCAAAATCCGCCCGAAAAACATGGGATTACACATATTCGAGCCAACTGAAACACACAAGCGCCGCAAAAAGGCGCGGAAAAGCGGCGGCGCCGCTGGGAAGCTGGGCACGCGCGCCAGCCCACTGCACCGCAGTTTTGGCTGTGTACCTGGTAGAGCTGCGGCTGCACGCCGCGGCAGTGGACGCTGAGGACGCGCCAGCTGCAGAGCAGCCTGCAGAGCCGCCCGCTGAGCCGCACGAAGGGCGGCCTGCAGAGCCTGCTGAGGGATCTGCACTGTCGACCTTACGGATGACGAGCGGCAGCTGGTGGACGGGCCTCCTTCTGCAGCTTCGGCTTCAGGTGAGGGAGTGGTGTGCGCCAATTACGGCCGCGCTGCGTGCAAGCCAAAGCACCACCATCACACGCACCTCCCACTGCAAGCTTCTCACCTGGGAGTGGTTTGCGGATGTGAGTCCATGGAGGCCAAGCATCGCGTCTTCAATAAGTGTATTGCGGACAAGTTCGGCCAGTTTGCGGGCGGAGGCATTCCCGCGGCGTCTCTGCCGCGCTTGCTGCTCTCGCATGTGCACGAGCTTGATCAGCATGACGTCTTCCAGCTGGGCCTGCGAAAGCCGACGGAGCGCTCGGCCCTGCGGCGGCACTTGCCGCGCGGGGATCGCAGCGTGCCTCTTGCGGCCAAAGAGGCCCGCTTGCCGCACGTTTCGGTCGCTTGCGGCGATGTGCTTCGCACGCGCGACGAAGCTTGCGTAGCGCGAGCTTGCTGCGACAACGGCAGCCTTCTCTTCATCGTGCAAGAGCTGCGCTTCGACCCACGCATGCAACTGGCGGCTTGTGTTTGCTTCTTTTTCTTTCTAAACCACATGTGTTGTTGCAAGTTGTACGCACGCTGCACGCATGCCTGCGTTGCAAGGTGCACGCTTCAGCTGGCGCGTCGTGGTGGACACTCAGCTCCAACGTGACGACCGTGACGGAGCTGTGCGTCCGGGAGGCCTTGCACCCGTGCTGGTGGCTGTGGGAAAGGGATCAATCTCTGCTGCGCCTGGGGTAAAAAAGGTGCTTGCGCAGCCATGCCGCGTAAACAGCGCAGCTGTATAGAATGACATAGAAGGTGCGCTATTGATGTAAACTGACGTATATACATATCTTCATTTTAAATCAAGCATTTTCTAAGGAAAACAACAAATTTCTGAGGACAACGCTGCCTTTCGATGCCAAATTCCAAGGGAATGCCATCTGCTTCCAGGAGGACACCACTTCCTGAAAATGTTGGAAAGTTTTGTGGAAACGTGTTTTTGTGTTCTTTCGCTGACATAAAGGTACGGTCCCAGAGTGCGTGTTTTTGTGTTGTTTCCCTGGAAACTGGTCGCATTGTTTCCGGAAAATGAGTCGTGATTTTTTCGGAAACAGGCGACGCTAACTCGACATTGGGAAAGCGCCACCAATTTCAAGATTACCCCTTTTTTGTGATCACCTTTCTCAGCAAGCACAAGAAATGTCCAAGAAAACTGGACCGTGCCAGAAATGTCCAAGAAAATTGCACCGTGCCAGAAAACACTAATTTCCAGCAAAACGCACCAAAGCTTCAGAAACACAATTGGCCGTACGCTTGTTTCGAGAAACATCACAACCAATTTCCTGGAAAACATCACCAACTTTCAGGACAGCTACCAATTTCCGGGAGAACGCAACCAATTTCGAAGTACACACTGGGACCGTACAACAAAACCAGGAAAACACAAACTTTTAGAACATAACCGCCAACCTTCAAGACAATTTTTCAGGAACACACTACCATACCGTACCAACCGTGCGCCAACCCCAAAAACCGTACCAGCCGCACGCCCGCGCCGCACCAACCGTGCCCCAAAAACCGGGGTGCTTTGATGGAAAGTTGCGATTGTCCGGAGGGACCTTGAAACTGGTGGTGTGTTCCGGGAGAGTGGCGGTGCTTTCCTTGAAATTTGCCTTCTTTAGGAAGTCCCAGGGTGTACCTCGAAATTCATTGTGTTTTCAACGGGGGTTTTTCGAGTGTCTCGAAATTGGTTTTGATCAAAATTGTGGCCTTTTCCTTGGTGTTTTTCTGGAAGGAATGGTGTAACTCGAAATTGTTTTGTCTATTCCTATGAATCGGTCGTGTTTTCCTGAAAGTTGGCTGCGCTTCCCCGGAAATTGGTGAAAGGGGTACGGTCCCAGGGTGTGCCTCGATTGGTGGCGTTTCCTTGAAATTGGTCCTGGAAATTGGTGGTGTTTTCCTGGACATTGGTGGTGTTCTCCTCGAAACAAGTCCGTGTTTTCTTGCGGTGGTGTTTTTCTGGACCCTGAGAGCGCAAGCGTACCATGCACCATCCCTGTGCACCCACTATCAGAGCATGACTCTTGAATTTAGCTAAGTGGTGAGCTTGGCTTGGAGCCCGCAGAACAGCATCCCTTTGCAACGCCCGAAGGAGAACGCGAGACCACGCTCAGGGACGCCACCCACGGCTAAAGGGCGTGCGACCGCAAGGGGATTTGGGATCAATTCATGGGCCGTGTTCGAGAGTTGTGATGTCTGAGCAAAGCCGGCACTTTATGTGCGTGGATGCCACTCCCTGCGTCAAGACCATCGATCTTCAACGGTCCAGTTCTTTCATGGCGCGCGCCGCCTCTTGCACACGCTGTCGGTTTTGCGCCCAGTGATGGGTTGCGTAGCGCAGGTCATCGTAGCAAACTTGGAGGTTGATGTGACCACAAGTAATGCGCACACACAGCTCTCGACGTTGTCATATTCCAGATTTTTGCGGCTTTCTCACCGATTTTCACGGCTACATTGCGCTCGTGGGATTTTCGTGGCCGCGTGGGGTTTTCAAGTCGACCGCATTCCGGTTGGGGGTTTAATCACGTTCAATTCGGTTTCCAGGAATCGCCCTGGTTGACTCCTTCGAACACGAAGCGCCCGCCGGCAGTTGTCATTGTGCGTGCTGCCACTGCAAGTTTCAGTGCCGATATCAACCCTGTGCGGACTCTGGGTGGGTCGGATCGCTCTTGTTGTTGCGTTTGCGCACTTGTAACATCGAAGGTGAGCCCTCTGCAGACTTTCGGGCTGGCCGGATCACGCTCGCTGCAGCGCGGTGCGAATCCTCTACGCACTTCGGGCGGCGAGGCGCCAAAATTGAACATCGAAAGTGAACCCTCTGCGGACTGGGCGGGTCGGCTCGCTCTCGCTGGTGCGAGTGTGGAACGTCGACCTCTGAGCGCCCTGCGTGGGTCGGATCGCTCTCGTTGCGCGGTGCGAACTTTGAACATACAAAGTTGAGAACTGCAGTCTAAAAGTGATGTTGCAAAGACTCTGAGCAAGAGATCCTGCGCAAGGATTTTGCAGATAGACTTCTCAAGAAATCTTGGCAAAAATGTTCCTGAAGATGTTCTCGATTTTGAGCCGAGAGTTTGCGCAGAGCGTGCATACAGAGATCTTGTACACAGATCCCGCACAGATGCTCGTGCCAAGACCACGCAAAGAGATTTCCTTGCGGCGATGACAGCAAGCCTCGAAAGAGATCACGGACTTTGGGCGGGTGGCCCTTTGCAGTTGTGTCGCGGCGCGCGTTTACAGCATCGCACGTGACCCTTTGCGGACTTTGGGCGGGTCGCGTCGCGTCCGTCGTGCCGCTGTACCTTCTGTTGTCTGAACATGTTTGTTGTTCCGTGTGACCTTGGAACATGTTTGGCAGCAGCAGAAAGGTTGAGGGGTTGGGTTCGCGACGAAGTGCAATGTTTCTTCTTGCGTTTTTCGAAGCAAAACCTTGGTTCAGCAGATGGTGGACTTGGAGGCGTTGCTGGGTTTACAGCGCAAAGGATGGGAATGCCTGCGTGGGAGTGAAGCAAAACATGCACGAGCCTTGCTTGCCTAGAGCACTTTCGAGATGCTTTTGAGGAAGAGGATCAATGCACTTCCTTGTCCAATGCTTTGGCCATCTGTTCTTGGCAGTCGAACCCAAGTTGGCACACCTTTGAAGAGAGCTTGGATGTATGCTTTCTTCGCATCGGCGTGCGCCTGGCGACACCCGGGCTGCGACCCAGAAACATCAAGGATTTTTGCTGCTTCCATTGATGGAACCGAGTTCAGCAAGTGAAGCTGCAACAGAGTTCTCATCATAAACCTTTCTTCTTGAAAAAAGTTATTCCCTTGAATTTTTCTTAGGGCCATCTTCAGGAAGCTCACTGCTTTTCATAGCACACTTCAATCATCCGCAACCTGTCAACCTTTGCCTCGGCTGATGGCTCATGCTCCCGGATTGCTCATTGGCACAGGATCTCATAGGAAGGAAGCTCAATGCGCTTTGATCGCTGTACCATGCGAGACGCGTGCTCAATGTGAGAATCAAAGCGAAACTGACCGTCTGCTGCTGGAACAGGCAGATGACCCCAGCTCGGAGATACTTTGCACACCTGCCAGGCTGTTGTGCTCCTTGATCTTCCTAAGCAAGCCCGCAAATCAGAGAAGACTTTTCGAGTTTCGGGCAAGACTCCATGGCGCGCTGCCTGCCAAGCAAAAACAGGCCATGAATAAGGATTTTTTGGGCTGGTGTTCCCCGAGTGGCAAAAAATACAGCCTAAATCAGGGATTGGTCGCTTGGATTGTTGGTCCAACCAAGTCAGAAGTCACTGGGGTCAACCCTGCTCGGGTTTACTCTGTCTCTCTTGGCAGCGCTGACTCTGTCTATTTGCGCTGCGTACACACAGCGAAAGCATTATTTCGCGCTAATCTTGAGCTTGGTCGAAGCTGCAGTTTGGGCCACACTAACGCACGGGCACAACAAAATCCTTATTGGGCGCTTACTTGATGCGTATTCGAGGCTTGCTATTCGAAGCCAAATTGCTGAATATACGCAGCAAAATCTTCATGTGGTGCTTTTGATGCTTATTGGATGCTTATTTCTGCACATGTTTCTATTCGACACCAAATTGCTGCATGTGTGCAGCAAAACCCTTATTTGGTGCTTGTTTCATGCTTATTCGAGGCTTATCCTTCGAAAATGTTTGTACTCAACACCAAAGTGCTGCATATGTGCAAGCGATCCTTAATTGGCGCTTATGTCATGCTTATTCGATGCAGTTTGCCAATGTTTGTATTCAACACCAAATTGCTCCTTTTTGCAGCAAAGTCCTCCAGGTGCTTATGTCATGCTTATTGTTGCCAATTTTTGCATTCAACGCCAAAATGCTGCATATATGCAACAAAATCCTTATTTGGTCTTACTCCAAGCTTATTCTTGGAAAATGTTTGCATTCAACACCAAATTGCTGTATATATGCAGCCAAATTCTTAATTGGTGCTTATTTCATACTTGTTCGAGGCTTATTCGGAGCCAACATCCCTTATTAAGCAGCGTTGGTGACGCAGAGGATGCTACGATGATAGTTATCATCACAGTCATCATCATATCATCATCCTGATGATGGTCATCATCATCATCATCACCCTTCTCATCATCATCATGCAGAGGATGCTACGATGATACTTATCATGACAATCCTTTTCCTTATCATCAAAGCCATCACCCTCATCATCATCTTCTCTTATGAGGCAGGATAGGTCACGCAGACGATGCTACGATGATAGTTATCATCGCAGTCAGCATCCTTATCATCATAGTCATCATCCGTATCATCATCATCATCTCTTAGGCAGCATTGGGAATGCAGACGGTGCTACGATGTCATCCTTGTCATCATAGTCATCATCCTTATCATCATCCTCATGGTCATCATCATCATCTCTTATGAGGCAGAGTTGGTATTGCAGATGATGCTACGATGGCGCTGGGTCGCTCCATCTGACCACTTGCGGAAGTGGTCGGATGGGTGAGATTTGACTCGCTGGTGATGCTGGTGGCGTTGGCGCCTTGGTGATGCAGAGGATGCTGCAGTAATAGTTATCATGACAGTCTTCATCCTTATCATCATTATCCTCATGTGTTAAGCAGATAGTTATCATCAGAGTCATCATCATCATCATCCTTATCATCATCATGATGAGGGTCATCATCATCATCATCATCACCCTTCTCATTGTCATCATGATGGTCATCATCATTTCTGTCTTATTCTTATTTACGTTTCAAGTGTGGCCTTAGGCACCATTGGTGATGCAGAGGATGCTACGATGATAGTTATCATCACCATCCTCATCTTTATCATCAAAGTCATCATCCTCATCATCATCATCTCTTACGAGGCAGCATTGGTAACGCAGACGATGCTACGATGATAGTTATCATGGCAGTCATCATCCTTATCATCATGGTCATCATCCTTATCAGCATCATCTCTTATGAGGCAGCGCTGGGAATGCCGAGTCATCGTCACGGGCAAATCTGGCCAGGAGAGGGGCCTGCTCGGCACTGCGCTTGCCCAGCGCTCGCAAAAAAAACGCTTTCCCGCCGGCATCATCCGCCACTTGTACAGCGGCCTCACCCGCCACTTACACAGTGGCATCATCCACCACTTGTGCCGTGGCCTCATCCGCCACTTACACAGCGGCCCGCCACTTGCACAGTGGCATCATCCGCTTACACAGCGGCCCGCCACTTACACAGCGGCTTCCCCCCGCCACTTGTACAGTCGCCCCTCCCCCCGACACACGACAAACGCCCGACCCCCGATGCTCCAGCGGCTCATTGTTCTCACCTGTGCGTCCCCAAGAAACAGGGTGCAAGAGGGAGTGCAATCAGGGGGACAACGAATCGGTTTGGGGGGCGGAGTGCATTCTCAAAAACATCCCGTGACATATGGTTCCTAATCAAGCAAAATCAAGCAAAAACATGCAGAATCGTGAACAGCCCTGCTAAAATAGCTGGCCCTCGCCTTGTTCGTGGCCCGCGAAAGTCCCCCCCCTTGCGGTCGGCGGCACTGTGCGGCAGCCCTTAAATCCGGCCACCGGACGTGATCGGGCCGCAAGCCAAGCCCGCAGGGCTTACCTTCAGGTATAAGGCCGCGCACCCCATGCCGCCGACCATGCGCGGACCATGCGCATACGTTTTGGGCTGGGCCCGCCCTTAAAAGGGGCGAAGGATTCGCGGATTGGTTTAGGCGATGTTTGTAGCATCTCCCCGCAGCGCCAAAAAACGAGTATTTTTGGGGGGTGCCTAAAACTGGACAACACCCCCAGCATTGCCAGCATCATCACGGATGATGCTGATGATGTTGTGCATGCTGGCGATGCGAAACAATGGGCTAAAGGGGAAATGCAAGGAAACAGGAATGGAGAGAAACCGAGATGCAGGAAAATGCAAGGGCAGAACGTGAAGGGAACCGGACAGCGGGAACGAAAAGGGACAGGAATGCGAACAAAGGAGTCTTCAAGGAAATGAAGGGAGCTGAAACGGCAGTGAAGGAAGTGAAGGGACATGCCAGGAAGCTGTCAGGGAAGACATGCAAAGAAAGTGAAGTTCAAATTATCCCGAGAATTAACAGGACTTAGAGGGAAAGGAAATGAAAGAACGGGAAGGGGTGCCCGGTGGCCGGCTGTGCCGCGGATGATGCAGGTGATGCTCATCACTTTCCTTTTCACGCATCCTCGACATGCAAAGGGTCGGCGGCACCATGCGGCAGCCCCAAAGAGCTTCGCTCTTGCTGGGAGCTGCCTTCCACGCGGCGTCCTGCTGCAGCCTTGAAACACCGGAAAAACACGTGAACATGCGGACTTTTACTGCAAAAAACCAAGGAAAACGTTTGGTTTTGACATGCGTTTTGCGTGGCAACTGGCCCAGGCGCGCGTGCGCGTGCGCGCAGGCGCGCGGACCGCGGGCCTGCGCGCGTGCATGCGTGCGCGCATGTGCGCGAGCTTGCGCGCATGCATGCGTGCTTTCGTGCGTGCGTGTGCGTGCGCGCGTGCGCCTGCGTGCGTGCGTGTGCGAGCGCGGTGCGTGAGCGCGTGCGTGGGTGGGTGGGCGGGTGTTGCGCGTGAGTCTGGTGTGTGTGTGAGCCTGTGTGGGGGCGCGTGCGTGGGTGGGTGTGCTTGCGTGAGCGCGCGCGCGTGCCCGCGTGTGTGCTTGTGTGCGCGTGCCTGCGTGCGTGCGGGCGGGCGGGCAGTGAAGGGGACATGGCGAAACGACGGGAAATGGTTAGAAAATAGATGGAAAACGTGGAAGATGGATGGAAATCTGAGGGAAGATGTTTGGAAAATGGAAGTGTGTATGTGTGCAAGTAAGGAAATGTAGGTATGTTTATGTTGTTGTGGTCGCTGCTGCCTGCTTAGCTGTCCTTAAAGGAGCTGTGAGGCTGAGCCTCGCGATGCTGCCGCGGCCGGTTGTGCGCCAGCAACGTAAATCCGGCCACCGGACGTGAGGCCAAGCCCGGAGGGCTTACCTTCAGGCACTTCAGGTATAAGGCCATCCGCCCCATGCCGCCGACCGTGAGCCGACCATGAGAAGAACATGAGCATACGTTTTGCGCTGGGTCTGCCGCAAAGGATTGGTTCAGGCGATTTCGAGGATTTTTGTAGCATCTTTCCGCAGCGTCCAAAAATGAGTGTCTTTGGGGGGTGCAAATTACTGGACAACACCCCCAGCATTGCCAGCATCATTCTGGATGATGCGGGTGATGCTACGCATGCTGGCGATGCGAAACAAGGGGCTGAAAATTGCAGAAAGCGAAAGGGAAATGCAGGGATGCAGGCGTGACTTGGAAGTGAACATAATGGAAGTCAAAGACTCCACGAAAATGAAATTGAAGAGGGCACTGGAGAGAAACCAAAATGCAGGAAAATGCAAGGGCAGAACGCGAAGGGAACCGGAGGACGGGAACGAAAAGATGTTGTTGGAAATTCTGGGAAACGAAGAGCAACTGAATGAGATATGAAGAGATAGATGTGCAGGAAAATGACGTGGAATGGGAGGCGAGGTGGAAGTCACGGGAACCAAAAAGAACAAAGGGAAAGGAATGCGAATGAAGGGGCGTTGAGTTGAAGGAAATGCAAGGAAGTTTGACCTTGTCCCAGCTCGGCAGACCCGCAAGGATCGTAACACAAGTCTTGTTGTTAGACCAGCAGCCTACAAACATCAAAGCGGCGTCACCTTGCTAGACGACACGGTCTGCGCCCCCCTCCACACTCACCCCCCCCCCCTCGGCACTTGCCCTCTCTCCTTTTTCTTCGCGCCGGACCGTCTTCGACGATAGTGACGTTCTGTTTCGAGCTGCGTGCTTGCATGACCAAAGGGTTGGCTCGCGATTTGGCTGGAAGTTTTGGTTGCTCCCTTGCCTTGCAGACACTTTGCACGACCTGAGCCACGCCCAGGCCTTGCCCGTCTGGCGCGCAGCAAGTCAGCCTCGTTTACGGCGCTTGCGGTCGGGAGCGCCACTTGTCTTGCGCGCGCACTCACGGCACAACCAGGAGGGCCAACTTGCGGCACTCATCCCTGCGAGTGCGCCCTGGGAAGGCACAGCTTTCACACCAAGAGTCTGCGTGCGCCGTCTTTGGCAAGTCTCCGCCGCATTGGCTGCACGTGTTTGCGTCACACTGGTTGCAAATCCAATTGGGACAGACACTGCCGCACTCTTTCTTGCGTGGACGGGCTTCTCGCCCTGGCAAAGCGCAGTCGTTGCACCAAGAGTCTGCGTGTGCTGTCTTTGGCAAGTCTGCACCGCATTGGCCGCACGTGTTTGCAGCGCATTGGTTGCAAATCCAGTTGGGACAGACGCTGGCGTGGCGCTCACCCCTCCGGGGTCGGGCGCGCCCACACCCGCCCTGGCACGGCGGGAAGGCGCAGCTGTCACACCAAGAGTCTGCATGAGCTGTCTTTGGCAGGGCTTGACCGCACTTGCTGCACTTGTTGGCGGCACACCTGTTGCAGACCCAAGTGGGGCGATTTTTGGCGTGGTATGCACTTTTTCGGCGCGCGTGTCTGGGCACGGCGGGAAGGCGCAGCTTTTGCACCAGGTGCCGGGCGTTGCGTATTTGGGCAAGGCGTTGCCGCATTGCTGGAACGCTTTGGCCGACGGCTGCGCCGGCGGCTTGGCATTGCGTGCGGCGCAGACTCTGCACATCCCTTCGTTGGTTTCTGAGTTGCCGGTCACGTGGCTTCGAGACTTCCAAGGACCACACTGCTTGCACTTGGCTGCCTTCGTGGTTCTGACTGGCGCGGCTGCTTCGCACTGCTTGCAGCGGGCACGGCGCAGCTCCTTCGTGCGTTTCTTTCTCAGAGTCTCCTCTAAGTTGAAGTCTGCCAGCGTGCGCTTTTGCTCTTCTTTGGCCGCATTGCACTTGGAGCACGCGAGAGGTTTGTCGCTGCATATCTTGCACAAACCTGGCTCTGTCACTGGCACTACTTGGCACCATGCGCACAAAGTATCACCGCGCTCTGTTTGGCGGGACTGGCCGGCCGGGCCCTTTGTGCGACACGCGCGGCGCGCTCTGTCCATGCCCTGCGCCACAACGCTGAAGCGGGCGGCGTCTTCGCGTGCCAAGAAGCGTGCAGAGGCGACAGCTCAGCAGCACCGGCTGCGTTGCTTGGCTTCCTGCTGCAACCTCGCCTTGGCTTCTTCCAAGGTAATGGTCGGACGGTGCGTTTCTATGAGATCGCCTTGGCCCAAGAGGTTGGGCCCAAATGGCCGGCTCACGCACAAGTCCTCAGCGCGCTTCACGCGAGACAGACACGTGTAGGCACTGAGCTGTGCGTCTCGCGAGGGCCTGTCCCAGAACCCCAAAGTGTAATGTGCAGGCGGGCAGTGTGGCTCCCATGAAGGAGAAAGCTGTGCCGGCATAGTCACAAGCCACCGGTGGCATTTCCAGTGCTGCCTGCTGCACGGCCGGATGCACGCGACCCCAGCGGGGAGGCTCGGTAGCTGTTTCCAAGTGGCACCCTCGACTTGTGTCAAGAGACACGTTGGCACGCTTTGCAGGACGACTTTGGGTGCGGTGGTCGCCTGCACTGCCGCCGCGTCCGCATCCTGCAAGCACCAGTTCAACAGCTTGGCGCGGCTGTTTTTGAACAAGCGCAGCGGCCGCAGCTCGGGAAGAGCTTGCAGTTCCCCAATCGCAGCTTCCGGCTCGAGCTGAAACAGAGGTGCATCCTGCGCCACAATCCATCGGGCTCGCAGCAGTGCAGCTACATACTTAGCTGCCTGTGGGTCCGGCGTCGCACGCGCAGAGCCAGCGACGATGCGCCGGCGCGCTCGCTCGGTGGCGCACACCGGACGTGATCGGGCCGCAGGCCAAGACCTTCAGGTAGAAGGCCGTCCGCCCCATGCTGCCGACCATGAGCATACGTTTTGCGCTGGGCCTGCCCTTATAAGGGACGAAGGGGCTGCGGTTTTTGTAGCATCTTTCCGCGGCGTCCAAAAACGAGTGTTTTTGATGCTGGACAACACCACCAGCATTGCCAGCATCATCCCGATTCGCATTCCTTTCCCTTAAGTCTTTTTAGTTCCCGTGGCTTCAACCTCCCCTCCCATTTCACGTCAGTTTCCTGCACATCCCTGTATTTCTCTTCAGTTGCTCTTCGTTTCCCAGAATTTGCAACAATATATTTTCGTTCCCGTCCTCCGGTTCCCTTCGCGTTCTGCCCTTGCATTTTCCTGCATTTTGGTTTCTCTCCAGTGCCCTCTTCAATTTCATTTTCGTGGAGTCTTTGACTTCCATTATGTTCACTTCCAAGTCACGCCTGCATCCCTGCATTTCCCTTTCGCCTTCTGCAATTTTCAGCCCCTTGTTTCGCATCGCCAGCATGCATAGCATCATCCGCATCATCCGGGGGGCGTTCAAGGAAATGAAGGGAGCTGAAACGGCAGTGAAGCGAAAGGAAGTGAAGGGAATTGCCAGGAAACTCTCGGACAAGAAGTCAAGGAAAAGGAAATGATAGAACGAAAAGGGCAAGGTGCCCGGTGGCCGGCTGTGTCGCGTCAGCGTGTAAATCCGGCTACGCCTTGTGGGGTAGCATGTCGCCGCTAGGCAATTAGCCTGCTAGCTTTAGCTATAGGGGCTGCACCTGACCCTCGTCACTCGGTCGTGATGCGCTGCCTAAATCCGGCACCTCTGCATCACCAGCTCGGGCTTGCGGCTTTGCTCGCTTGTGGGAAACCTTCGCAAAACATCGCGTATATGCCGGGTTCAGGCCATGTGGCTGACATCATCAGGGTCTGGGTTGGGCCTGGTGATGCTTCAGCGGGGCTTGGTCTGCATCATCAAGGCTTCCTTCCAAAAAGCCTCTCAACCCATGAAGCACTGTTTTTTAGAAGGTGTCGGAGGGATATAAGCGAGGCTCATGTTCGCGCATTTTGGCGCCAAGCACTGCCGGGTATGCCGGCGATGCTGGGCCCTCGCTCTACAAAACGCTGTAAATACTGTCAAAAACTGCTGCGCTGAGCGGTGGGCTGCTGTTCTGTCCGTTTTGCTGTTGCTGTGGCTGGCTCGCGCGCTGCGCGGTCCTTGCTTGTTTCCCGTTGGTTTTCGGGCCTTCTGGTGCACGCGCGCGCGCGACCCCAGCCACAAAACGCTGCTATTTACGGTGTTTTGTTGCATTTGCGCTTCCGGGCTGGCTAGCGGGCTGCTCTTTTTGGGCTGGTCTTTCTGGGGCCTTTGGCGCGTGTGCGCGACCCCATGTCAGCCTTCCATCCACCCCAAAGCAACACACTCACCCTCAAACCAAACAATCTCAACCAGGTGTTAACAAACCCAAATTCGACCAACAACACAAGTCCATGAAACGCTTGGGGGAAGCATTGCGTGAGGGAAGCTATTGCCAAATTTTCTTCGGCTTTCCAGCGGCGTTGGAACCGTCAGGGGGTCGTCCATGGCGTTGATGATCAAGCAGGGCGTGCGCACTTTTGAGGCGAACAGAACCTGGCTAAAGGGCGGGCAAGGCCTCGCCAAAACGCATGACTTAAGATAAGGCAACGCCAGTTAACACTGAAACTGGGTGAAGCTTCAGCAGTGAGGAGCCAGGCACGTAAAAGCAACCGTTGAGCATCGCTGTGATGAACTCAAGGCCCCTCCCGAACTACATGAAGCCAGCAGGACTTGTGACATTGTAGGCTTCAAAGCGTTCGTTTTCCCCCTCCCCTCCGCGCCGGGTTCTCGTTCGCGAAATACTCCTCACATGCCAAAGGGTCATGCTTTGCTTTGAAGCCCAAGTTTGAACGACCTTGAACCTGAAGAGGCAAACAGGAAGTCAGAGGATTCTTCATGACGCAAGACAGGGACCTCAACGGATGCGAAAAAATGCATAATTTGTTCCAAGGCAGGCCAAAAGCAAGCTTTCCAAAGGGTCCAATTTTCGGACAACCGGAGAGTGAGACCCTGAGGATTTTTTGCGCCCAAAAAGCTCAGCCCAAAAGCCAAGCGCATCAGCACGTCCTCATGGCCCGCATAGCCAGCGAAAGGCGCCGCTTCCGCTAGGAGCTGCTGCAGATCCTGGAGCGAAACCGAACGCTGGTGAAGCTCAGTTTATTTCAAAGGAACCGTTGGCTTCCGTTTACGCAATTTGCCAGAAACAGATTGACTAGGCTCGAAACGCACGTGCGTACCACCTCACTGCTCGAGCTTGCGCATCTTTGCACGGTTCCTCCGGGGTCGGCTCTCACTTCAAGGGCCTGTTTGGGTAGCGCAGTATAAAGACAGCTCCTTGAGGTAATGTGCAATGGCTTCGCGCGCATAGTTTCCCAATGCCATGACCATCCATAGCGGCTCCAAAACAAGTCTGACCCAGTTCTGATCACTTCCGGCTAAGTCTCAGGCTTCTGACAGCTATGCCACTCATGCAGGCAACCTCGCTAAAGCGCCCGCAGTCTACTGCACACTGGAGGAAGGTGAGGGGGCAAATCTTCTCAAAGGGTCTTCGCCACACGCACGCGCCGTTGCGCGAAGTCACATCAACGCGCGTAAAATCATATCACTGCATGGCCATCAGCGCGCGTGAGTGGAGTCACGTCACGCATCATGATTTTCATGCGTAGCAATCACACGGGCCATGCGCTTCCACAGTTTACGCCGCACTCTGCCGCAAAACCAGCCGCTTGCGTGCCACGCCGAGGTGTTCGCAGGTTTCTCTCCAGCGAGCAGTTTGTGACCTTCCCGCTGGCCACGCCAGTTTTCTGGCCCTCAAGTTTTGAGTTCCAAAGCCAGCTCCGGGAATGCTAATCACACTGGCCACGTGCTTCCACGTGTACGTCTGGTCAAAGGTTGAGCCACAGCCAGCTGCGTTCCGCACCAAGGTATTTGCAGGTTCTCAGCAAACTCCCAGCAACCAGTTGGTGACTTTTCATGTGCTTCCCCGCTGGCCACGCCAGTTTTCTGGACCTCAAGTTTTGAGTTCCAGCCACGTGCTTCCGCAATGTGCGTTGCACTCTGCCGCGTTTTACAAAAAGACCTGCAATCGTTGGCCACAAGGCTTCCAGCCTGCAATCTTGTGGCACGGAAAGCCTGGGCATGCACGTCAGTGCCCAGACAGGGCGACCGAGACTTGCTTTGAAAGTAGTAATGAATACAAGCTCTTGCGCTGGGGGCGCACAGGCTCTGCCCCAAGCCCGTTGCCTTGATCCTCACTGGCACCCCAGCGTCCAGCATCTTACCCCAATTTGCAAATCTATGGACACCACGTGCAGATTGAGCACGCGTTGTGAAAATGTGGCCCGGAACTTTTAGCACACAGGAGACTTGCCACTGTGGTGTTCATGCAAACGCCCAAGTCGCAAACGCTAGCCAAGCGGACGAGCTTTGAATAACACACACACACATAGCTCAGTGTATACATACAGTAACCCGCTAAACTAAAACCAAAGCAGCCGAATCACATGCAACTTCAAGGAAGCTGTGTAAGCAATCAGGGCATCCCTGAACTTTCTAGGGACTTGTAGGGGAACCAAAAAACTAAGGCGGGTCTGAGCAAGGGCGAGAAAAAAATGTTGAACAGTTTTTCTTTTCCGCCCTCCCTCCCCCTTGAAGAGCTGAGTGCAGAGCTGCAGGTGCTGAGGGACGCTCTGAAGAAGGGTTTGATCAAAGGTTTCTGTGAGTATCCTTCATGGAAAGGAATGCAAACCGAACAGCAAATCCTCATATTTGCATGATACGAGTTCCCCTAAATCAACAAAAACAGGGGCCCTCGTGGCCGCCCTTTCTGAAAATGGAGCACAAAACACAGATGCTCGGAGTAGCTCGTCCAGCAAGAAATCAAGAAAATCTCACGCACCCTGACGGTGGAAGTCGCGAGTCCATGACCGCCACCGCGGTTCTTCACGCTTCCGAGGGCTGCGTAGGACTCCGCTCCATCACACACACATATGGGCCAGGTTTGCCCACCGGCCACGCTGTTTGACGGGGCCCCGCTCCAACACACACAGTTGGCAGTCACCTGTCTTGCTGTGCGTTTACTCACCAGCTGTGGGGGCCCCGCTCCAACGCACACAGCCCCTTCCGAAGCGGTATCTATTGAATTGCTGCGATCAATGGCGTTGCAAGCTCACGAAGGAACCAGGCTTAATGGGGTTTGTCTCCATCCCGGCATTGGCTTCCCCTTAGCACAAAATGCCACTGAGGACTCCTGGCGTCTCGAAGCCCTGTCAAACTCGGGAAAACGCCTTCGCGTTGGCAGCTTTGTCGTACGCATCCGCGTTGTACTTGCGGAGTATATTTTCGTTCTCGCGGAGAAACTTGCTCTTCCTCAACGTCGCGTGACAGTCGAACCCCGAGCTTCGCAACAGGACGTCTTGAACTTCGGATGGAGTTGGGCGCCTCCGGCGTTTTGAAATGCGAAAGCGGTGTCTCTTATACTTGGACCGGGTCAGGAACATAAAAACAAGGAACAATCAAACATGGCGGGCTGTGTAAGCGCATCACGAGGCATGCAATTGCAATACTCCGACTGGCTCCAAGCTTCTTGGCTATGTTTGCCCCAGGTAGCTGAAAGCTGCAGGGCTTCAAACTTAGTTGCGGGCGCTGGTGCAGGTGCTGTTTGGGATGCTGTTTGAGGTGCTGGTGACTGTGGAGATTGCGGGCGGTGCTTTGGTAGTGCTGTTTGGGGCGCTTGCTGTTAGAGGTGCTGGTGCGCAATCATCGGCCTGCTTTTTCGCTCTCTTGGGTCTATGCTAGGGTCGACCTGAGGAATTGGCCCAATTGCTAGCCGAAACAACGAACGACGAGTAACAACCCGACTAGGACTCTCATCGCACTTTAATCAAATCACAGCAAGCTGCTCTCAATTTGCTGTGTTTCCTCTCGCCACCCATGTCCTCTGCACGGACCAACCAACCCACCAACCACCGACCAAGCAATCGCCAACAAACTGACCAATCAACCAGCCCACCCACTGAGCCGGCTTTCGAGGGGAAGATAATACCAAAACCGTGCGACCTTCAGCGTGCGATCTTCGGCGACCTTCATGTGAATTCAAGCAGCGTGCTGGAGAGGCAGAGGCGAGTATAAGGAAACTTGAAGCCCAGGAAGCAGGTCTGCAAATCGTAGCCGGGGCAAACACAGGCCGTGGCCACGAACTTCCTGCAGCGCGCAAACTTTTTGGGCCAGTCCCATGTCTCAGTCTTAAACAACCAGAATTGACACAAGAATGGTTTGAGCGGCATCCTGCTGATTCTTCTGTGTAGGTCTGCTTGTTGAAACCTGACGGAAGTCTGTCTGCGCCTAGCTCCGGCGCGATGCCAATCACTGCGCTGAGAAAGTCAAAACTGGCAAGGCTGTGCCTCAAGCATGCCACCAGGCCGCTAAGGCCCGTAAGCCATGTTTAGTTCCACGTTGTACAAACATCATGCCATCAAACATGGATCGACGTTGCAGCCGTATGTCAACACGAGAATTCTCTTGGGCTCCTTCAATTGGGTCACCATCAACAGTGTTTCTCTCATAGCTCGGGGTGTTCTCTCGGAAAATGGGGAAATGAGCCAAAGGCCGCCGCTACGGGCCACCGTTTCAGGATGAATGGGAGGGTTGGCGCGCCGCGCGTTGAGACTGCCAAGGGCCTTTCATACCCGTCAAATTAGCTGAGCGATTGATCTGCGCATGGGTGACGTCGCAAGTGTTTTGCGAGGTCATTTTGTTTGGCGAGTAGCCCCTCGGTCAAGGCGCGGCGCTGTGGCGTCCCCGTTCTCCCGGCGCTCATCGAACTTGCCCATGGCCTCGATGGGCAGCTTGCCTCGGAGCAGGCCCAGCCAAGCCACGGCTTCCAAAGAAAGTTTATTGCTTTTGCTCAAGGTGATGCGTTGCTACCAACCCCGAGCGGCGGGTGTGTGTTGACCATGGCAAAGGTGGGTCTTGCTTGCCACTCATGTCAACTGTCACATCTCACTCAAACACGCAAACAACCAGCAACTTAATCGGTAAGTCCAGGAGGTTTATGCTACCAATGTCTTCATAGCTGAGCGTTGCCAAGCTTGGTAGCGCTCACATCTTGGGTCTAACCGGATGTCGCTTGCCGCATCTTGCAGGACGTGAAGAAAACCGAAGCCGGGACAATGCTGCAAAGCGCCCCCTTGCAAAACTTTGGTTTGGTCTCCTGCAGATCATCTCTGAGTCTGTAATTCTAAACTGGGCCCCAAGCCGGCTTTTTTGGCTCTGTCCTTCCTACTTCACGTTCAGAATTCCCAGCTGCATGGAAATATAAATATATATATACATATATGTGTGTGTGTGTGTGCGACGGTCAAAGCACATCACATGGCTGGCTGCCATCGCTGGCACGGGTGTCGCTCTTCATGGCCCCTTGTCGCTCCCTACAAAGGCAGCTCACTTTTCGCACCCCCAGCTCGAACATTGCAACTTTGTAGTACAAGTCTAGTGCGCAAAGTACGCTTCCGCAGCTCCAGCCCGAAAATCGCAATTCTGTAGCACAAGCCTAGCGCGCGAAGTACACTTCCGCAGCCCCAGCTCGAAAAATCGCAACTCTGTAGTGCCAGTCAAGTATGCGAAACACGCTTCCACAGCTCCAGCTCGTGAATCGCAAATTTGTGGAGACCGTTACAATCGCGTAAGTGAAGCGCACCTCTTTTTAGCCGCGTCAGAGCCGCTCGATGAGAAGTCTGAGCTAGACCTCTGCGAGCCTGCCGGGCTCGAGCAGCAGCACTGGCTTGCTGCAATTGCTTTTGATGCTCCCTGGCGTCTGGCAACAGTGTCCGCCGCCTTTACAGCACGTTAGGAAGCAAGCGCTTTTGAGCGGCATATTGGCGGACCAGTGTGTTTTCTAGAAGTCTTCGCTTTTGAGACCATGGGCTGGCTTCCTTTCGGCAGCTCCCTACTTCAACCAATTATGAACGTTGCAATGCGTCGCCTTGGGTGTCGCTCCGGCGGCCGGATTTTTCCCACCTCAAGGCCGCCAGACCACTGCTTCCACACATGCAAATCGAGCAGGCTTGCTAGTGTAGGAAGCGAATAGTGAAACCCACAAACGGTTTGATGCCAAAGTGTTGCATTACTCCTTGCTACATGGAAGTGTCCATGCAAGTACTATATGCGCAACTCATCATCCAAAACGCCGCTAATCCTAAACAGGGATGTCGCTTTTCATGGTCCGCTGTCGGAGTGCCCGGAGGCCCCAACATCTTTTTGTGTCCGACGCAGTTCAACCAACTCCACAAGCACTTAGTTGCTCAAGTCAAGGCTTGGATCTTTACTGACTTGCAGCATCCACTTGAATCAACCGCACGATGGCTTGCGAAGGCAGGATCGCACGTGATCATGACACATATATCGCCGCGCCTGTCCTGCCAAGCAACTGCCAGAAGAGAAGCCGATCCAAAAAAGCGGGGCTCCCCGCAGCTTCTCCTGCAGGCCACGCAGGTCTTAGCGCCAAATGATATGCGCCATGGAAAGTTGGCAGCTTCTCTACAAAAACGACTGGCGCCGTGTCTTTTCTAGTTTTTTGAAGAACAAGGCACATCATTGGCCACGCGGAAAAAACAACATGGCATCGTGTGTCGAAGTTTTAAGGACGCAAAAAGAGTGTTCATAAGTGGCGCGTCGACGCAGCCTCGCAAATGCTACGATTGGCGCACGGGCGCAACGAAGGCAACATGTTGGGTAGACGGGGTGGGGGGGTAGCCCGGACCCGCCCGAGACACAAGTCCATGCATGATTGGCAAAGTGTGTTTTGCATTATAAAAACATAGCTTTGGGCTGCTCACTTCGTGGGACCTCGAGAAAACCATTGGGTCAGGATGCGGAGTACGCGGCGCTAGCAGGCGCAGGACTCTTGCAGCGGCAAACCCAAGGCTGATCCCCTATCTACGAGGGCCTTGAAAAAGCGCTATTGTCTTCAACAGCCATCTCGCGGATAGTCAAAAGCCAAGATGTATCTGAAAAGCTTGCGCGGGTTGAGTGAATCTGTCACAAATCGGCGCTAGGCCGCAAAGGCCCTCAAAACTGTCCACGCCAGGTTGCCTATGCACACACATAGCTGGCAACCCTCTAATGTCATGGTTGTGGTACGAGCGTTGGAACGGTGACTGACACGCTGCCCCTGTCCTGACATCTGAGCGTGTGCCCGCGTGGGCGTACGGTGCGTCTTCAGTTTCTTGACAGGCGTGAATTCTGATAAGGAATGCCGCGCAGTGGCGGCGCTGATCTGCATTCGGCCCCAAGTGCCTGGAGTCGCAGCCTAAAGAAACCTTGCTTCTTGCCCAGCCCGGAACTTCACCCGCGGTCTCCGGCGGACCCGGCAGCCCTTCACCCTGCAGCCAGGCACACTTCACCCCGCGACTCTTGTTGCCCAGGACTCAGAAAGGTTGGGAACTGTGGAGGCAAGAGCCAATCGAGTTTGAGCGTCAGACAGTGTGGCCGTCTGTCTGCCCTGTGAGAAAAGTTGATGAACTTAGGCTGACACCTGGGGCAACAAGCCACCCACCACAAACGCTCGGCCACGTTAGCGTAACGTTTCTGTCCGGATTTCACACGTCAAATCCATTCTTGGCTCCGTGTTCAAAGGGTGACTATGACTAATGTACATTCATCCAAGGCTCACATTAGGGGCGAGCGCGATGGCAAGTTCCAGGAGTGGTGGAATTGGTACTATGGACACCGAGGATGAAACGTACGAACGCTGGCGCCCGCCCGATACCAAGGATGAAGTTTGAGAGAATGGAAAGTGAAATGCTAAGATGCACATTTGTTGAACAATATTGCTTGTTCGTCAGATCTAGATGCAGACATACAAGTATTCATTATCAGCATAGCAGACAACAAAATCGTGCAAGCAAATACAATCTGACATCATACTCAATCTAGCTAGGACACACCATGAACTTAAATCTATCTTTACATCATCTTATATTCATCTCAAATTGCATCTTAATGTCATGATAGTTTCATCTTAAATTCATCCTAAATTCACCTTGAATTCATGTTAAACTTGCTTGCTTTTATCTACAAGTAGTCTTTCATCCCATCTTAAACTTATCTTGTTCATCTTAATTTGTCTTAATTACATCTTAGACTTCAGCTGAATTTCCTCTTGATGTTCTTGCAACTTCGTCTTACATTTGAAGCTTACATTGCTGTAACTTGGCGTGTAGCTATCTTGTCGTTTATCGTTAGCTTTGTAAGATTGATGTTCTAAGTGTATGATAGTGTGCGTGCATGTGTGTAGCCACGTCATAAATACCTGTGGGAACCCATGACAAGTGCAACCGCCGTAAGCGAGTGCGCGTCAACAAGTTCGTGGCACGACAAGTTATTGGGCGCGGATGGGGTGAAGCGGGTGTCAAGTTCTCATTTCATTGGCGAATGAATGAGTTAACGTGTCTTGGTCGTACAGTTGATAGCCATGAAGGCAGCGCTTTTCAGCTCGGCTGCGTGTGAGTTGCACACACATGTGTGTGAATGTAGATGCTTGTGCTGCAATATGATTGCACTGCTGTTGGGTTGGTTTCATCATGCCTGCCAGGATGATACCGCATCTTACTTTGTAAGTAAGTGTTTTGCTAATGACACCAGTGGGAAAAGTTTGCTGGACACTTTGCAGTCTAAAAACCCTATATGTTGAAACATAGACACCCCATAAAAAATATAGTTGATTGGAGCAGCGCGTTTGCAGTAATGTAGTCATTCATTCCGTTTACAAGGTCTGTAGGTACATTAGCACAGAATAACTGGCTTGTGGTTGGCCAGGCGTTGCAAAGCGCTTTTGATTCTGTAGCCCTGGCGGGCGCTGGCCCATGCGGAGGGCTAGCCTAGGTTTGATAAAAAAAAAACCTGCGCTGAAAAGCGCGTGCGTCTGGGTTGGAAACTACTTTTTCTGATTGTCATTGTTGTTTTGGAACACCGCGGAAATGAAGTTGCTGGCGCAGCTTTCGGGTCAGTGCGTTAGCCTGCTTTGTAGAGCTATGGGCAAGAAAGCTGTCAAAAAGGAAAGGCATGCACCTAAGATGCCAAAGGAAAGGCATGTACAACCATCTGTGATAATTACAGCACGAACAAAAAGGGTGAAAGCCAAGCATCTGAAGCCCTTGCTGTGTGGAGTAGCGGCGCAACTGGCCGTAGGAAGACAACTCCAAAAAGGAAGTTTATGCGGCAGCTGGCTGAGGACCCCCGCTTGTTGCTGGTCGGAGCCCTTGGTTTAAAAAAGTGGTTGTAGATTGCGCGTTTGACCATTTAGGAGTATGCAAAGAAATGGGTTGGCGAGCTCTCGGGGCTCAACGAGTTCTTGACCAAGGACGAGTCCATGGAGCTGAGTGAGCGGATGGGCCGGAAACGTGTGGCCAAGGCACTCAACTTGACGATCGGGGATAGTGCCGATGATGCCGAGTTGGACCTCGAGATCCACCGGCCGCCCCCGCAGGCAAGGAGCTTAAGCAGCACTTGTTTGTCAAGCAGCAGGCCGCTAGCTCAAAAAGCACCATTGAGGCGCTGACGGTCTACACGAGCAGCAAGGTTGCCAAAGTTGCCATGGCTGCAGCTGCGACGTGATGGTCAACAGCCAAAATGTCATGGCTGGCAAGGTTACAAGGCGCTGTCTCCTGGTCGCGCGGCTCCACAAGGCAGGGCACCAAGACCAGGTCTGTTGGCCCAGACTGAGCTTCGCGTGCAAAAATCGTGACTGGCATGGCCAAGGACAACCCGGAGGAAGCGGATGTCCAGGCCATTGTGGACATGGACAATGTCCCAAAGACAACGTTGAAGCTTCTCGTATGCAACTGACCACGATGCTTTCCATTCTGCATTGGTGCGCCGGCATGCTCCTGCGTGGCTGAGAAATTAATGAGCAGCGCTGCCGAGCGCTCACGCTCCATAGTTCCACAAAAGATGCAAGAAGATGTACGTACGCGCAGAAAAGCGCAGAAAAGCGCTGCTATACACAGTCGTTGCAGCGCTGCAAAGCGCTATACATGTGTTTCCTGCGTCGGGTGGCCGATCGCGGCGGCGCGCACCGGCGGACACGCAGACTCAGGAGTAGTCTCAGACCTGAAGCTGTCCAGTTTTGTGTGGCTGCTCACATCGAGCCCATAGCCATCTTGTCACTCACGTCGAGCCCATGGCCACCTCGGCATCGAAGCGCGCAAAGTCGCGCGCTGTAAGTGGCCAAAGTCACAGGGTCTCTGTCTCAGACTGCCGTGTCGAGGCTAAGCCTGGTATGATGCTGCGCTGCGATTTTGCTCACGACTTTCCTTGCGCCCATTCGCTAGGCAGTCGGACGCGCGCTCCTTTATCCCGTTTGGTTACATTCTGTCTACGCTACGAGAACACGGCCAAGCTGATGCGCCTATCAAGAAGCATAAAAATTGCGAAAGCAGATACGCACAAGTCAAGGGAGCCATGTCCGTGCTTTCACCATGTCAATGGGGATCAAATCCAAATGCAGGTGACCAATACTCCTGAAATGTTGGGTTTGTTGGCAAAGCAGCATCCCATGTTTCCGGAGAACTTGTCCAGCTTGAAGAACAAAAGCTACAACTGGCTGCTCTACGCGGACGAGCGCACGCCTGGGAACCCATTGAAGGGAGACAACCGCAGGAAGTGTTGGCTGTGGTGTGGCACATTCAATGATCAAGCCCGGCTGCCACGACACGCGCCGCTGGATTACCTGCGCGCTCTAACGTCGTTGCGCTGGTGTTGATCCTAGCTAGCTGACGAGCCCTGTCTCAAGGCCGTGCTAGGCAGCAAAGGATACTCTGGCTTCAAGCATCGCTTCACATGCCTGAACACGCTCGACAAACGTGATCGACCCTGCTCCTTTTTCGTTTCGCGCTGACAACGACATGTGGGCTACTGCCTGTTTCACGCAGGCAAGGCTGTGGAGTTCCACGAGGCCGAAACCATCCTTGGGCACCATGTTGCTGCGCGCATTGGACGTTCGGCGATTGGCCTCGCCAAGCAATTTTCACTTCGACAGTACGCACGTGCTGTGGCAAGGCATTGCGCCGCTAGAGATTGGCTTGCGGATCGCAGACACGGCGGATGAACGAAAAGTCAACTTGGCGGACATTCAAAACTTCACGCGCGCAACGTATGTGCTCTTGGGAGTTTATTCAGCCCTACGCGAGACGACGCGGAGCCCTGCAGTCTTTTCTTCGCAAGCTTTGATGCGCCTTTGCGTAGAAGCTTTCCAATTGAAATTTGGGCATTCTTCGGCATGGATGAAGTTGGCTGCCAAGCACGCAGACTTGTTCAAGGCTGCGTATGGCCACGACAAGATCATCACAAAACATCGCTATTGTTTCCCCTTGCTTCTTTCCGCCCGCGCCTTTGGCCAGCTGCACGACACGTTTTGCTTGGAGCGCAAACATCAGCTTTGGAGTACGATGGTCTGCGACAGTTTGCAGGCGCTTGAAGACATTGACAAATCCCGGCTTCACGGGCGGCATTTGTTCCACTGCGCAAGCCTCGGGAATCAACTGCTGCCCCCTTTCGTGGACAGCAGTGGTGCGCAAGCCAATTGTGTGGACATGTCGTGTCGCGCGTCCACGCTTTGGCCGCAACTTCTCGGGGCAAAGTGGCTGCAGGCAACATCCTGCCGCTGGCCGACGGTTCCGCCCTGGATTGGGCATGTGCTTCCAAGACGATCGTGGAGCTCTCTCTTCTGTCTCTTGGTTGTTTCCTTGTGAAGGCGGGGGGCAGACTTTTTTCTGAGAATGGAAAACATATGATTGTCCCCGGTTGAAGATACTGCAAAATGGCCAAGGCCCATTCAAAGGCCCATGCAACTTTCCTGGCAGGCTGCCAGGCCCTCTCCTGCACGGCTCGGATGATCTGTTCACTGTCGTCCTGCGCAACTCATAGCCGTAGCCTTTGTGAAGAGCACTTTTCTTATCCAGATTATGACAAAAAACCAGAGCCGAAAGAACAGCACGGACCCTGGGGGGCGCCTCAGGCAAAGGTAACACAGACTTCTGACTAAGACTTCGGCGTATAAGCGTGCAAGGGCGTAATGCTATTTGAAGCCTTCCGCGTCAAATTCTGCCAGCTCAAGGACAACGCAAACAACCCGGGCTCTGGTCTGAATGAGTCCTGATCGTGCTTCCTGGACATATCGTGCTTTGCGATGCGCGGCAATCTGGTGACACATAAATGAAGGCTTGCGACCCATCCTTGCCCAGTGGCCTTTGGGAAAGCAAGGACACTTGCTCTTGGTGACTGATTGTGTTGTACCCCAAAATCGTAGAAACAAGGGCGCGGCACAACTGGCAGGTCGGACTTGGCATCCCTTACGATCTCGCCCCGTCCGCATCTCCGAAAAGGTTCCAGCGAGGGCTCTTCAGCTTTTTGCAGTGGCCTCTACGCTCCACAACCTGAGGCGGCGCCAGGCCTTTGCGTTGGGGAATGTCATGGCCCCCACGCTGAAAGGGTAGACATCTTTCGCACAAAACCAACAACGTCCATGCTGGGCTGGAGTGATTGTGGAGTTCGGAGTTTGGACAGGGTTCACACTCGTGCGCGCTGAATGGATCGAGGAGCTTTGGGGGGCGCTGCGTGTTGCAACGGGTGTGGATGGGAGCGTGCTGGGGCAAGACGTGGTCACGTTCTTGCCAAGTGTGTGGCTTGCTTTCACCGAGGCGCAACGACACGAAACTTGTGGTGCACCGCGCGGCGGAGGAATGACGAGCCCGGCACGTCTTGGGCAGTGCACGTCCTCGCAGCGAAGTGGACAGTTGGAGGAAGGGGGCATGCGAAACTCTAAACCGAGATGTCTCAGCATGGGGAAACCCAGAAAGATGGCCGTTGCTTGGTTCACTTGTCCCCACACCCCCCTTCGCCAATCACCCCGTCCAAGTGTATCCTCATGTTCCCGCAAGGTAACACACAAGAAATTAAAGAGAACCCCGCGCAAAGAGGGCCAGTTGCAAACGCCCCGAGCCGCCGGCAAGCCGGGCTCCACAATGATCGCTGGAGCATCTGTCGGCAGCTCTGAGTTCCTTAAAACCACGCGTCGATGCAAAGACTTCAATAAAAGGAACCTCTGCTCTGGCTGGCCCATGGGTGTTCACACATCCACCTTGAGACCCGCCCTGGCGGCAATAGAGTACTTTGGGCTAACCTGGCATTGTGTGTGGACCCTCCATTTTTCCCGAAAGCATGGCGAAGAGTTCTTCCGCTGGGTTCGCTTGAGTTGTTCTCATGAGAGTCATTACAAGGTGTCATTGCAAGGAATCATCATCAAAGTCATGGCAAGGCGTCATTGCAAGGAGTCATTGCAAGGAGTCATTGCAAGAGTCATTGCAAGGAGTCATTGCAAGGAGTCATTGCAAGGAGTCATGAGAGTCATTGCAAGCTGCAAGGAGCCAAGTGCATAGAGTCAAGTGCAAGTTGCAAGTGCAAGGAGTCAAGTGCAAGTTGCAAGTGCCAGGAGTCAAGTGCAAGTTGCAAGTGCATGGAGTCAAGTGCAAGTTGCAAGTGCAAGGAGTCAAGTGCAAGTTGCAAGTGCAAGGAATCAAGTGCAATTGACTTGCGAGGAGTTAAAATCTCTTCTTCGGGCGGCGGGGTAGTGCCGACAGGTGCAAAAACTCGAGGTTTTTGGCGTTTTTTGCGTCAAACTCCTAGAGAACGAGTGGCCTGAAAGCATAACTCCCCACGACGTGCGGCAAACTCGTTTAACCCCGGCAAGTTGCTCTGCGCAAGGCGCTCTGCGCAAGGCGCTCTGCGCAAACTGGTCTGTGCAAGTTGCTCTGCGCAAGTTGCTCGGTGCAAGTTGCTCTGCGCAAGTTGCTCCGCGCAATTTCCTTCCGTGCAAATTGCTCCCTGCAAGTGGCTCCCTGCAAGTTGCTCTGTGCAAATTGCTTCCTGCAAGTTGCTCCCTGCAAGTTGCTCTGTGCAAGCTGCTCTGTGCAAGTTGCTCTTGCAAGTTGCTCTGCGTAAGTTGCTCTGCGCAAGTTGTTCTAGGCAAGGCGCTCTGTGCAAACTGGTCTGTGCAAGTTGCTCTGCGCCAGTTGCTCTGCGCAAGCTGGTCTGCGCAACTTGCTCTGCGCAAGTTGCTCTGCGCAAGTTGCTTTATGCAAGTTGCTCCGTGCAGCTTGCGAAGCCCGCCCGCGGACCAGGGGGGAATCGCGAGACAACTCCCGAGGACCACTTCGAACAACAAAAGACGCAACAAACCTCGAGTTTTTGGCACATCGACCACGCCGATCCCCCGATCCCCGCAGAGGGTCTCATCATGAAAGAAGTTGCAGGGAGCTTTTCGTGCATCTACGAGATTCCATTCTGTCAGTTGCTTCTGTGGTTGGGACTTTAGGTGACAAGCGGCTTGTTGATATGCCCGCGCGACCCTCTGCGGGGATTGGCGTGGTCGAGGTTTTTTTTTGCGTTTTTGACATTCCCGGATGAACCCTCTGCGGAGATCGTGCGTGTCGAAGCGCTCTCGCTGTGGCGCCGTGCGAATTCTTCTTAGTCTCTGCGAACCCTCTGCGGAGATCGTGCGTGTCGAAGCGCTCTCGCTGTGGCGCCGTGCGATTTTGTCGCTCGCGAAATGGCCTTTGGAAGTTGTCTCGTGGTTTGCGCGCCTGCTTTCGCAATCCCGCGGTCGCAGGTTCGACTCCCCCCTGGTCCGCGGCAGCTCCGGCTTGAAAATCGCAGCTTTTAAGTACAAACGTAGTACGCGGAGCGTGCTCCTGCAGCTCCAGAGAGCACTTGCGCAGAGCAACTTGCACAGAGCACTTGCGTGCAGCAGCTTGCAGAGAGTAAGTTGCGCGCAGCAGCCTGGAACAATGCAGCTTGCGCAGACCACTTTCGTGAGAAATCGCGCGGCGCAGTTCGTGCAGAGCACATTGCGCCGAGCAGATTCGTGCAGAGCCAACTTGCACAGAGCCAGTTGCACAGAGCCACTCGCAAAAAGTAGCTTGCGTAGAGCCAACTTTCACAGAGCCAAGCTGCGCAGAGCCATCTTGCACAGAGCTAAGTTGCGCGAGCGTGCTTTGCACAAACTGTGGCCGTCGTGTAAGCTTTGCTATTGATTGCTTTTCCTTTTGCTTGTAATTCGTTTCGAGCTTTACGAGCTTTACTCTTCTTGTTTTAACGGATGTGAGTATGTGGGATCGAGCACTGCCATGTTTCCTCTCGTAGGACGATGAGATGGAGCTCTCATGTGACCATACACATTGAGCATCGCCGCGCGCAGACACGCTCGTCGCAGCGATGTAAAAAGGTGTCTCTGCGGCTGGATGAGCACCTGGGGAAAAATGCTTTCGGGCCAGTCGTCCTCTAGTTGTTGGTTTCCTGCCATATACATGCGACTCCGGTAGTTTTGATCAGAAGGCGACGACCAAGTTCGAAACTGGCGCATAGTTCGAGGCCACGGTGAAATGCTCAAGAAGATTGCCACGAGAAGCCGCTCACCATCGGCTGCTTTAACTAGACGTTAGACACGTGCCGGGCTACGACCCGCCCGTGTTTGAGCCCTTTTGAGGCATAGCTTTTCGCAGGCCCCGGGTCTCGCTTAATGGCACGCAGCCTTGCTGCTGTTCTCTGATTGCATCTCTTTTTGGGATCCAAATGCACCGTTAGACACCCGTCGGGCTACGATTTGGAGCACTTTTCGGCTCGAAACCTGCCCGTGTTTGGGCCTTTTGGGGCGCCCCAAGTCTGCTGAGTTTCAAGCGGCTATACTGGTTTTCTCCGATTGCATTTCTTTTTTGGGATCCAAAAGTGCCGTCAGACACATCTCGAGCTACGATTTGGAGCGCTTTTCGGCTCGAAGCCGGGACCTTTTGAGGCGCACCTTTTCGGGGTGACGCCGGTGATGTTGCTGCTTTCTCTGGTTCGGCCGATGCCCTGGTCATGTTGTCGCCGGCTCTCATTTTGCTGACCTTCATATCCTTGACGCGTGGTGCGTTTCCGACTTGCCTGCAATGCGGGCGTCTCTCGCGCGTATGGTACATCATCAAAGGAAGTTTAACAGGAAACTTCCGCAGCGCTGGAGCTAATTGGCTGTATTTTTCCGGGTGTGTAACGCGCGACGCGGCACGAATCTTGTTACGGAGGTCTGTAGCGTAACGGGAACTGAGCCTCAAGCATCTCGAACGTCGCAACTATTCAGCGCAACGCAAGTCGTGCCTCCGCAGCGCCAGGTTGAAAATTTGTAACTACTCGGCGCAAGCCAAGCGAAAAGAAAAAAGGGGTCACTAACCCAAGCGGAATTGAGTCTATAACGAGGTCTGTGACGGCTATGTAACGAGGTGTGTAACGAGGCATAGCAAAGCAGCATGATGTGAACGCGCCTCCGCAGCTGCAGCATAAAAATTTGCGGGGTGGCTGGCCTGGGCTAGGTTGGGTCTGCACAAGGTCTGTAGCGGCAGTGTAACGAGGTGTGTCGCGAGGCATAGCAAAGCGCAGCCCGGTAAACGAGGCGCGCAAAAAGGGAGTTCTTTCTTGCGGCCCCTCCCTACTAGTTGGCTGCAAGTTGACTCTTCAGCGAAAGAATGCTCTGCAAAAGTCTGCTCTGCAGGCACTCATGGGAAATCCCGAGAGTGGGTAGGGCATGCGTGTGTGTGAGGTGTGCAACAAAGGGTGTGTAACGAGCCAACGAGTCTTGTTACAGAGGTCTGTAACAATGCTTGTAACACATGTCTGCCGCGGCTCTGTTACAGACCCCGCACAGCCAATTGAGCTAGCTGCTTTGACACACAGCCATGACAGCTAGCTTGACACATAGATAGCTTTCCAATGAGGCTAGTAGCTTAAGGCAAAGAGCTAGGTTGACAGATAGACGAAAAAAGCACTGAAAAATGCTGGAGTCGGGAGAGCTGGGGGCTAGCAAGACACAGAATGGTTTGCTCTGTGCGTGAGTTGGGTTTCCGGACAGCGCGCAAACCACCTCGGTTGCGACGCCTGTGCGGAGGCGGTCGCGGCAGTGTCGCGAAACGAGCTCGGAACGTCTTGGCCGCGCGAGGGTTTCGCAAGGATTGAGTTGCGTGCGTGGGCGCGAAGCACTTTCGTAAGGCTAGGTGCAGATTTCGTAGCAGGCGCAGTAAAAAGATCAAAGCAAAAAAATTAAAGGACCGGATAACCCCACATGTCTATGCTTATGAAGATGCGCCACACTTACATCGATTGAGGATCGCAGGTTGTAAAAGCAACCTGACATAGACAGTCAGTCAGCAGCCAGATGCCTGAACGCAAGCACAGGTGAACGAAGTACTGCGCCTGCATATCCTTCCCACTTGCAACTCCAATCGCAAGGATGGAATGAAAATTACCTGACACGCATTTAAAAAAAAACAATGGCACGCACCTGAACGCAAGCCCAGGTGCACGAAGTACTGCGCCTGCCACGACTTCAGCACTTGCATCTCCAAAGTGCTGCGCCTGCCACGCGAGATGGGGGCCCACAGCCGCGCGCGCCACAACACCCCAGCCCTTTAGACAGCTCCCAAATGCTGCCCCTGCCACGCAAACGCAAGCCCAGGTGCACGAAGTACTGCGACTGCCACGATTTCACGCTTGCATCTCCAAAGTGCTGCGAGCACCACGCAAGATGGAGCCCACAGCCGCGCGCGCGACAACACCCCAGCCCTTTAGACAGCTCCCAAATGCTGCCCCTGCCACGCCAACGCAAGCCCAGGTCCACGAAGTACTGCGCCTGCCACAATTTCAGCGCTTGCACCTCCAAAGCGCTGTGCCTGCCACGGGAGATGGGGCCCACAGCCGCGCGCGCCACAACATCCCAGCCCTTTGGACAGCTCCCAAACGCTGCCCCTGCCACGCAAACGCAAGCCCAGGTGCACGAAGAACTGCGCCTGCCACGATTTCAGCACTTGCATCTCCAAAGTGCTGCGAGCACCACGCAAGATGGAGCCCACAGCCGCGCGCGCGACAACACCCCAGCCCTTTAGACAGCTCCCAAATGCTGCCCCTGCCACGCAAACGCAAGCCCAGGTGCGCGAAGTACTGCGCCTGCCACGACTTCAGCACTTGCATCTCCAAAGTGCTGCGCCTGCCACGCGAGATGGGGGCCCACAGCCGCGCGCGCGACAACACCCCAGCCCTTTAAACAGCTCCCAAATGCTGCCCCTGGCACACAAACGCAAGCCCAGGTGCACGAAGTACTGCGCCTGCCACGATTTCAGCACTTGCCTCTCCAAAGTGCTGCGTGCCACGCAGATGGGGGCCCACAGCCGCGCGCGCGACAACACCCCAGCCCTTTAAACAGCTCCCAAATGCTGCCCCTGCCACGCAAACGCAAGCCCAGGTGCACGAAGAACTGCGCCTGCCACGACTTCAGCACTTGCATCTCCAAAGTGCTGCGCCTGCCACGCGAGATGCGGGGCCCACAGCCGCGCGCGCGACAACACCCCAGCCCTTTAGACAGCTCCCAAAAGCTGCCCCTGCCACGCAAACGCAAGCCCAGGTGCACAAAGTACCGAAATTCTGCCCCTGCCACACAAACGCAGCACTTGCATCTCCATGAGTGAGTGTGTGTGAGTGAGTGTGTGTGAGTGAGTGTGTGTGTGTGAGTGAGTGTGTGTGAGTGTGTGTGAGTGAGTGTGTGTGAGGGAGTGTGTGTGAGTGAGTGAGTGTGTGTGTGGAAGCGGGTGTGTGTGAGCGGGTGTGTGTGCGTGAGTGTGTGTGAGTGTGTGTGAGTCAGTGAGTGTGTGTGTGTGAGTGAGTGTGTGTGAGTGAGTGAGTGTGTGTGTGTGTGTGTGCGGTGAGTGAGTGTCTGTGAGTGAGTGTGTGTGAGCGGGTGTGACTTTGTGCGGGTGAGTGAGTGAGTGACTGAGTGAGTGAGTGAGTGAGTGAGTGAGTGAGTGTGAGTGAGTGTGAGTGAGTGAGTGAGTGTGTGTGAGTGAGTGTGTGAGTGAGTGTGAGTGAGTGAGTGAGTGAGTGAGTGTGAGTGAGTGTGTGAGTGAGTGTGTGTGAGTGAGTGTGTGTGAGTGAGTGTGTGTGAGTGAGTGAGTCTGTGTGACTGAGTGTGTGTGAGTCAGTGTGTGTGAGTGAGTGTGTGTGAGTGAGTGTGTGTGAGTGAGTGAGAGCGACGGCGAGTGAGTGAGTGTGTGTGACTGAGTGTGTGTGAGTCAGTGTGTGTGAGTGAGTGAGAGCGACGGGGCGGCGGGAGTTGGGCGCGCAGCGGTAAAAGTAAGAACCCCACACAAAGATGTGGGGAACAATCCTCCCAACCCGCATGGCAAGTGGTCCGTTTTCCGAATTTTCCGCACTTTCGCAAGTTCAGGTACGGACTTTGGAAGGCGCAGCAGACAGGTGCAGAAGCGCAGCGCTTTCGCAGGGCCAAGCGCATTCAAGCCACCTGGCTGCGACGCCTGCGCGGAGTGCGTTAAGTGGCATGCGCAACACTTTCGCACGGTCAGGTACAGATTGCTAAGCAGGCGCAGCGCTTTTGTGAGGTCAGTTGCAGAGTGCTTGGCGGGTACAGGTTTCGTGGCAGGAACACCACGTTGGCAAGGTCAGGCACAGATTTCGTGGCAGGCGCGACACTTTCGCAAGGTCAAGTACAGATTGCTTGGCAGGGGCAGCACTTTCGCAAGGTACGCAAACAGCGACGCTGGCGCGGAGGGGGGCAACGGCGCTGCTTGGGCCACCCGAGCAAGTCTGAGGAACAATGGCGCTCCTATAGATTACACGGCGATCATGCGATGAAACGGTCTGCGATAAGAGCCGCGCGCTTTGAGACACTCACAGGCCGCGCGGCGCGCGCGCCGATCCGGCCCTGACGCTACCTTTCAGAAAACTGCCTTTCTACGACGCTCTCAGTATCAACACAGCTCGGTCTCAAGCGAACACAAATCGAAGTGCGTGCCCTGATTTTGACATCTTGGTTCAAATCTTGTAAAATTCCTTTGGCCACGCAAACCTTCACGGCGGCTTTGCTGCGGGGCGCGCAAATGGAAACGTGTTCAGCACGACCTCGTCTTCCATGCAGCGAGGGTTGGTCTCACTCTCCAGCTTCGTTTTGTCCTCGCCGCTGACCCCGCGCGGACACTCATGTCTGACACCCAGGTTCGCACAAAATGGCAAAACAGCAAAACGAAACAATTAAACAACAACACCCGCGACCGTGCCAGAGCCTCACCCACACGAAGCACCCAACACCATATGGGCAAAGCGTCCATGCCCCGCTTCCTATTTTTAAACCCCTGCCCCTCTTCCATCGTTGAATCAGAAACTCATGGCAGGTAAGGACCGGTCTGTCCTTAAGTCCGCGCACCGTAAGCAGCTGCTTCTCAAAGGCCAATGGCTGGACTCCCGCGGAGAACCTGCAAAAACGCTGCGCCCATCCCGTTGGACACAGTGTTCAGTAATTCCACCTGTCTGATAGAAACGTCCGACATGCGAACAGTAGATGCAGGCAAGTGCTCGTATTGAATGCAACAGTTAGCGCTGTTGCTAGAATACGGCAACTGCGTAGCTTGTAATGTCCTGAAAAACTCAACACGCTTGCGCCGTTCTCAACACGTGTCCTCAGAAGATGGCTCAAAATCCCGGAGTTCTTTGCTTATGAGGATGGAGCGCTGCCAACCAAAAAAACGTGCCTCTGTTTGACTTTGGAACCTGCCAGCAGTGCCAACAAGAGCGCAGAGAACTAAACATGTGCAAGTACACTGTTGCTCTGGCAACCCCACAGTAATTACAAACATTTCGGAAATTTGCATGATGGGCCCAGCTGTTGGAGCAAATTAGCTGGCCTGAAACCGAAGAAACTTAATTACAACCAGCTTCACTGCTTTTGCCCAAACTGGGAGCCCGGCAAATTGTAAACCACCCAGGGCAGGAACTGCACATTTCCGCCGAAGGCCCAAAAGGGCGGCCGCGGTGAGCGATGCGCAGTAACCATGCGCCCGTAAACCCGGCGCCTCAGCGAGTTTGGTTAGTTCAAGCCTCAGCGGCAACCTGTGGGCAGCAAGACTGCAAGTTGCAGTCGCAATGACAGCTTGCCGCAGCCAATTTGCACTGCGCGCTACAGGAAGACTGCAGAAAAACATACGAGGGCTAACAGGGATGGATAATCCAAGACCTTGCTTAGCCGGCTGGCTAATGTTAGCCAGGTTATAAACGTTTAGTATTTTGGCTAAGTTGGGTTATAAGGCTTCCAAACTCCTTGGCAAACGAGATAAGTTGGTCAAACCTATATAAGGTTTATAAGTCGTTTCTAAGGTTTAAAACCAGAATCAATCTAAGGATTATAGGAGATATAACACGCTTTATAACTCCCGTTGCAAGCCCCAAGCCAAACACTTAGCAAACATGGTCGCAACCCTTATAAGGTTTAGCGGGGATAGCTTTTGGGATCTGTTTCGGGGCTAACACCCTTAGCAGACTTAGCTTTTTCCGAGCACAGTCATGCAGCATGCAAAAGGGAAGCCGAATCATTTACCTTTCGGTTTCTTTCGCCCCTGCGCATGCCGCTGCGGGCGTGAGCCCGCGCGGCACCCGCGCAAGCCGCAGTGAGCCGCCTTGCGGACGCAAGTGCTCCGATTTGATATCAGATTCAGATTTTTCAGATTTTTCAGAAGCTGAATTTTGCAGACTTTTCAGATTCACATTTTTCAGATATTTTCAGAAGTTTCAGATTCAGTTTTTTCGTTTTTGCAGATTGTGAAAACCTGATTCTTTACTTAAATATTCAGATTCAGATTTTTCAGAACTTGTCAGAATCTGATTTTTCAGATTTTTTCTGATTCAGATTTTTCAGAATTTTCAGATTCTGAAAATCTGAATCTTCATCACTTTCTTTACTTAAATATTCAGATTCAGATTTTTCAGATTTTTCAGATTTTTTCAGAATCTGAATTTTTCAGGTTTTTTCAGATTCAGATTTTTCAGATTTTTTCAGATTCTGAAATCGGAATCTTCATCACTTTCTTTACTGAAATATTCAGATTCAGATTTTTCAAATTTTGTCAGAATCTGAAAATCTGAAAAATCCGAAGCTGATATCAAATCTGAAAAATCAGATTCTGAAAAAAACGGAAAATATGAATCTAACAAGCAATGTCAAAACATATGGGCGCTCTGATCCGAGCTGTGGAACCGCTCAAGAGAAATGAGAAAAAAGATGAGCTGCGTCTCTGGAGCCGCGCGGATTGCCCGCTGCGGCTTTGCTTGATGTCTCGCTTGCGGTAGGAAAACGCATTGTTGCACCAATTGCGCACAGGTGCTGGGTTTTGAAAGAAAAACCTTAACAGGTTTGGCTGGTTTAGCTAAATTTTAGCTAAACCCTTGCCTAAACCACCTCCTAAACCACATTTTGTAACCCTTATAAACCCGCTGCTAACTCTCATAGCGATTTATAAGAGATATCTAATCCCCAACCGCTACGGGATGGCTACGGCGGAAAGGACAACAAGACTTAGTGAAAACTACAGAAGAAAAACACAGCAATGCAGAAGGCGATTAATGCCCCTAATTGCGAAACAAGCTCAAAAAACTGGAGGGTCTGGTTGTAGTTTTGGCCGGGCACTACAGCCTGCAGGAGCTAAGCGGGAAGTCGGACATCGCACAAGGAGTCGCAAATTGGGGATCAAGTGAGTCGGACAAATGTGCCCAAACGGACGCACGGCAAGCGCTAGTCGCACATCATCGAGTGACATCTGTCCCGACCATGTGGGGGGTTGATTGGGGATTTGGGGTGGGGGGTGGGGGGGGGGGCCATCCGGGACCATCCCGGCCATGGCACCCGTCCACGGCCCAGACCCATCCCCACCGTCCACCGGCGACTGTGCAATCATCCGCAGCTGCCCCACCTTTTTTGCATTCATCCTTGCTGCGCAATCATAGACATGGCCAAAAGCATTGCGAGCGGAAACCGAAGTACACCTTTCTCCATAATTTCCCAACTGTTGAAACTCGAAAACTCCTTTTGCTACAGAAAGCCATCTGCGTTACTGAAGGTTCTGGATTCACTAGACACGTGTTACCGACACAAAAGCATACGAAAGAGTTTAATTACCGATTCTCAAACGCCCTTTTTCACCCTCTTGTGGTAGCGCAAACATAGACATGGCCAGAGGCATTGCGTGCGGAAGCCGAATTACACCTTTCTCAATCATTTGCTACCTGTGGCAACTCAAAAAACTCCCTTTGGTACAGAAAAAAATGCAACACTGGGTCCTGGAATCACCAGACACGTGTTTCCGAAACGCACGCACACGAGAGGGTGTCGGAAATTCCGATGCTTAACACCCCGTTTTGCATTCATGCTTTGTTGTTGCGCAGTCATAGACATGGCCAAAGGCATCGCACGCGGAAGCCGAGTTAAGGCCTCTCAACCATTCCCAACTGTTGAAACTCGAGAATTCGCTTGGCAAAGAAACTCATCTGAGGTACTAGGTTCTGGAACCACCAGGCACGTGTTACCAAAACACAAACATACAAAAGGGGGGTCAGAATTATCGAGTTTGCATTCATCCTGTTGTTGCGCAATCACAGACATGGCGAAACGCGTTGCGTGCGGAGGCCGGATTTCACCTTTCTCAATCATTCGCTAACTGTTGAAACTCGAAGACCCCTTTATCTACAGAAAGTCATCTGCGATACTGAAGGTTATGGAACCACCAGACACGTGTTCCCAAAACAAAACCACGCAAAAAGGTGTCAAAAATATCGATGGTTAACACCCCTTGTTGCATTTATCCTTCTGTGGTTGCGGAATCATAGACATGGCCAAAGGCATTGCGTGTGGAAGCCGAATTGCGCCTTGCTCAATCTATTTCTAACTGTTGGAACCCGAACACTTTTTGTGGTGCTGAAAATCATCCGCGACAGCTTCTAAAATCGTGTGACCGAAACAAAGGCACACAAAAGGGGTTCAAGGCTATCGATGTTTAACGCCCCCTTTTACATTCACCCTGTGTTGTTGGGCAATCATAGGCGGCCATAGGTGTTGCGTGCGAAAGCTGGATTACACCTTTGGCACTCCTTCGGCAACTGTTGAAACTCGAAATTCCTTTCGATACAGAGGATCAGCTGCGATACTAGGTTGTGAACCACCAAACACGTGTTATTTTAACACTCCTTTTTGCACTCATCCTTTTGTTGTTGCGCGACCAGAGACATGGCAAAAGGCATCGCGTGCGGAACCCGGATTACGCCTTTCTCAATCACTTCCTAACTGTTGAAACTCGAACATTCCTTTTGGTGCAGAAAATACATGAAATCTGGAATCACCAGACGCGTGTTTACCGACAAAAACCCAGAGCCGAGGCTTAATACTGGGGACCTTGCTTGGTTTGTAGAGCGCAAGGGAAGGTTTGGCCCCAAAAGCAAATATTGATGATTCCGGCTATCCGGGGTTTTGCTTTGCATCTAGGGTTTTGCTTTGTTAACAGAATGTCGTCCCAGCGATGCTGCTGTGGCCACACAAATGAGTGGCGTTTGCGCGCGCAGCGCTGGTGCCAAGGCATTGCGCAGTTGCGAGTTCCACGGCGAGCAAGGTCTGAAGATTGTAGCTCTCCGGAATGACGCAACTGATTCATTATATCGTGCCAGTCTTCCGGAATTAAGCTGACGAAAATGTTTTGACCAGGCATCCTTCCGGGCTGCTTTGTTCAAGTCAAGTGGTTTTTCTCGCTGCGTTTTTCGGTGCGCCTAGGCCACGTTTACCAGCGCAATGCGGCTGTGCGACCCACCAATGCGTTGCAGCGTGATTGTTAGGCTTACGTTTGCCTGTACGGACCCCGTCATTCTTAAGTCCTTCAAAGGCGACGTTTTGCCTACAGCAACCGTTGAGCATCCCTCCGCAAATCGGAAGGGAACATCGCTTACATCGAGTGATTCGCGTTTGCCTCTTCTGTGGCATTCACGTTTTTCAGTCCCACATGCAATTTGTTTTGAACAAACGGTGCTGCAGGATCATGTGTGGGTAAAAAGGTGTATATATATATATATATATGTTGTTGATTTGCGTGCTTTGAACGATTCCCCTTTGTCACCTTTTCACCCCCGCGATCCCTTGCGCAAATTGGCAAGGCGGGACCGCTGGCGTCAAACTTGCAAGATTGCCATGTTACCGTGTTCTTATACAGGAGTGTGAACGCTCACAGCGATTGTTGGCCGATTTTCTGGGGGCAATTGTTCTTCAGGAGCTGCCAAAGAGAATTCGCTTGTGGAGCTTCTTGCGCGATGGCTTGCAAGGGTTGGCGGGCTCTAGTTTGCAGAATTTCCCTTGCACATACTTGCGGTGTTTTTGCCTAATTTGCCAAATTTGCAACAAATTAGCTTGCGGAGATGATTGGGCGGTAGCTTGTTGTTGGCATCTCTGCCAGGGAGTGTTGGGGTCCAGCTTGAACAGAGTCCTTGGAGCATGCAGGTTTGACTCTGGCTTCTGCCATGTCCCAAGCTGGTTTGAAGAGATTCTTGCATGCTCTTCCCCACGGAATCTCTTGCGCTTTAGCTTGCAGGGATTGTTGGGTTCTGGCTTGCAGAATTTCCTTCGCGGAAGCTTCTAGGGATTGTTGAACTTCACTTTGCGGATTTTCCGCTCGCAAGCTTGCAGGCGTTGTTGCATGGTGTTTGGCTTGGGCAATTTTTATCGAGGTGGCTGGCCAGGAGTGGTTGAGTTTTGGCTCGCTTGGCTTGCTGGGCTTTCTGTGCGATCGCTTGCAGATCTTTGCGCAGCTTCCGGTGTGTGAGCCTGCCTGCGCTGCGGAAATGTTTGATGTTAGCTTGCAGGGACTTTGGGGATCTAGTTTGCACAATTTCCTGAGCATTGCCATGCAGAGGTTGCTTGGGAGTCTAGCTTGTGGAAAAAAAGCTAATGCCAAGCAGTGTCCGCAAGCTAGACCAAACTAGCTCTGCGAATAAGCCCTGCCAGCTCACGAGGATTTCTGCAGCTTGACCCCAACAATCCCTGTAGCAACGCGCTAAAAAGTCTGTAAGCTAGCGGGAAATGCCTGCAAACTTGCACCCGGAATTCAACAATGTCTGCAAGCTCACGCTGTGCTACTCGCAGGGCTGCTGGATCCTATGCGGTGCGTGTGTGCGTGTGTGCGTGTGTGTGCGTGTGTGCGTGTGTGCGTGTGTGCGTGTGTGCGTGTGTGCGTGTGTGCGTGTGTGCGTGTGCGCGCGTGTGCGCGTGTGCGCGTGTGCGCGTGTGCGCGTGTGAGCGTGTGCGCGTGTGCGCGTGTGCGCGTGTGCGCGTGTGCGCGTGTGCGCGTGTGCGCGTGTGCGAGTGTGCGCGTGTGTGCGTGTGTGCGTGTGCGCGTGTGCGCGTGTGCGCGTGTGCGCGTGTGCGCGTGTGCGCGTGTGCGCGTGTGCGCGTGTGCGCGTGTGCGCGTGTGCGCGTGTGCGCGTGTGTGCGCGTGTGCGCGCGCGTGTGCGCGTGTGCGCGTGTGCGCGTGTGCGGTGTGCGCGTGCGCGCGTGCGCGCGTGCGCGCGCGTGCGTGCGCGTGCGCGTGCGCGTGCGCGCGCGCGTGCGCGCGTGCGTGCGTGTGTGTGTGTGTGTGTGGGTGTGTGCGTGTGTGTGTGGGGAATGTTGGGCTCTGCTTTGTGGATTCCTTTTTGCAGTAGTTTGCGGGCTGTCGCGCAACGAATTTTGTGACGAGTTCGGATGGCGCACCCCGGATTTGGTGATGAGTTAGGCCGTCGCAGCAACACCCGGATTTTGTGACGGAATATTTGGCTTCATGAGCCAAATTTCTGAGAGGCCTTTTTTGTCTGAGAGGCCTTTCTTTCACAAACCTGAATGCCCACGGGGGCGGCAGATTTGTGAAGGATGACAATGACATTCGTCACAAAAACAAACCAGAAATCACTTTACTTGGTCTGCCGAGAAGTCCGGCCCGCTTGTTGCGCGGTGTGTTGTTCCAAATTTGAACGTTTTGTGAAGAATGTCAATGACATTCGTCACAAACCACCTGGCCCTACCCTGGCCAAACTTAGCGCAGAAATTGCCCCGCGCATTTTGTGAAGAATGACAATGACATCCGTCACAAAATCAGGGTGTGACAGCCGAACTCGTCACAAAACCGGGGGTGCAACAGGGGTGCGCCACCCGAACTCGTCACAAAATTACTCGTCACAAAACTCGTTGTGCAACAGCCCGAAACTACTACTACACACGCACACACGCACACACGCGCACACGCGCACACGCGCACACGCGCACACGCGCACACGCGCACACGCGCACACGCGCACACGCGCACACGCGCACACGCGCACACACGCACACACGCACACACGCACACACGCACACACGCACGCACGCACACACGCACACACGCACACACGCACACACGCACACACGCACACACGCACACACGCACCGCATAGGATCCATCAGCCCTGCGAGTAGCACAGCGTGAGCTTGCAGACATTGTTGGCAAGTTTGCAGGCATTTCCCACTAGCTTACGGACTTTTTAGCGCGTTGCTACAGGGATTGTTGGGGTCAAGCTGCAGAAATCCTCGTGAGCTGGCAGGGCTTATTCGCAGAGCTATTTTGGTCTAGCTTGCGGACACTGCTTGGCATTAGCTTTTGCAAATTGCTGGGCGGTACAGGAATTCCACAAGCTAGACACCCAAGCAACCTCTGTGCGGCAATGCTGAGGAACTTGTGCAACCTAGGTCCCCGAACTCCCTGCAAGCTAACAGCAAACATTTCCGCAGCGCAGGCAGGCTCACACACAGAAATTGCCCAAGCCAAACACCATGCAACAACGCCTGCAAGCTTGCGAGAGGAAAATCCGCAAAGTGAAGTTCAACAATCCCTAGAAGCTTCCGCGAAGGAAATTCTGCAAGCCAGAACCCAACAATCCCTGCAAGCTAAAGCGCAAGAGATTCCGTGGGGAAGAGCATGCAAGAATCTCTTCAAACCAGCTTGGGACATGGCAGAAGCCAGGGTCAAACCTGCATGCTGCAAGGACTCTGTTCAAGCTGGACCCCAACACTCCCTGCCAGAGATGCCAACAACCTTGCAAGTTCACAGATGATCGAAATTCCGCAAGCTACCGCCCAATCATCTCCGCAAGCTAATCTGTAGCAAATTTGGCAAATTAGGCCCCAAAAACATCGCAAGTATGTGCAAGGGAAATTCTGCAAACTAGAGCCCGCCAACCCTTGCAAGCCATCGCGCAAGAAACTCCACAAGCGAATTCTCTTTGGCAGCTCCTGAAGAACAATTGCCCCCAGAAAATCGGCCAACAATCGCTGTGAGCGTTCACACTCCTGTATAAGAACACGGTAACATGGCAATCTCGCAAGTTTGACGCCAGCGGTCCCGCCTTGCCAATTTGCGCAAATCAAAGGGGAATCGTTCAAAGCACGCAAATCAACAACATATATATATATATATGCTCACCCCCCCCCCTGCATGACCTACCTTTTTAGCTACATCGCTATTGGTGGGGCACAGCACTTGGTTTTCATTGCACACGCGAGCAAGACACAAAACTAATTATCTTCAATGCATATTGATTGAAGCAATGGAGAACCTGCTCCATTATGTTATTCACCGCCACTCATAACATAATGATGTTCCATTTACTAGTAATGACAAATTATTTTTTAAATAGAATTTACTATATTTCTTTAATATCAACTATGACAGATGTCCCAATGATAAAACCAACAAACATAACTGAATATGAATTCAAACAATCCAAATATGAGCACGTGCTAAAATTACCATTTAGAAGTATTATAGTTGCTTCATCGACGGGAGGCAAAACAGTTTTAGTCCAAAACCTTATCTTGAATGTTTATAGAAATTCATTTGCAAGAATATTTATATTTTCCACCAGCGTTCATAATGACCCAACTTTTACAGAAATTAAAAAAACATCAGGGATGAATTGCAAGTGGATGATGAAAAAGAACAAATTTATTTTGAGAATTATAATCCAAGTGATTTAGAAAATGTAACTGAAAGACAGAAGAAAATAATTAATTATATGAAGTCTAAAAAGATAAAGAAACTACATTCAGTATTAATCGTGATTGATGACCACGCATTCAATATTAATCGTTGTAGATGACCACGCAGACGATCCTAAATTTGTTAGATATAGTAAATTATTACACGGACTTTTTACAAGAGGCAGGCACGATGCAGTAAGTGTAATTTGTTCAACACAAAAATATAATGTTTTAGTGCCTATCATTCGCTTAAATGCCAGTCAGTTCATTATATATTTTTAGGTTAAAAAATGCAAGTGAGTTAATGAGTTTTATTCAAGAAAATAGCGCCATTGTTGATAAACAGCAATTATTAGATATGTATCATCAAGCCGTTAATGACGCACCTTATAGTTTCTTCTACGTGAATATGAATGCTAAAGACATTAACAAAATGTTTCATGTCAGATTTGAACAGGCATTTCAAATTACGAATGATGAAGAAAGATATTCTAATTTGATATAATATAGTAATATGCAAATGAAACTATGTAGATGTGGTGGATTTTATCGTAGAGGTAATTGTAATTTTCATACTAATTCTTGGATACATAAAGTTTATAAAGTATTGAAAAGAAGGGCAACAGACGAGGAATTATTAAGATTTCAAAATAATTTTGTTGATGAAGAAGATTTAATAGATGATATAAGTAGTACTACTTCAACAACAATACCAGAGGATAAAATGACAGATTATAATAGCAATTAATAATATTATTATATGTTAATATTATTAATTTAAATTAACGAAGCATTGCAAAATTGTAAGGCAGGAAGTTTATATATTAATTTGTCAGATTTGTCTTTCTCTAGTTTCTCAATTCGTGTCACACATTCTTGAAGAGATTTAATAATTAAAGTGTCTGCTCGTGTTTTTTCATCTATACTTAAATTCTTAATGTCTTCCGCGCTATTATTTTCATCATTTTTACTTTTACCAACACCTATTATATATGATATTATTAAGATTTTATTTTTTCAAAGTTATCTTTTTCTGGTTCTTCTTCTTCGTCTTCAGTTGGTGCTGGTATTTCTGTTGTTTTAGATGTCTGGCCCACGACAAAGTCTTGGATTCTTGGTTTTCTCGAGGTTTTCTTGGCTTTCCTTGTTTTACTTGGGAATTCTTGGTTTTTTTCTGGAAATAATAAAAAAAAAACCTAGTAAATCTTGGTTTTTTGCTGGAAATCCAAAAAAACCCTAGTAATTCTTGTTTTTTGCTGGAAATCCAAGAATTCCCAAGTAAAATCAAGAAAGCCAAGAAAACCTCGAGAAAACCAAGAATCCAAGAATCCAAGATTTTCACGTAGATGTCTGGCCCACGACAAAATCTTGGATTCTTGGTTTTCTCGAGGTTTTCTCGGTTTTCCTTGTTTTACTTGGGAATTCTTGGTTTTTTGCTGGAAATCCAAAAAAACCCTAGTAAATCTTGGTTTTTTGCTGGAAATCAAAAAAAAACCTAGTAATTCTTGGTTTTTTGCTGGAAATCCAAACAAACCCTAGTACATCTTGGTTTTTTGCTGGAAATCCAAAAAAAACCCTAGTAATTCTTGGTTTTTTGTTGGAAATCCAAAAGCCAGGAAAACCAAGAAAACCTCGAGAAAACCAAGAATCCAAGATTTTGTAGTGGACCAAACATCTACCTGAAAATCTTTGATTCTTGGATTCTTGGTTTTCTCGGTTTTCTTGGTTTTTTGCTGGAAATCCAAAAACCATAGAAATTCTTGGGTTTTTGCTGGAAATCCAAAAAACCTCAGTAATTCTTGGTTGTTTGCTGGAAATCCAAGAATTCCCAAGTAAAACCAAGAAAGCCAAGAAAACCTCGAGAAAACCAAGAATCCAAGATTTTGTAGTGGACCAAACATCTACCTGAAAATCTTTGATTCTTGGATTCTTGGTTTTCTCGAGGTTTTCTAGGTTTTTTGCTGGAAATCCAAAACCCATAGAAATTCTTGGGTTTTTGCTGGAAATCCAAAAAAACCTCAGTAATTCTTGGTTTTTTGCTGGAAATCCAAGAATTCCCAAGTAAAACCAAGAAAACCAAGAAAACCTCGAGAAAACCAAGAATCCAAGATTTTGTAGTGGACCGAACATCTACCTGAAAATCTTGGATTCTTGGATTCTTGGTTTTCTCGAGGTTTTCTTGGTTTTATGTGGCTAAAAACAAGGAATTCTGAAGGTTTTACTGCAAAACCATC
>CAUJNA010003272.1:90000-92191 GCA_963377175.1 Effrenium voratum
ATGTCCACCACCGCCGGCTCCTTGGCTGCTGGCTCTCTGCGCCAGGATGTGCAAGGAGAGGAGGGCTTCCGCCAAGGGCTCCGAGAAGACCAGGCGCCATAGCTGCTCAGACGCCTCCGGCCCCAGGCAAAAACTCGAAGAGGATTCTGCCCCGGTAGTTTGCGCGGCGCCGCGTCCAAAAAGGGCCAGCGCCCTCAAACTTCCTGCAAAAGAGCATCCTCCCCTGATTCTCCATGTTGAGTTCCACCATGTGGCCATGAGTGTAATTGAAGGACTTTGCCTGGGTCACGTAGACAAGGTTCCCTCTAACGTCTTCAAAGGCCGGTCACCCGGGGTCTTGTGAAAGTCCCAGACTGCTTGCCCGCTTTTTGGAGGGTAGTCCCATCCGTAATCATGGCCAGGCAGAGGGTCCAGGCCGAAGAGCTCCAAGAACTGCATGTTCACCGGCAACCAGGTAAACAGGAGCTCCGCTTCCTCCCATGTCTGCCTCCATCAGCGCTTGAAGCAGCCCGTAGGGCAGACAGAGGGCAGGTTTCCACCTGGTCACCCCTACGTGTGTGCAAGTTCCCCACGCTTTGCCATGGCCAGCATCGCCTTGAAATCAGGGTGGCCATTGCGTAGATTTTACCCCGGTGTTTGAGAAGGTGTCTAGGGATCAGAGTCCCTTCTGCCTCCTTCCTACACCATGAAGCCGTAGAAGCTCAAGACAGACAGGGCGAGCCCTGCAATAGCCAGAAGGGTGTTTTGACGGTCTTGGTCGTTTCTTCCAGCTGCACCACCGGCTTGGAGTCAATCCCCCCTTCCTCTTTAGCATCTGCCATAGTGGCGTGGATGTTGGCCATATCTGAACTAAAGATCCCCCGGCGCCTGCGGGTCGTCCAGCAAGCGTGAAGTGCACCTGGTGGTTCATGGACAAAGCCAAAAATTGGCCAGGAAGCGCACCAGTTGACCCAGCTTGCACCTCTTCATCAGCTTCTGTTCCCATGCATAAAGTGGTTGTAGGTGAGGCGATAGAGTAGGGAAGGCCTTGGCTACCCTGCGGCCTTGCAGTTTCTGCAGCATAGGTCGTAGTCTTTCCAGCTTCTCATCTGCCAGCCAGGCCGTGCCCTTGCTATGTCCACCTGGCACCCTAGCCACAAGTTCTGCGGTCCCAGGGCATTGTTGTGCCAGGAGATAGGACATCCCACCAGGAAAAGAAATCAATTTGCGCAGGACACAAAGACCATGACCCAACAAGAACTCAGTCGAGATGTGGTAGGTCAACCTTGTTAGCAAGGCCGCCGCTCTGCTCCAGCAATACTGGGCAGAGGCAACCCATAGGTGCCGACCATGTTGACCCAGAAAAATTTCTTGATCGTTGCTATCATGTATTTCCAGTCATTCCGACGAATTTTGATTTTATTGACGTCCGACTTGAACAAGGTGAGGTCTTGTTCGAGGAGCTGCCCCCTCGCCCACAGCAGATCGTGAAGTGTGGGGGAGGTAGTCTTCTTGGTGATGTGTGATCGGATGTTGCGCACCGAAGATTGTGCACCTTGTCCGTCTCCTGGATCGCAGCCATGGCCCCCACACACAGGTCTTCCCGTGTACATTCGCAGACTTTGGCAGCCCTTTTTTGCTTGGAGAAAGGGCCGAGCACGCCCATGCCCCGCTCTTCTTTGAAGGCGCGCTCGATCTCGTCCTCAAACGGTAGTCGGAGCCAGGGCTCTAGTTCCTGCGAGTTTGACCCAGTTCCGCTTTTGAGGGCCAGATCTGAGGGTTCTCCAAGACAGACACACAGACACACACACAGACACACAGACACACAGACACACAGACACACAGACACACAGACACACAGACACACAGACACACAGACACACAGTCACACAGTCACACAGACACACAGACACACAGACACACAGACACACAGACACACAGACACACAGACACACAGACACACAGACACACAGACACACAGACACACACAGACACACACAGACACACACAGACACACACAGACACACAGACACACAGACACACAGACACACAGACACACAGACACACAGACACACAGACACACAGACGACACACAGACACACAGACGACACACAGACACACAGACGACACACAGACGACACACAGACACACAGACGACACAGACGACACACAGACACACAGACACACAGACACACAGACACACAGACACACA
>CAUJNA010003272.1:92291-107291 GCA_963377175.1 Effrenium voratum
CACACACACACACACACACACACACACGCACACACGCACACACGCACACACGCACACACGCACACACGCACACAAACACACACACACACACACACACACACACACACACACACACACACACACACACACACACACACACACACACACACACAGACACAGACACAGACACAGACACAGACACAGACACAGACACAGACTCAGACACAGACACAGACACAGACACAGACACAGACACAGACACAGACACAGACACAGACACAGACACAGACACAGACACAGACACAGACACACACACAGACACACACACACACACAGAGACACACACACAGACACACACACACACACATGCCGCCAAAAGTTTTCCGTGAGGTGTACAAGAAGTTTGCCCGCAGGTGCGTGGAGCCCGCGTCCGGGCCCCGTATCCTGACCAACCGCGCAGAGCGTCCTTGGCCCGAGCTGCGCGGAAGGTCTGCGTGCGCCTTGCCTCTCACAAGGCTTCGGGTCTCAAGCAAACATTCAAACGTCAGCCCGCAAGTGCCCATGGCAGCTGGCAAGCCGAAGGTGGCTCACCGGCCACCACCGTAGAACAAGACAAGTGGGTGCTCCAATTGGCGCCGAAAGGCTCAATCAAAGCAACATGACTCATGTCAGAACAGATCAAGGCATCACGCAGCCCAAGGTTGAGCAATCGCGTCAAACCGTCAAATGGATCAAGGGCTTTTGAATCACTTCAAAGCAGTCAAGACTAGTGTTGACACGATAGGCCTTGCAAAAGGCTCACGAGCGGTCGATCCGAGGACAACACATCGGGAAACACACACTGTGAAAGCTCCCTGTGTATGTGGAGCCCGTCTCCGGGCTCCATGTTGGCCCGAGCTGCGCGGAAGGTGCTCGAGCCCCCAAAGCTCTTGGTCTCAAGCCGTCTCACACACACCCACACGCACCCACCCACGCACGCACACTCCCGCGCACGCACTCACGCACGCACGCACGCACTCGCAAAACACACCTGCGCGCACCTCGGCACGCAGGCATGCAGGCAAGCAGGCACGCAAGCAAACACACACACACACACCTTCAAACGCGAGCACCCAGACGCACACGCACACACACACACACCACAAGTTCAGCTGCACCACACTACGCTACGCTACACACACTACATTACACTGCGCAAAGCTACTTTTCACTACACACCGCACCACTACACCACACTTCGCCACACTTGACCGCGCATGCGCGCACACACACTCAAGCACATCAGGCAAACTCACCACATACCCAAGCAAGCAAACACTCACACGCATAAGCAAAGACTCACACACACACACACCCCATCCGGGGGCGGGGGCAGTTCCCGGATGCATTGTTGAACCGACACGCAATGGAAATCCTCATTGCGAACCTAGTGCCCGAGCAGTGCAAAAAAGGGGGTCTCCTTTGGCACGCCCATTCGCGTTTCGTGTGGGATTTAGACCTACCAGAGCGGGCGCGCTTAACAGTTAAGCTGGCCAGCACGTGCGCAGCGCTGAGCGGGTGCTCTTGAGCAGGTGTTCTTAACAATTGGCAAGCATGTGCGCATTCATAAACCACACCTCAATTGGCTGTGGTAGAGCCCCTGCTAGCAAAACAAAATCTATAAACAAAGGCCCCAAACAAGCAAACCCACACACAAGCTCAAACACACACACACATGCGAACAAGTTGGCCTAAGGAAGCCTCGCCGAAGCAGCACTCGTCAGTTTGTAGCCCAAGCTGTGACGCCAGCGTGCATAGACCAACAACACGCAGCCATAATTTCACACTGCTCACTGCCCGTGACATGGGGCAAGGCGAGAACATGCGACTTTATCAAGCCTTGTCAGAGAGGACGCCGCTCTAACAAAACGCAACTCAGCCATTTGAGAACGTGCGTGCGCGCTGAGGCAAACCCACCTGCAATCAAACTTCCCCAGCATTCGTAGCAACCAGTCCCAGCACGAGAAACTCGCACGTGGCAAACAGTTGTCTCGATACTCTGCATTCAAGTCACAAATCTTCGCCGGCCCCGACAAAGGCTTGAACTTTGCCAAAGCTCAGCAGGGAAAAATACAGATAGCCGGAGGCACCTCAGGCTCTCTTAATTCTCTGTGACAAAGGAACTACCAATTGCGAGCGGGCGCAACAAGAATGTTTATCGCTTGGTCGCTAACAAGAACAAACAACGGTCACAGCCCAGAGTACAAAACCCTTCAGGCCTCAATCTGTCTTGGCAAATTCAAACAGTTCAACACAAGCATCCACACACGCACACACGCGCTGCCAACTCCACCTCCTGGGCAAGCAACACATTGACCCCTGGTCCTGGGTCTCAAATCAATCTGAGCTGCGTTCATCAAACTCCACGCACGTGCTGCAAGGAAAGTTGGAGGATGCGAGCTGAAGATGTTCTCGGCCGCGTGCGCTCGTGGGCATCGGCTGAACGGCCGCGATAACTCGCGCGGGAAACTGAAACGCCGCTACTACGGCGTGAAAAAGCCGATAAAACCCGCGCTGAGTTAGCTTGTCCTCGCGACACCAAAGACCTTCTTAGCTCATGCGGCCAGAGTATCTACTGCTAGGCTGCGCCGCCAGCTTTCATAAGCCTCCAGCCACGGCGCCAAGCATGCCGACGGCCATCGTCCTCCAAATCGCGCCTGCCACACCACCTCAGAACTTGGCACACTGTGGATCTGATTCAAGGCTGTCCGTAAACAATGGGAAAAAACCTGGTAGAGGCCACGAACCCAAATCACAATCCACAAAGCTATCCCCGCGCACGTGCCGAGCAGCCAGCGAGGATAATTAGCAAGCCTTCACTATGGAATGGGCCCCGCATGATTCCACAATGTCGGGATAACATCAGTTGTACACCCCAGATCCCCTCACACATAGTGGCTTGCGCTACTGCGATGGAGACAAGCCATTTCCGGCGCTCATGGAAGTGCAGCAGTACTCCTCGCATCATCAGCTCGCCCGCGCCAAACACGCACTGCAACTCAACAGTTTAACTCGTTGCATGTAACTCGCTCAAAGACTGTCCTCCTGTTCCCAGTCCCCAAAAGCAACATTGACAAGCGTTGTCTATGAACGGTTGCGCCCAGCCAACCCAGGTCCGCCAAACACACACCTGGATGCGAACATGCCGTGTAAGAGGGAAATCAAAGAGAATACGCCCTATTGGCTTGGGCCAAGGGGCCAGGAAGCATCGAAAGCAGCGCGCTGCCGGCTAAGAAGAGGGCAGCCTCAAGTCGTAGCACACGGTTGGACCAGGTAAGCACTCTTCCAGTAAAGCGGGGAAGTGCTCAGTATGGGCTTCCTGGTTTGCGCTCATCGGCGTACACCGGCGTCGCGCAAAGCAACTCCACCCATAACATGTAACCGAATTCAGAGGAGCTCAGCCTTATGCTTCAACTGCCTCATTTACTCATGATTGCCACACAGAGCTGCCTTATCTTGAGGTGTCGATCAAGTTGACTTGTGTAACCTCTTGTCCCTCAGCCCCTCGCGAACTGGCATGTGACATTGCATTACCTGGCTTGCTACCCTCAGCCCCAGCCCCATGAAAGCCATCAGCGTCAGGCTGCCAGAAGGGCGTTGGCCAAAAGCAGGCGGCCCAAGCTGTCATGCAACAGGAAGCGCCACACGCTGGCACCCAGCGCCGTCTGCAAAATCATGGTCCCTAATGGCACAGCAATCGCTTGACTTGGCGTGGCTGAACTGCACTGCTGGGCTCATTGTTGCTGGCCGATTTCCCAAGCAGCGCTTCCTGTCCACTGCCCCAGATTCCTCTTTGCCAACATGCAGCATGTCAGGCACAAAGTGCGTGCAATCGAAAGCCCAACACCCAGTGAATACTTGCGTCTGCATTTTGCTGCTTGAGCGTCTGTGCAAGCACGTGTGTCTACGCAAGAGCCGGCAAGTACACATGAAGCAAATCTATGTAGCCGAGGTAAATACTAGGAGAGCCAACAATTAAGAGAACCATCATGCTTTGCAATATTAATTATCCGGAAATGGAAACCCTCTCTTCTCAAAGTCACCACTTCCTAAGCCGAAATGCCTTGCCACCAAATGCTTCGAAGTGAAAATGTGGCAATTCACTGATCATATCCTCCCCTGAAAACTTGTGTTCAACTCCCAGCGGCGGCCCTCTACCAAAAACAAGCCCTCCGCCATTGAACTAATGAATGCTTTCTTTGATCGAGGTTCAAAAAGCCCAGGTTCGAGTCTGGGGGCCCAACCTGTGGTTTTCGCATTGTTTTTCAGCCTAGTGCTCCTCCATCGCTGCGTGCTCTAGTGAGGGGTGTCTTGGAGGATTGGTTTGGGATTGGTTTGGGGTTGGTTTAGGGGTTGGTTTAGGGGTTTGGTTGAGGGATGGTTTAGGATGGTTAGGATTGGTTGAGAATTGGGTGGGTTTAGGCTTGGTTTAGGCTTGGTTGGATTGGTTTATGGCTTAAGGGTTTGTAGGGCTTAGTGCTCCTCCAGGGCTGGCTGGCTAAGGGTGGGGCTCTAGTGTGGGTTGGCATAGGGCTGATCTTCTCTGGCTGGGGTGTTGGGGGTCAGGGCAGCTTGATTGAGGATTGGTTTTGAGTTGGTTTGGTTTGGTTGAGCTGGTTGATGGTTACTCGAGGACAGGTTTAGCATTAGTTTAGGGTTGGTTTAAGGCTTGCGATGCCTCGGCAGGCGGGCTTGGGTTCGGCTATTTCGGTTGCGGGCTGTGGATGCTTTAGGGCTGGTTTGGTTGAGGTGGCTGTGATTGCTTGAGGAGGTTTAAGATTTGTTTAGGGTTGGTTTAGGGCTCAGGGTTAAGTTCAGGTTTTGGGGCTGGTGCTCTTCTGGGGCTCTGGCGGTCAGGGCGGGATTGCTTCAGGGCGGGTGATCAAGGATTGGTTTCGGGTCTGGGTTTGATCGTCTGGCGCTCTTGCGGTCAGGGCAGGCTGGCTTGAGGGCTTGAGGACTGGCTTGAGCATTGGTTTAGTTAAGGGCGGGCTTTGGTTTCGGCTGGTTTGGTTGAGGGCTGGTGGATGGTTGTTGGACGATTGGTTTCGGATTCATTTCGGGCTTGGGGCTAAGTTGGGCTGGTGCTCCTCTCGTGCTCCGGCGGTCAGGGCAGGCCTGCTTTAGGGCTGGCTGGCGCTGGTCAAGGGTTGCATGAGGATGGCTTTAGGATTGGTTTCGGGTTGTTTTTTCTTAGGGTGAGGATGAAATTTCGGGGCGGGTTTGTAACGCTCCTGCGGTCAGAGCGGGCTAGCTTGACGGCGGATTTGGTTGAGGGTTGGTTGAGGATTGGTTCGGGATTGGTTTAGAGTTGGCTTGTGGTTTAGGTTGGTTCAGGCTTGGTTGGGATTGGTTTATGTTTTAGGTTTGGATGGGGCCTCGCGCTCCTCCAATGCCTTGAGGGGGCTAGCTGTGGGCTGGTTAGGGTTGACTGGTGGAGGGTGAGGAGGTTTCGAAAGTTGCTGATAGCTAACAGGTTGAAGGTCCTTGTGCTTATGGACGATGATTCTGAGGCTGATTGCTGCATGTTGCAGGGCGAGAAAGGTAGTGGGGCAAGGCGATTTGTTGTTTGTTGTTTAGAGCCAGGGCGCTTGCAAAAAGCAAGGCCAGGTGGGCTCTGGAATGATGGAACCTGGCGCTTCAGGGCCGGTGAGGCAGTGTTGAGAGAAGATTTGTTGTTTCTTGAGGCCCTGCTTTTTTCTTTAGAGGGCAAGGCATTGTTGCTTTGTTGTAAAGAGGAATCTGGGGCTTAGAGCTGGAGATGTAGCGTTGAAGGGGAAGATTTGCGAGCCCTATTTTTCCCAAAAAGCATCCCCGATGCGATTGGTCTCCGTCGGTGGCCGTGTTGTTTGACGGTTGCGCTTGCGGGGTAGGAGTGTTCGTGGGTGCGGACAGTCTGTGCCGTTGGCAAATTCCCAGCGCGCAAGCGTTCGCAAGTCCTGTGACGAGTCTTACCGCTTGGGTTCCCCACGCGCACGAACGCTCCCATCCCGGATTCCACCAAGAAACGCTCGACCACCGTCGCACAGCGACCGGCTCCACTGCGGCGCGACGCTCAGAAACCACATCCCACCCGATCTCATCCTGGAAGCACAGTCGCGACTTGCAATTTGGTCTCCGCACGCTTGGTCTCCAAGCGTTGGCCGTTCCGGTCGGATGTTCCGGTGAGATTAGGTCGCCTGGGGGGCATCGGATCACTGAACACTCGGGACAGTTGCGAACACTGTGGCGTTTGGGACACTTGGAAACGTGGTTGGGAAATTTGTGCCGCTGGGTGGGAGATTTTGCGGGCGCGCGCGGCGTGTGCGACGCGATTGACAAACTGCGCTTCCGGGAGGGTTTGAGATGCCCGGTTGGTCAGTCTCAGCGCGTCCCAGTTATGGCGCGTTTGAGGGTCACTTCGACAGGGAAGCTTCCAGAATCCAAGGAACAGGAAGGTCAAACGATGCTGGGTTGATCTCCTGACTTCTGCAGCACATTTTATGATTGGCGTCGGCCAAGGGGGCGTTGTTGCAGCACAGGAATTTGCAAAGGCCTGAGGTGTGGAAGGTGACAAGCGTGGGCCAAGTTGAAAGGCATTTGGAGCGTGACTCCCAGGCTTGTGAGATCAGATGCGGAAGTTCTGCGGTCTGCGCGCCCTGAGCTTGGTCAGATCCTGTGAAGGGGTTCGGGGTGGTTTGGAGAGGCGGGTCCCTTGCCTTTCGTGTTAAGAACAAATGAAAGGAGCGCTTGCCTTTTACACAAGTGGTCGATTAATCCAGCAGCCAGAAAGCAGCTGGGGGAGGATTGCTTATGTAGATGTGAGTTCGGAAGCTTCGTAGGAGCTGCCTGATCAGAGGTTTGGAGTCTAAGTAAAGCTGAGTGAGGGCTGGTTTCTTTCGGGTAGGATCTGTGCAGCCGCTTTTGGGTTGGGTGCGCTACTAGAGGAGAAGTGGAGGGCTAGATTGCTCCCTCATATTCTTCCAGCACGCGTTTTGTCGCCCTCTAGCAATCTTCTGGTAAACTCTTCCAAAACGCTGACACCCAGTACTTTTTAGTGCACCTGCCCACAACTTCTGAAAAAATACTAGCTTGCGGGTTCTCTAGTCCTAGTAGCGCTTCTCCTCGAACGCTTTTCCTCGAGTGGTCCTGCGGTGCTCCAGGTGATGTTCCAGTGCCTCTCTAGTGCTCCCTGATACCTTCAGCGATCGTCTAGTGCCACTCTCTTGTTGCCTCCTCTAGTGCTCCCGCGCTGGCCAGTGATGATCTCGTGTTGCTCCAGCGACTTCTAGTCATCCTTCCAAGATCTTTGGCGGTGCTTTGTAGCAATCCAGCGCTCGTCTGGCGATCGCCCTCTACAGAAACAACAAGGCGACAGGCTCCGGTTGGCCAAGCATGCGGCGCAATTGCACCTCCAAGCCTCCAGATAGGAAAGCGCTTGCAGCAGCAAGAACTTCACTGAAACCCTTGATAGACCTACTGTTGGCCAGTCAACTTGCGAGTCTCTGCGAATCTCCATCTAAATCTCAGCATCAGGATGCTTCAGGCTTGGAGAGCGTTCAACTCATCAATGGATTAAACACCTGAATTGAAACACGGTGGTATCCCTCTGGCCCCCCCTCAGCGGGCACAGGCCCCTTGATTTAGAAAACGCACTGCGCCTTTCTGCGGACTCTTTTGCCGTTCACGCGCCGTGAAACTTCAGACCGAGGGTCCGGCAGGCGGTCCGCATCTATACGTCTACCGAACGCCAAGGCCCCAAGTTCAGGCTTGCCAAACACATAAAATGACAGCTGACAGTGGGGATGTTGAATGTTATGTCATATGTACTTCTGCAAACCTTGTCAAAACCTGAAAATACTCGCGGTTGCGACACATCTTCCTGCTTAAGCTTGAATTAAATGGCCGGTCTGGGCCATCCACAATCAGGTCTCCTTGACAAAGACTAATCAGCAACACGCCACGCACACACACACATACTCCGCCAACCCCTTGTCTACAAGGGCCAGGCGCATGGAAAGCATGGTCACATCCGCTGTAAACGCTTTGCGCAAAACTCAACTTGGTCCGCCATGGTGATAGTCATGATGACATGGGTGACGCTAATCATCAGCGGTGCGCGAAATGCTACGATGTCACCATGCTGGTGGTCATCATCACCATCACCATTATCATCGCCATAGTCATCACCAACTTTAGACATCGCTTGGGATGCAAGGGTTGCTACGATGATATCATAGTGACATGGGTGATGACTATCATTGACACAAGGCGCCGCTAGGGATAGGGAGGTGCTACACGATTGTTATCATCATCGTGCTGTGAACGTCATCATCGAATCGTCGTCAACAAATCATTTTCCTTCCGCGCTGTAATTTGCATGTTAGGCATCGCGTGGGGCGCAGGGGCTGGCTATGATGATAATCATGATGACATGGGTGGTGACAAACATCATCATCATCACGATGGTGATCATCATGGTCATAGGCCTGGGGCACAACCCTTTTCTGGTTTCGCTGTAAACTGCCCAGACATCTGTGTTGCTACTACTGGGGCAATTTGTAGACCCTATCGCTTTAGCCCGAACGAGCACAATCTGCCCGGCCCCAGAAATCCCCACACGCAAAACAGAAAGCGCCGGGCGGCAGATCTTCACCCGTTCGCCGGCCGTGATTGGGCCGCACGGCTGTGCTGGGTTACCCGCCTTGGCCTGGAGGAGTAAAGAGAAGCCCGGCGGGGCTGCCGCATATTGCCGCCGATTGCCGCCGAGATGATTGAAATGACGAGTGTCAGCGGCATCATCTGCTTCTAGTTTTCGGGCTTGTTGTTGGATGGTTTTGGGTCTGCAGGCTTGCGGGGGGCTGCGACCTTGCCCATGTGATGTGGGGCGCTGGGGCTGGGTCTCTTTGCAAGGCCGCCTGGCGTCGCCCCTGAAACACTAACAAAACTTCAGCCCGGAAAAACGCGTGCTTTTGATGAGGCTGGTTCAAGCTGACTTGCGCGGCAGCTCGCCCTGCGCCGATGCTGTGGATGCTGATGAGAGCTGTGCTTCAAAAAGGATCTCGCAGCTGGCCAAAAGCGCTTTGCGCGGCAGCTGGTCCAGCGCCAGCTCTGCGTAGCGCAACTGCAGCAAAATTGGGGGAAACCTGCGCGGCTGACAGCTTCAAAGCGTTGGAAGCAAGACCCTTTCCTTGCACAAACCCTTGCGTAGTGAGACAACTCCGAGCAAGCGGCTCTTGGCGTACGCGCGAAGAGCCGCCTGCTCGGAGTTGCCTCTGCAGCTCTTGCTGTTGCTGTTGTTGTTGCTGCTGCGACTCGCGAATCAATTTCTTGCGCCAGGCTTGCTTGCAAAGGCGCCGCCTTCTTGGCTGCAAACACTTTTGGAAGAGCTGAGCCGGCAGCTATGAACCTTGGCGTCCCGCTGCTCCAGTCTGCCGACCCGTCTTTGCATTGTAAGACTGAATGGGTGACACCACCTGCATCAGAATCATCTGCTTCTGCCGGGTGCGTTGGGCTTGTTTTTAGATTTTGGGCCCACTTGAGCTTGCTGGCGTGCAGGCTTGCCCGGTGATGCGGGTGATGCTGGGGGTGCTAATGGGAGGTTTTTTTCGCGAAGCATGAAAAGCAGGTCTCTACTGCGGACCCAAGCTGCTTTGCAAGAGCAACTGCACAGCAAACTTTGCTTTGGGTGAAACCTCGCGGCCTAAAGGCACGCGCACCAAGCCGCTTGCGCGGAGCCGCGGCTCGCGGAGAAGTTTCGTTCGCCGGGCATGTTTGCAAAGGCGCGCGCCCAACAGGCTTTGCCTTCCGGCTGACGGTTGCTGCGGCTCCTCGCATCGTCTGCACACCTAGAGCGCCTGGGCGGGGGCTGGTGCGTCAACGTCTTCGGAAGCCCTGTTTGAGCTGCGTCGCCCGTGGCCGACCCTTCCCTCGGCGCGTTAGTTCGGGGCGCGCGCGCGTGCGCGAAGGCACGCAGGCACGCAAGCGACCGCACGCCCGCGCACGTGCGCAAGCGCCCATTCATCCATCCACCATCCATCCACCCATCCATCTCCATCCATCTCCATCCATCTCCATGCATCCATCCATCCATCCATCCATCCATCCATCCATCCATCCAGCCATCCATCCATCTCCATTGCCATCCAGAGCGGTAAAATTGAGTATACCCTGATACTGGTGGCTCTGGTGATACTCAAGCGGACGAGACACCCAACCGCATTTGAGGGGACATCTCAAGAAAAACAAGCACAACGATATTCAGGCTTGTCCGTCTTGCGTTGGCCAGAGTGCAGCGCAAAATAAGTTGACTCTGCACATGTGCCATGAAGCTGCTTGTAACTGGGGACGTTCAGAACCAGAACGGGTTCCTGTTCAGGCTAGGACACGCAGCGGGAGCTGAGGAAGCTGAGAAGCTCAGCTTCAAGCCTCTGCTGAGGCAGATAGTGGCAGATGTTACTTGAAGTTATGTACTAACGGAAACCTAGTTCGAGAATGCAGCCACTACCTGGAGTTTATGTCGGCGTCGCTTGATCAGGTGTGATCTTGCGTTGTGTGGGGCAAACCCACAAATACCTTCAATGGGCGACTCCAGACATTGCTTTTGCGCATCTGCCCTCTTTCGATTGGTTGTGAGACACCGCCGCGGTCCCCTGAGAGGCGCAAGCTCAGAAGGGGCCGTTGGCGCCTGCAGCTTGAACCCTCGACGATTTCAGCGTGGCTTGTTGAATTTGACTCCAAACCCTTGTAAGTACACATGTGCGACGTTGAGCTTGGGAGCACTATATGAGCTTAACTGCACGCCACCAAACAGCCCCGGCACCCTCATGCACCAGCTTCAGCATCTGTGTGTGCACATGCATCTCTGTGGTGCAGCTGAGAGCAACAAGCCGCATTGCATGAACAAATGGTTCCGGTCTAATTTCACGTAGCCGAGGCTCATGTCACAAGAGCAAGTTTCACTCAGCGTCTTCGTAGAATCAACTACATTCTTCGGCGACCCTTCTAGGGCAATCCCAGCAAATAAAAACTAGAAGATGGGAGGCCCGAAAGCATTGGCAGTGCGCGTCGGCAAGCTCTCCTAGCAAGTTCTCTGTGTGAGGAAGTTGTTGGAACGAGTTCTTCTGAGCAAGTTCTCCAAGCAAGTTCCTGGCACAAGTTCTCTGAGCAAGTTCTCTCAGCAAGTCGCTCCCAACAAGTTCCTGTGAGCAAGTTCTTGCGCGCAGCGCTGTCCACAAAACAGTCTTGCGAACGAAGCGCGGAAAGGACTTTCCACCCATGTTGTTTCGCGCCAACGCCGTGTTCATTGACACTTGCGACGGCAACGTGCGGTTTCAACACGCTCTATCCTTCCGGGGCACTAGGGCTTCGCGCGCGCCTAAGCCGCACACACGCACAGGCGTCGCGCGAGGACGGAGTCTTGGCAAGAGCGCAGGTGACGACAAACGATGACAAACGATCACAGTGATCACAGTCACAGCCGCATAAAACCGAGTCACACGCGCTGTGACCAAGCATCTTTTTTTAGAGGTTCGTCATCAACCTGGCACTTTCGACCCCGGCCCGGCCATCTTGCTTGCTACTTGCGTTTCTTCCATCTGCGCACTCCTGCACCTCCATGTTTAAACTTGCAACCCAGAGCGGCACGACCTTTTGTTTCGCATCACGTTCGAGGAAATCTTCGACACCGCGGCAGCACATGTGCTTTGAGATCTGCGTCACGAGCGTCGTGGGGCGCGCAAAAGTTCACACCCCTTGCTTGTCGCGCAACTGTTCAACAGTGTGCATGTGTGTGGGAACGGGGCGGTCGCCCTTCCATGAAGCATACAACATTTTTGTTCTGAAAAGCAGACCGTGCAGAAAAAGCAAGATACCCTGCGCAAAACTCGAAGGGGAAACTCTTTTTTGTTTTGGTGAAACAGTAGCGCTCCCAACAGGAGCTGCCAGGTATAATCGTCCTCCCAAACAAGTGCTCCGGGAGGTATTTTTGGGCACCATCATCCACGTGCTCCTTCAGCCAAGCGTGACAATGCGACATCGTGACGAAGTTGGCTGAGAATAACGGTCTCCCCTTCTTGATGAAACTGGATAATTCCCTTCGACGTGTAGCGCCACGCATCGCTCTTCTCATTCCTGTATGCCAACATGCAGAGAACTCTCGAAGCACGCATCTTATGCGCCAGAGACAAAAGCGCGCAGTACACAGGACGACTCCGACGGTGAGACGGTGTTCCCAAAGTGTGAATGTGGTTGGGGTCCATGGACAAGTAACTTCTCGGCCCTAAGCTTTTGCAGGTCGGCGACAAGTTTGCCCTTGCAGTTATCCGGCTACGCCTCCTTGGGGTAGCATGTCGCCGCTAGGCAATTAGCCTGCTAGCTTTAGCTTTAGGGGGTGCACCCTGGCGCCGCCGACCCTCGCCACTTGGTCGTGATGCGCTGCCTAAATCCGGCACCTCTGCATCACCAGCTCGGGCTTGCGGTTTTGCTTGCCTGTGGGAAACCCTCGCAAAACGGCGCGTGTATGCAGGGTTTAGGCCATGTGGCTGACATCGTCAGGGTCTGGGGTTGGGCCTGGGCGATGCGTCAGCGGGGCTTGGCCTGCCTCTCAACCCATGAAGCACTGTTTTTAAGAAGGTATTGGAGGGGTATAAGCGAGGCTCATTTTTGCGCATTTTGGCGCCAGGCGCTGCCGGGCATGCCGGTGATGCTGGGTCCTCGCTCTCCAAAACGCTGTAAATACCGCCAGGGAATGCTGCGCTGATCGTTGGGCTGTTGTTCTGTCCGTTTTGCTGCTATTTACAGTGTTTTGTTGCGTTTGCGTTTCCGGGCTGGCTTGCGGGCCGCTCTTTTTGGGCTGCTTTTCTTGGGTCCTCTGGCGCGCGCGCGCGCGACCCCATGTCAGCCTTCTGGGTTGGGGCCCGGCTGGGGCCCAGAAAGCCGGCATCCCCGGCATTATCTGGGGTTAAGGTGGGCAACATAGCCATATCATAGCACAGGATACGTTTCTCATGCACAAAACATGACATGGCGTGGCATATTTTCAAAGAGGCGTAGCCGGCTAGAGGCCGCAGGCCCAGAAATTCTTCAGAGAAGCAGCGCACAAGAGCTTTGGGCAGTAGTCATTCCCATGGGGTGGCTGTGTGGGCATGCCTCTCGTAGTCTTGAGTCTGGCCCTGCGCATGAGTACATCATAACCCAAGGCAGCCTGATACATTGCAGAAGAAACTATTCCAAGAATGTTCTTGCGATCTCGCAAAGAAGTGTTTATGTTGAGTTGCTTAACCAAGCCTCTTCAATGCCTGCGCGCAACACAAGCGCAAATGCTGCTGAGGCGCTTGGGCCTCACAATGGCCCGCGCCCCCCGGGGATTCTTCTTCGGCATGTCATTCAGATCAATGACGCGCTCAAGATTCTGCGGACCGTCAACTAACTCATGACCCTTTGGCTCTGCGGCTTTGTTGATGAACGGCTCTGCGGCTGCCCGTCCACAACGATTGTTTTTTGCCACAGCTTTCTTGAGTTTTGAAGCTCCCACGCCAATCTGCGACATCAGCAGACACCGCGTCAAGCGACTCAAGGTGGCCCAAGAGGCAGCGTCGCCTTTCAGTTGCTGGCGCTTAAGCTGCGCAGCGATGATATACCGAGTTCCGCCAAGCTTTATGACAGATGGCGATGCCAGCGCCTCTTTGTTGCGCCCGATCGCCACATGCGTTGATCTTCTCAGGGGATCTTCAGTGGCACAGCATGCGTCAGGCATTGTTGAAACTTTCCAAACGCATCAAGCAGTCACGCACGCTCTGCCACACCGCAAGCGATGCGCCTGTCAGCTGTCTACACCTCGGACGCCCCAAGAACTGCGAATTCCCTTTTGCAGCAGTCACCTGCAATTAGCCACCTTCTCCATATTTCCATTCAAAAATGAAGGGCCTTAAGCCCACATATAGAAGATAGATACGTTGGCAAGAAGAACGACGTCGAAGCAACCTGAGAACAAAAACAAGCACAGGTTTGGACCTTCTGCGCCAAGTCATCTTCCGTAGTCACACACACATACGCTCCGCGACTGATTGAAACGCTGACGCGCTCACATCACCAGAAGTATCCGTATAGACGATGGCTAATGAGGTCGAGTCTGCGTGGTTTACGGAACACGGCAGAGTGCCACTGCCTAATAGCGTGTTCATGCAGTTGCACTTCGGGTAACCTGGCTTTGTCGCCGCCACTGCTGCGACTTAGCCTTGGCCTTGATGCAACCGCTCCACCACATTGGGACAAGCTTCTGTCTATCGCGAACATTCGGGATGCAAAGACTTGGCAAAGCGCAAAGCTTCATCCAGCATCACAGCCTGCAAGTCGGGCGCCATGTTGGTCGCAGGTATCACCAAACACTGCTGTGTCAACCAAAGGTTTCACAGGGCATCGTACGTAGGCTTCGCAGGAGCCAAGGCTTCGTCAGAACTCTGTTTCTTCATCACATCTCGGCCGCGCGCCCACGATCGCAGTCGCCGGAGATTCCTGGTTTCCTCTTTGGATGGCCAGGCACTCTTTTGAAGGGAAAGCTACACTTCCATCACACGCATGTGTTGATCTGTGCTTGAAAGGTTGGTACATGGGTTCTGCATATGTAGAACCAACAGAACTTTAGGCTGGCATGTCTGTTACACTGCCGTTGCAAATCCTACGTGGCTCCACCGTGACAAAGTGCGCAGGTCCACTTATGGTAGTGGCAAACTTGTTCATCGCCGAACCCCGACTGTCACTCGTTCATCGCACATCTAGAGGAAACTCAGTCATACAGGATTTTAAATCTCTGCGCGGGACAGCATGCCCCCGGATCCGCTCAAACCTATTCCTGCGCCACAATATTTATCCTCCTGCGTCACGCAGAAATCCGCGCGCCCTGTGGAATCATGGGTGAGCTTCCGTGGATGCAACATCTGGGCCTTCAAGGCATTGCAAGTGCTCAACCAAAGCAAACATCAGCGTGATGTCTGGGGCACAAGG
>CAUJNA010003272.1:112291-232291 GCA_963377175.1 Effrenium voratum
ATACCAGCAAGGACAGCGCTCGAATGATTTCAGCGGCAGTATGATGAATTTGACAGCAACATGAGGATACCAAACAAGAACCACTATGGGCTACAGACAAGAACACACAGCAATTCAAATGAACTCAGTAGCATCATGATGGCAAACAGCATCTTCAAGGATTGAACAGCATCATTGTGATTCCAGCAGTATCATGACGATAGTGCAGACGGACAGTTATGGGGTGCATATAAACACAGGCAGCGTCATACTGAGTTCATTCTAACTCTCACGACCATTACGCGCTACATTTCAGCACCGGCCTCGGCGTAATGATTTCGACAGCATCACGGTGTTTCCGGCGGCAGTACGATGATGCCACAACCACAAACAGGCACACTGGTTTAAACAACATATTGCAGGTGTTGCTGAATCATGATGACACCGCGACCGGTAATGCCCTTAAAGACCCCACACACAGCGGCATCCTGGTGCGCTCAGGAATTCGTGATACGCCATACCAATTCGCCACGCACTGCAAAGTGATTCAATGACATTATCACAATACCGCAGCCGTTAGCGCTAAAGCAGCGCGAAACAGAACGATGCAACGTGACGGCCTTAAGAGACACAATCACTTCCAAAATTGAAGTAAGATCGAAGCCCAACCAAAACAGCACCCTGGCCAGCACCCTGACTGCATCGCCGAACAAGCACCTGCAGCACCCTCCCAGCACTCAGTCCAGCACCCTGCAGCACCCAAAGTAGCACCCTGACCGCTGCATCGCCAAACAAACCCCGCCAGGCAACTTAAGGACAGTAGCACCTTGAGCACATCGAACAGCATTCTGAGCGCCGAAAGCAGCACTCCAAACAGCTCGTGACCACACTGACCGCACCACAAGCACCGCCAGCAATTGCAACCGTGAGCACACCGGAAGCAACCTGATCACCCTGGCAAGAAAAGGATAACTAGCACGCACAACAGCACTCGGACTACGTCAAATGAAGACAAGCACTGCCACCACCACAGCACGTTGAGCGCACCCAAAACAGCACTTTGACCAGCACCTGCAGCACCAACCGAGCCCGAAATCGCAAAACAGCCTGCCCCTCTTCAAAAGTAAGAACCTGTTGCTTTCAGCTATCTGAGGAAACAAACAAACTCTGCATGTAACAGGCTTGTCCGAGCAGCCGAAAATCTTGACGGTCACGGATTGCATCTTCGGGCTCCCGTCCCAGCTCCTCAGAAAATTAGCGGCTGGTTTGGCGTGCTTTGTTTGACTTGCATGCGAGTGGGAGGCTTGCCCTCACGTGTTTTAAGTCTTTAAACGGTAGGATGATGTCTAGGCGACTAGGAAAAATAACCATCTGAATCGTATTGCACCTCGTGGAGCATGCATAAATACTACACCATGCGCACACCATCAATTACATATCCGAGAGATCGATGGGAACACTTGTGCTGACAGGTTGACACAAAATCTCAAGAGCGTCAATATGGCAACACGGATCATTGCTACTTATTGACAATCCCACTATCGGCATATTGTTTATCCCTGAACTTCAAATCAAGCCTAAACAACAGTTTAAAAATGTGTCTTCCGATGATTGCAACGAGTTCCAGAAATCTTGGGTGTCCTTTGGTTATCCTAAGAAACCTCCAAGCAATCCTCCTCAAAGCGACTGCCCAAAAGTGGCCGGAACTCTCAGACTCAGAGAGAGGCTTGTCGCGGCTCATCCACATGGCCATGCCCGTGAGGACCAGGATTGGAGGGATAGGGCCCTCGCGAGCGCGTTTTGTTCTCCATGAGGCTTTCCCATTGAGGGCACGAGGACAATGTGAGCTCTCAACTCCCGAGCGCGGGTGCCTCCAGCTTGGAAATTCAAGACCAAACACTACTTAGAACAAGAATCCAAGAATCAACTCTGGTCGCACGGAGTTCCTTCAAAGTCAGCCATGTCTAAAACTGAAAGCATAAAGTCATGGCCCTCTCCGGAACTCTGCCCTGTTGATTCGTAACTTCTTCAAAGGCTCGCGCCCATTGCCGATGATCCTAAATGACATTTTTTCCTGCCAAACAAGGAACACAGCAAACACACAACATACTGTTGACTTTAAAATAACCGGAATCTTGACAGGGCATAGTTTAATGGATCACCTCCTGTCTTTGGTGGAGCCACCCCTAATGACTCCGGAGGGATTTTACAAACCCATATACATTATCATATTTGATTGGAGGGGTTCTGGACATGTGAAACCAAGCTCGATGCAAACATAGTATGCGCTAGCAATGCAGCAGGTTGCACGCTCGAAAAGCTGGTGAAAACTGGTGCGTGTCTTGCGCAACTGGCTCACCTCAGCCTTGCTTTTCGGGGGCAATCACAGCGGCCTTGGCGAACTTCTTAAAGCTCGGAGGATCCTGGCGCAGGCAAGTTGGGCACTCAAGTGTAAATGCCGCCTTGCCGGGGAAGCCGCTAGTGAGTTCTTCTTTTTCCACACATCTTTGTCTTCCAAGAAAGACAATGATAGTGGAATGATCATGTGATGCGTGGCTCAAAGTTGAGAAAGTCATTACACGCCTTGCTGGGCGCTTGTTTCTCTGGCTGCTGTGATCACAGCTCTGGCCAAAGACTCACCCGAGATCTAGGCCTCCTTGAGGCATCAAAGGGATGAGCCCAAATACACTTCTGCCCAACTAAAAACGCCTAAAATGCACTTCTAGGTCTTCCAAGCTGGGTTGCTGGCCCCGCGAGCCCTATACAGCCCTTCCACATTCTCCGATTAGCTTCACTTAGGCTTCACCTCCGATTGGCTTCACCAGCTTCCAACTCATCTTGCGTGTCACCTCCGGCTGCAGCGCCCAGGATGATGGAGGCAGGATGGCCAGCAGCACCTCCTCATCCGCGCGGTCGCCAACAATGTAAAACTGATTGCTCGAGTTTTTGTGAAAGTACTTCTCCAGGGTATAGAGAAAATACTTTGGATAGTCCTCCACCAAATAGAGGCCATGAGGTTGGAGAAGGGGGAATAGCGTATTGAAAGACTTCCAAATGCATAAGTTTGTATGGCACCCATCGTCGACAATCACGTCGAAGCGGATGTCGCCCACAGCTTTCAGGACGTCCTCTCGGTTATTGGTATCCAGAAAGATTGATTTGATGTGACCATCACGAGGAAAGGTCGGACATCCATGATCTATGTCCATGCCGTAAATAAATGCTCCGGCATCAAAGTATTCTCGCCAAAGTTTGATACTGCCGCCTTTCTTGATACCAAGTTCCAACACATTCTTTGCTGTGTGCTGGTATGGTGCCAATAAAATGTCGTACGACCTTGTGTAGTTATGCCTGGTGGCCTTATCAGTCGGGAAGTCAATGCTGGCCCAACCCTTGTCCGCACCCTCGACGATGGCCGACACACTTCCGTACTCTGCGCCTGACTTAGTGTAATCATCCAGCGAGTGGTGCGCTTTGAATACACATTGTACAAACACATACCCGAAGCCAGCCTGCGCCCTGATTGAGAAAAGGAACGTCAGCAAGAAGCCAGCAACAACCAAGCCAGCGACCCGTCTTGGCCCCGAACCGCACTGCCAGCGGAACATCCTCTTGGACTCCTCCGAGTGATGAAAGTCCTGTCCAATCTCCTCATCGCGTGCTCGTCCGATGCGTGACCGCACACGGTCAGCGCACATGTGCCACCAAGACTGCAGCCCTGGAGGGTCGCGGCGTCAAGGGGAGGCCCACCCAAGCATCCAAATGCAACTCGGAGGGCCTAAAAGTGGGGAGTACCTGTTGTGTATCGTGTTCAGTGAGACTTGTACTTTCATGTGAATTTGACGCGCAAGTCGAAGTGAATGTCCAATTTGACGTTTCAGCTGCGCAACTGTGTCAAGCTATATGGGCAAACTATAACGTGCTGAGAATAAAAAGTCCTGCCATTACCATTTGGATGCGAGGCAGTGGCCTCTGGCCTCCAACTCAATCCTTTCTGTAATCCACGTCATGGAAGAAAGGGTCCAGGGCAAATTCTGATCCTTCGAAGGCTCTGATCTAACGGAACTCTCCTACACGAACAATTGATACCCTACCCTGCACATGTGGGCACAACCTTGGCAAATGAGATTTTGAGCAGAAACAGTCACAGCGGCAAAAGGTCATGACATCATGATTGAGCCTGGCACAGGAAAGCGTGTAGCACATCTGAAACATGTGACACATCTTGCCATTGCAATAACTTGTGTTGCCAGCTCGCTTGAATACACATTTGACAAGGTGTTGCAATTGAAATCTATGCGCATGCCGTATATGAATATATGTGCCAGTGTGTATGCATATATGGCTCTAACAAAACAAGACTGGATTGGGACTGCCCCGCAAATGCGGGGGGATGTGTTGCAAACAAACAATGTCAAGCAACTACTTGGTCGATGTCGTGCTCGCACAGCTAGGTATCAGGCAAGTGTTTTGCCCAACCCAAAAAACAAGAATTCAAGAAACCCAAAACCCAATAACGTTCAATAATTTGAGAGAGACCTCAGCTAGCCATGAACACATTGGATTCTTTGTTTTCTTGACTCTTGTGGAATTTCCTAGGAGTTCTCGCTGTTTCGGTGAATAACTGAAGAAAACTGAGGAAAACTTTACTTTTAAATTCAAAAACAAAAGCAAACACTGGATATGAACTCGTCCAAAGGCTATTTTCTTTTGGCTTTGCGAACAAAGATATCCTGGAGTTTCTTAAGTCATCAACAAAAAACGATAGTTCCCAAGGCCCGACGTTTTGGCTCAGCAAAGAAAATCAGAAACTGTTGAAGCGGAAGCAGGTCTTTTCCTGCTCACCTCGTATCTGGCCTGTTCTATCGCGCTTGGGCCTGCAACATGGCGGCCATGTCCTGATTCTGGCGCCAACAGGTCCATCAAAGTTGGAGTTACACCCTTTGGGATACCCATCTGTTCTCTAACACCTGTTGGTATAGTTCCATAATGCAATTGCGCACTCTGCAGGCAACGGTCATATTGGCTGGAGCTCTGAGCCTCTGTCACAATTCCAATACATAGTTGTTGTGGTTACTGCTTCATATCTGTGATTCGCCTTGCGCCAGGCAAGTGGTTTTAGGGGCAAACAAGCCACAAAATAAGGCCCCCAACCAACCCAGAAGTTTCCAGCGTGCCAGAAAACCACAACAAAAGAAAAGTAAACCCGCGGCCTGAGCCATCGGTGAACCACACGGGCCGATGTCGCTTTCTCCACCGTGGAACCGGCGACGCTGATCCGAGGCCGCGACTCATCCGATGCCCCGACGGATCAGAACTTGAGCCAAATGCCACCGGTAAGTTGCCAACGCAACACCCTCACCAGGAGTCCGTCTTCGACGGGCGGAGCGTGTCCAAACTGATAGGAATTAGCGCCCATATCCGTCCGCACGCAGCAGGACAAGGCCGCGATCAGCGGTGGAGCCACTCCAAAGACGTCGACGCACGACATCCGGGGCATTAAATTCCCGCCACCACCCCGAATTCATCGGGGGAACGCGAATCAACGCCCAATGAATCATACCACATGAAAGCACCAAGCCACTACCGTTTGCATCAGAGATGCGAGTCCTCTCCAGAAAGATGTTCACCAGCTGCCCATCAGCAATCCTCGCAGAGCATTACCACCGAGCCCCAGCGCTACAGGAGGATCGAGATCATCACCCAGACCCGCAAAATTCACAGGCTCCCTCACCTTCTTCCGCGGAACCATGGTGAGGCCCTGCAAACGACGCTCTTCCACAATGATGAAATTGCCAAACGTCCTTCAGCGGCTGCTTGCAAGGCAAGCGGCGATGCGCTCCATGATGCCCTGACCCGTGGACAAGGAGGCGCCTGATACCGCAAAGACGAAGTCGGAGAAGCAAGCAGCCGTGCCCAAGGTTGGCTACTACTTGGAGCTGCCGGGCCCGATGGCGCTGGAGGCGCTCCTTCGTGGGCTGCTGGGCGCAGATTTGGCTCGGCAGCAGGCTCCGCAGGGTCCCAACAACTCTTACGCTGGCAAGACTCGCCGCTGGGTTTGGGCGACACGTCTTCTCCTCCTTCACCTCATCTCTTCTATCTTCACTGAGACGCTTTGGCAGCCTTCAGATTTGTCCTTGCCTTGCCGTCGTCGGTGGCCTCCTCCTCCCTGAAGGGCCGCCGCCAACCAGTCCGTCTTCTGCTCTGGTTCGTTTCCTGCATCAACCTCCATCGGGGCCTGATGCTTTAAGAGCGGGAGAGGTACCCTTCCCCCCTTTTCCGGCACCTGAACCCCTTTTTTTGCCCTCTCACGTCCTGCTCCTTGTTCTTCTGCTTGGCAGCATTGCGAAGACCCTGCAGCCAACCACCGCTTCCGCAGGTGCCGCACCTCCAACGACGGCCTTCACCAACTCAGTACCGCGGTAGACGTGAGGGTCTCAGCAGCGCCTTCCACTCGCCTCCTTCAGGCGCCCCGCCTTGCTGAATTCAGTGCGACACCTTGCAAGAACGCATGCCCGATGTGAGGAAAATCGCGAGTCGGTAGACTTCAAGAGATGCCCAATAACGTCGGCATCCCACTCGTGATGGAGCAGATCGAGACTCAGATTCTTTCGCAAAGCCGTAGCGCAAGGGGATGGCTCGGAATCATGAAAGACATTGCGAAGAACTCCCTCCGGCCAGGGGTCTGGGCGCACCTGTCCTTCATGCTTCCGATCGACGCGACAAGCGGGGATAACCTCTGCAAGCACAAGACGAGGCGCCCCCATCTTTGCCCTTGCCTCCTGTTGCTAACTGTGACTTGCCTGTGACTTGCCAACATGTCCACGTCCCTCCGGTGCATCGGGCTGTGGAACCAGGTTGGTCAGCTTCCTACTCCTTCTTTCCTTCCTTCCTTCCTTGTGCTCCATGAATTACCCCGTGACCGCGGTGTACTTGTCCTCCCCGGAGTTCATGACCATCATCTTCGCAACCCGCTTCTCAACGAAGAAATCCGAAGCCTTGATGGCGGCGCAGTGTTCCGAACGGAACAACCTGGACTTCAGGCTGGAAGTTGATGCGCAGTTGGGCGCGTTTGACCCTCGCATTTTGAGAGGTGGCGGGAAGCAGCTGTGAATTTTTCTGTATTTCATGAACACGCCAATGCTGAGGAACTGTACATCGGCTGCACTTGCACAAGATCCCTTCGCGCCGACTGTACTTGAACTTGAGGGGTCTGAGGTGGTCTTTGCGCAGGGTGGAACGGAACATACTCTTCAGGAGGGCCATGATTGACATTCTCATCACTTGGCCCGACGAGGACTATTGATTGGGATGGGAGGGACACTTGCCCGGATGCACACATGCGGGACAGGCAGAAGAACTATGCGATGAGGTATGTGATTGGTCGGCCTCCGTGTGTACTGGTCCTTCTGCGCGCCAATCTTCCTCACCAGGAGCAAGCCGTTTGGGATGTGAATTCAGGCTGGAGTGTTGCGTGCTGGACGACTTGCGAGGTCAGGACCCTTCTAGAAGGGTCGAGGCGGGGCGCCCGCAATGTGCGCGATACGTTTTGCTTGAGATGCGCGGAGATTATTCTGTTGGGGACGCGCGTCCGAGTCTTTTACCCCGTTTTTTTCGGGTTCTCCTATTGTCCCGGAGCGGGTGAAGAAGAGGACCCAGTTCAAGCCACAGGCGTGGTTGGCATCGGGCGTGGGAGTGATCCATCTCCTACCAGATTTGCGGTTGACGTCGCCTGACTACTTTGCGGAAGGCGGAGGCTGTTCAAACACCTTGGGATGAGCACGACATCATGGAGCCAAACATGTTCTTGAGCCTTTACCGCGTTGAACTTGATTTTGAAGACGCTGGCATCTGGGGCCGCGTAGAGTTTCAACTATGATCATTGTCAAGTCTGAATGCCATTTGCCAGGGGGTGCCAAGTGTTGTTAGTTGAGAGAGCTTATTTTTCCCTTGCACGGGTGGCTCATGGTCAATTTCTTCACGCTGATTATTTTGTTGTTTGATGCCAAGTTGATGAACAGTAATAGGACAGCTGTCATTGGTAGGGACACACAGAGCTCGCCTAGGAATCCGATGTTCCCGCGATTTGTCCCGATTTCTCGGTTGTCCATGCGTGTAGGGGGCGACCCGGCTTGGACAGATGGAGTTGGCTCCGGCGCCGCGCATTCCCGATGGACATGCCAGAGCCGGTCTGCACCCCGACTTAAACGAAAGTGAGTGTCCCATGCCCATGCATCTTGCGCCTGTGGAGATAATGGGCGGAGCGCATTCCAGAACATTCGCCTCAACGACCTCCTCAAGGTCGTTGACGTCTGTCAACCCCGATGATTCTCCTTCGATCCCACCTCGGACCGCCGCCAGTTGCACACAGAACTGGACAAGCCACAACAACACAGTTGCCTCAGGGTAACAGCCCGCCCCACCTAAAAATCCGTACCTGCAACACGCTTCCAGGAGCAAAGTTTGGCATCCCGGCTCCTGGTCCTCCAGCATCGTGTCCAAGTCGCCTGCAGTAACCTTCGACCGGTCCTGCTCGGAGCGCTTGAAGAACAAGCGCGACGTAGCCTGGCAACCTGGATCCTCTGCTCCGCCATATTAGCAGGACTGGGCGTAGGCGACTTTGGGCCTCGTCTTCCTCAGTTGCCGGGCCAGCAAGCGCCCATGTCTGCATCGGCTTTGTTCCCGGCGAAGGGCTTCGACGCTTGTACTTGCATTTGCCCCGCTGCTACACTCGGAAAACATCCAATCATAGCAGTACCCAAAGAACACAGACTTATCCTTAACCAGACTGGGTCCATACTTTGGCGCGCTTGCAAAGACTGCTGGTCGGCCGGGCCAGCGGCCTTCTCGGCGACTTGGGCGACGGGGTTCGCGCGCCAGGGTGGTCTGCCAAACAGATTTCAACCAGGGTGTGCTTTGACCGGCGCTAGTCTTTTCTGAGTCCCAAGCGTTGCGTGCAGGATCTGCCCTCGAATCGCGACACTCTGGGCTGAACTGAAAGCCGCTTGGTCCCCAAGCAACCATTATCAAGGCCGTTGCCTTGGTGAAGCACGAAACTCTGAGCGAGCTCGGAGAGGCCTTGCGCGTCGTCGCCTCAGGGGCTGTACTCAAGCGACCAGGATGAGGCCAAGCCGGGGAACGCCTTTTTTTGTGCGTGGCCGTGGTGCGCCCGGCTGGGTGGCCGCGGGGTGGAGGTTAGGCATGAGTGCGTGTGGTCGGGTAGTTTCACTAACTTCATTTCGGGGCGTGGCCGCCGGCCGCTACCCCAGCAAAAACACAGAACACTTAACGCACTCCCAGCGCGCGCACTAACGCATGCGCGCGCGCTGGTACAGTCAGGCACACACACACACACACGCACACGCGCACGCACACGAGTGCACGCACACATGAAGCCAAAACCTGGGCTCCAGCCATACATTCACACACGTTCATACGTACATACATACCTTGCATGTCATTACATTGCATCACACTGACATTATATACACCACAAGACAATACCCTACATACATACCATAACACAACATAACACAACATAACATAACATACACACATACATTACATACATTCATTCACACATTGCATTGCGTTGCATTGCGTTGCATTGCGTTGCATTACATAAACACACACACATACATCAATCACATAATCTCTTCCCCCTATTAATAAATACGCCCCCCCTCCCCTATTGTACATAAATCCTCCCAAAAATAGTGTTTTTTGATTGGGGTTTTTGGGGCTGGGATTTTTGCTTTTCCAACAATGTGAGGGTTCACATAGGATTTGGAGGAAATGGATTGAATTGTAAGGTCTGCGAGTAAGCGGTTTAATAGGGACATTTTATGTATCATTCTATTTGTTTTTCAGTTTACTGGTTGTTTGTTTGCAGCCAGAGGTTAGCCAGCATGTACGGGGGAGAGACAGTCGCAGCTTAAAAGTGGGGCTGGAAGCTTGTTAAAAGTGCCCCCTAATAAGGACTCCAAGACTTTAGTATTGGTTTAGTATTGGCGCAATTAAAAATCAATTGTGCGGAGTGGAAATCTGGTCCCCGGGCCCCGGATTTCCATTTTTTAATTGGGGTCATTCATTAATAGGGGGAAGAGATTACATACGTACGCACATACAAACATACATCGCGTTGCGTTATGTAGTACTACATTGTCTTACAGCACAGCACATTACATCACATACAAGTACACACACACACGCAAACAAACATACATGCATTACATTACATTGCATTGAATTGCATTGAATTGCATTACAATACATTACATCGCATTACATTACATTGCATTTCGTTACACACATGGCATACATTGCATGTGTAGCGCCTAAGTTTATGGATCTTGTGAGACCTGTTCTCGGCCTCGTCCGCGGATTTATCGGGAATCCATTGGATGAGGAAGCTGGTTCGTTTCTGGGAGAAGAGTCAGGTGTCTGATCATTTCAGAGAACTGCTTCGCACTTACTTGAGGCTCTTGTGCTTCATTGGCTTCTGAAGCTTCTGGACTAACGAGTGGTTGATGGCTAGAGACTGAGCTTGCCGACTGAACGGCGTTGGCCATGCTGTACTGATGATCAACTGCACGCATCTCCTTGCGGAGAGCATCTCGCTCCTTCATCGATGGCGCGCTTGCCGACTTGTCAATAAATGGCTAAAGGCGACCTCCAAACAAAACACGTCATCGTTGATAAGGATACACTTGTGCTGCTTCCGCTATCTTCCAGAGGCTGGTGATCCTCAGTGCCATGAACAATACTCCGATCCTCCACAAGGCGCCCAGCAGCATACCTCAAGATGGCATCAAATGTCTATGCCTGGCCCATCAGTTCAGCAATCTCCGCATTGGATGGCTCTTCCCGCGTTTGCGTGTCATCGTCAATCTCATCAATTGTGGAGCTAACGCCTGAAACCTGGCCAAACTTCCCTGAAAACCCTGTCCTGGATCAGGCTCTCCCTTTTTGACTGGGTCTGGATCAACCACAAGAACATCACCCGCGAGTGGTTTCAGGTCACATCCTCTGTCCTGCGGGCTGGGAATCGTGAAGCACCTCTTCTGCACCTACCAGTAGGCCCAGTGCTGGGAAGAAGTTGCGGTCACGTTGAGAGTCTGATGGTATTGAAAAAAGGCCCCTTTCTGCGCGTCACACTTTCCATCACAAGGCCAACTTGCGTGTGGCCGACATACCAACCGAGGCTCCATTGGGTGAAGTCAGAATTCTTGCCCGTTCTGCTGTACCTGACGCCAAACAAAAAAGCGGCGCCTGTGCACTTGCAAAACTCACCAAACACACCCACGCAGGCTTATGACTCCAAGCTACCCCCGTCACTTTGAAACTCAAAGGCTGCCGCAGCGCTAAACCGGGGCCCCCAGCTACCACCGTGCGCTGGGCGCGCGCCAGCGCCAGCGCCGTCCTGATACGCACCGCCGCCCTTGCTTAATGGAAGGTTTTGGATGTCTTTATACTATGTTTGGCAGTACCCCGCTCCCAGCTGCCTGCATTTAATTTCTCAAAATAGGGCCCTAGTGATCTGTGATCTCTGGAATGTCTCATGCGCCAACGCAGGCGACACTGGGACCCGTGTTCTCGAGACCTGACGATTTCCAGGCGCTGTGGCCTGAGCCGTAAGTGGTGTAAGTGGGCCTTTGGGAACTGCGTGTTCTTTTTTAAAGCAAGGCAATGAAACCCAGCCTTGGTTCACATTGCTGCCGAAACCGTGACTGCACGGGCCTCACACATGTATGCTCATCTTTCCGAGGGTTGGTTTTGGGTTAGGGTTTCTGGTTGGTTGAGGAATGTGATCTGATTGCTTTGGCTAAAGGTGGGTTGCAAGTTTGATGGGGTTTGGTTTTGCCCAGGAAGCGGACCAATGCGGCGCCACCCCTCGCCCCGAAAATGCTAAGCCAACCTTGAGCCAACCCTACACAAACCTGTGAAGTAATCCTAAAATTCGGCTTCAACCAACTCTTGCGGCAGCTGAACCCATCCGGATTCAACCCTTACAGGACTGAGCCAACCCTTACTACCTCAAGCGTCACCTGAACCAACCACGAACACATCATAAACCAACTCCCAAATTAAGAAGCAGCCTGCACCAACTCTCAGCGGGAAACTACTGGCAATACTAAAAGACAACACGGGTGTGTGGCTCCAAGCAAACCACCGGCAACGCTCCAGAAAAATTACCGCGGACTCCCAGAACACCATGGCAAAACTTCAAAAACCAACCGCTTTTGGTTTCCGGGTGAGCGGCGCAGGGTGCTCAAGACAGATTGTGCTCAAGACACAACTCCCCAAAACCCAACCTGAAAAATGATGTAGCCCTTGACCATCCCCTCTTAGCCGGGCATTGGAGAACCCTAAACTAACCCTGAACGAACCCACCGGTTGCCTCGTTGACCACAAGTAAGCAGATCCGAAAAAACAACATGGGGCGCACGTCGCCCAGAACACAATGAGGTTCAGCCCAGGGCTGACGCAGTCCTCTGAAGCTGCAGCATGCTAGCCGCCACACACTACGAGAGCCGTTGCTGCGCGACTGGGCTGAGTTTGTTTGAGATGAAGGGCTAAACGCTACCCACTTTTCCCCTATGACTATGAATAGTGACATGGTTTGGTGATACTGACCACCAAACCAATTTGAAAGCAACCGAAAACGTGAGCAAGGCGAGTCATGCATCACCATTCACGGGGTCCTCAACATAGAAAGCGCCAGCTGCATAAAAAAGCTCTCACTGCCGTAGCCGGCAAGATTGCGTGCGCCAAACACTGCGCTCGCTGTCCAAATATCCAAGACAGACATTGAAGAAACCCTGTGCCCAAAGCCCGAGCTAACAGTGGACATTTCATGTTTTAAGGGGGGCCGTTGGCAACACATCCCGGAAGAACGTTTTTGGGAGGGGGGTGATCCAACACCGCTGGCGCAGAAGCATCATCCCCACAGCCACTATTCACAACAAATGGCCCGCAAAGCAAGGAAGTCGTACGCAAAACGCAGGCCAGGGCTGCTGCTGTGGAGGGACTCAAACGAGACGCGCGGCGACAGACGTCAGCATCCCCAGCTTCGCCCTCAGCAGCCAACAAGTCCCCAACTTGAAGTTGCTTCACAGCAGAGGCATGTCGAATCGTGCTGGCATTACCCACACCACCAGCAAACCCCAGGATCGGAGAGGCGCCTCTTCTTTGCCCATGGAGCGCCACCTCACGAGCTGTCGCCTGCTCAACATGGCTGATGGCAATCCAGCTGCAGGGCAAAAACGCCGAGCCACGTCGAAGAGACTCCCACGAAGGTAAGGCGCTCTGCGCTTTCAGAAAGCTAGTGGCCCAAGGAAGCTCAAGATTCTTTCGCTTGCTTTCGGCCACGCAAATTTTGTTTGCTGCTCCCGCGTGCCTGGCACGGAGAATGCCGAAGACGCAGGCCACGCTTGCAGGTGCGTGATTCGAAGCTACCGCTCCGGTGTGTCCGGCGGGGCTGCTTCCTGAGACGCTGTCCCTGCGCTGTCTTGAGGGCTACATTCATCGATGGAAACCATGCTTTCGGGCCAGTCGCCCTCTAGTTCACATTGCGCCGTTTGGGGCCGATCTAGTGGAATTTGTTTGCGGCGACGTAGCAAGGATTTCGCTGAGATGAAGGCCGTGTCGCAGCAGGTCCGTCAGTCAAGCCCTCATGGAAGTTCTTCACCAGCAAGACGCAACAGCTCGCCCGTGAATGCCTTTGACGTGGCCATGGAGCAAGGCGACGCGCAGGACGAGACCTGCGTTGAGCGGCTGTGCGTTTCGCAGCCTCGTATTTGGTCAGGGCAAAGTGGAGACTTTGCGCGGGGCTTTGGCTGGTGGTAGTGTTTGGGGACCCGGGGCAAGCGCTCTGCCACCAAAATCAACGCCGGCGTTAGCAGGTGCAAGCTGGCCAAGCGGAGGCCGGACACTCCTCTCGTGCTGGCAGGCGATGGGCAGCCCCAGGGAGTACCCGGTGAGGCTCGGTGTTTTTGCTGCTTGTGTTGGCGCAGCTCGTCCGTGACAACGGAGCGCGGCCCTTTCGACGCGCGCCTGCTTCCTAAGCCCGGCAGGCCACGCAAATTCAAAAGAAAACCTACGACGGGCAAGGCTGCTCGTGTCACAAGGCCCGAAGGTCAACCGCTCTTCTGCTCCTTCCACAGAGCAACTGAGAAGCCAACACAAAAGGAATGTGAGGGCCGATAGAAAGGAATGACAAGGCTAACAAAAGAGAATGAGAAGGCCATTGCTTTCTTGTGCTTCTCATCCCTTTCCATTGGCCTGCTCATCCCTTTCTGTTGGCCTTCTCACTCCTTGTCCTTTTCACTGGCATACCTTTTCTTTCCTAATGGCCTTTGACTCCTCTCTTTAGCCTTCTCATTCTTGTCTTATTTGGCTCGGCATTGCGTTCCATTGGCCTTCTCGTTTCTTCCTAGCGGCCGTCTTATTCCTTCCTACTGGCCTTTTCATTCCTTTCTTTTGGCCCTCTCACTCCTGCGCACTTTGCATTGCCTTCTATTGGCCTTCTCGTTTCTTTCTAATGGCCCTATTGGCCTTCCCAGTGCGTTAGTCTTCGCTGCAATTGTCGATGTAACGATGCACTTTGGCGTAGTAACGTGTTCTGTCACGGTTCTAACACTCGCTTCTGTTGCCCTGCGCAACTTCGCACTGCGCAAATGGCTCTGTGCAAGTTGGTCTGCGCAAGCGCTTCTACTCAAGTTGCTCTGCGCAAGTTGGAAGTGACAGCGCGCAAATTAGCCCAAGGGCTTTCGAGAAAAGGTTCCCTTACACCCGCCCTCCTGCGGGCAACGAGCGTAGACTAGAATTCAAGGCCTGAACCAGCTTGGGAGCGGCGCCGCCCGCAGTGCCAGCATCACCAGCGTTGCCACAAACAGGTTAAGCGAATTAACGTCACCAGCGTCTTCCAAAAACAGACCCTAACGAGGCACACCTTCCACAAGTATCCTCACAGCAACTGTTCACCCCCCCCCCCACCGCCCCCAAGACTATCCACTCCAGCGTCTGGGGCCCCAAGGTCTACATCCGAACTTACACCCAAAACAATCCGTGAAAAAGAAGCTGCATCCAAAGGAATGCTCTTCTTCGCTTCGCCTCGCTGTGGTTCTCATTGCCGCGGCCGATGTCGTTGCCATAGGTGTTGCTGTCGGTGGTGGCTTCGGTGCTGCTTCGAGCGGTTGCAGTGATGCTGCTGCGTTGGAGTCGTTGCAGTAAAGGTTGTGGCGTGGCTGCGAATGGCTGCCTGTGCGTGTTGCTGTTGATGATGACCAGGTTGCTGCTGCGGCTGCTGCTGGTGCGCCTGCCATTGTTGCAGGTGTCGCTGTTGATGACGCAGTTGGCGTTGTTGCTGCTGCTCTTCCGCAGTAGTAGCAGCTGTCCGCGCTAAACCGTCGTTGCGCGTCGTGGTCATGGTGGTGGCTGTCGTCGTTGTCTTGGTTGTCCCTGTTGTTCTGGCCGCGGCTACGGCCGCGGTTGCAGTCGTGGTTGTCGTGGTTGTGGCTGTTGCGGTTGTTGGTTGTTGGTGCGGTTGTTGTTGGTTGCCGGTTGTTGGTGTTATATTTTGTGTTGGTGCGTCGGTTGTCGTATTCGTCGCGGTTGTTGGTTGGTGGCTGTTGGCTGTGGGTTGTCGTTTGGTTGGTTGATTGTTGCTGGTTACTTTTGTTGGTTGTTGGCTACTAGTGGTTGCTGGTTGTGGTTGTTGCTGTTGCTGTTGTCAATGGCGCTGTCGTTGGTAATGCTGTTGCCGTTTGTTTGTTGGCTGTTGATTGTTGACGGGCAATTGTGGCTGTTGGTGCACTTGTTGGTGCTGCTATTGCTGTTGCTGTTGCTGTTGCTGTTGCTGTTGCTGTTGCTGTTGCTGTTGCTGTTGCTGTTGCTGTTGCTGTTGCTGTTGCTGTTGTTGTTGTTGTTGTTGTTGTTGTTGTTGTTGTTGTTGTTGTCGTCGTGGTCGCTGCTGCTGCCGCTGGTGCGCCTGCGTTTTTGGTTGCGGTTGTGAACGTGGTGGTGGTTGTGGTTGTGGTTGTTGTTGCGGTTGCTGCTGACGGTCTTGTTCCTGTCGCTGTTGCTGTTGCTATGACGCGGCGGCGGCGGCGGTTGTGGTGGTGGTGGTGGTGGTGCTGGCGGCGGCGGTGAAGTTGGTGGGGGAGGTGGAGGTTGGTTCGTTTGTTTGCTTAGTTGTGTGTTTGCTGGCACGCTGGTCGGTTTTGTGTTTGTTTGTTTATGTGGGTGCTTGCTTTCTTGCTTTCTTGCATTCTTGCTTGCTTGATTGCTTGCTTGCCTGCGTACCTGCCTGCTTACCTCCTTACTTGCTTGCTTCCTTGCTTGCCTTCTTGCTTGCTTGCTTTGCCTTGCCTCGCTTACTTCTTTGCTTGCTTCTTTGCTTGCTACTTTGCTCGCTTGCTTGCTTGCTTGCTGGAATTCTTGCCTGGTTGTTTGGTGGTTGCTTGGTTGCTTTGTCGATCGATTGTTTGCGGGTGTCGTTGTTGTCGTCGCAGGTGACCAGGGCAAAAGTTGTCGTAATCGTTGCCCTTGTTTCCGTGGAATCTGTTGCTGGTCGTGGTTTCCACGGTCCTTGCTGGTGTGTTCTTTGAAAAAAACACTTGCTGACACGGTGACGTCAGTGAGACACATGCATTTGAACTGAAGTATGGTGCCCGCCGGACGCCATTGCGAACGCGAAGCTGACTAGCCAACATGTTGCATGAAAAATCAACAACGGCGCGCGGGGCAATACAACAAACAGCGCAAGTGATGGCAATCCCTATTCTCATTTCAGGAGAGGGGAGCCTTCAAAGTTCCCAAATCACACTCTTGAGGCATTTTCATCCGCTCATCTTTGTTGCTTCTGGAATCGCTCCTGGAATGAGAATTCAACTGAGGGTTCATTAGTCACTTACATAGAGCAAAACCGTCCAACTCAAGTTGATGCGCGAAACAGGCACGCATCTCTTTTTTCTGAGCCTTTGGACTCTGGGGGAACCGCGCCCCGTTCAAAAAAACTGGACCCGGCGTCAACACTAGTTCTAGTGTCCACAGCAGCCCGTGGAAAGCTTGACAGGAATCGCAAGGAGACAGTAGCCCATTGACGGCTAGCATTTCGTTTCCTTGACATGGACTGGCCACAGACTTGCATGGCCAATGTCCAAGCCCGGCTCATTTGAACGAAGCCCCGGTCCAAAAGTTAACTATTTTGGGAGAGGGAAAAACAAGTTGTTGGTGCATGTTTTCTTTTTTTTGGGGGGGGGGGGTGGTGGTGGTGGATAGAATCACGCCGCCTCCCCGCCGCAATATGGTAAAGGTGGGGTGATGTTAGCCTGTGACGGTTTTTATGATTGTTCTCAATCTGTGTTTCGCCTTTCAAGAGGGTGTTTTCGGGAAGCTTTTCCATCGTTTTGTTAGAGGTTGCAATTTGGGTAATTCGTTCGTCCCTTGTTCATTGGTGGGCTGGGGGCTGACGTTTTGTTCGCTTCAATTAGCTAGTCCATAAATGTTTTAGCCGGAGCTCCCAAATTGACTTTCTATCCGGAGCCGTCAAAGTGCACTTCCTTTACTACACTTGTGCTGAAAAGTTGTGCGCCTCTACAACAATAGCAATACCCAGAATAGTAGCCAAGCCGGCTCCCACATTCCAAAGCTTCACCAGCACCAAAACTTGCAATCCCAAGTACTCAGCTTGTGCTGAAACCTGCGACTTCATCCTGCGCGGCCTTCTGCGCAGCAAGGCTCAGAAAGTGGCGACCCCTACAATTATAGCATTACCCAGCATAATGGCTAAGCCCTGCAGCCACTGGCTCCCACATTCCCCCAAACTTGACTAGGGCCAAAACTTGCTATCCCAAGTGCTCAGCTTGTGCTGAAACCTGCGACTTCATCCTTGTGTGGCCTTCTGCGCAGCAAGGCTCAGAAAGTGGCGACCCTACAATTAACGCAGCCCAGCATAATGGCTAAGCCCTGCAGCCACTGGCTCCCACATTCCCCCAAACTTGACTAGGGCCAAAACTTGCGCTTGTTCTTCTCGTTGGGCAAGCAGGCTTGCAGAGCTGCGCGGGTGCGCTTGAGCGGGTGTTCAGGGGCTGCTCCGGTTTGCGCCGCAAGGTCGAAGCATCGATTAATTGAAGAATCGAAGAATCGAAGCATCGAAGCATTGAAGAATCGAAGAATCGAAGCATCGAAGCATCGATTAATTGAAGAATCGAAGAATCGAAGCATCGAAGAATCGAGGAATTGAAACGTCGAAGAATCGAAGCATCGAAGAATCGAGGAATTGAAACGTCGAAGAACCGAGGAGTCGAATAAGAAAAATCGAACAATCGACGAACCGAAGAGTCGAGGAACCGAAGAACCGAAGAATCGGAGAATCGATGAATCAAAAAGCCGAAGAATCCAACAACCGACGAATCGAGGACTCCAAGAAACAGTTAATCGAGGAACCGAAGAAATGAATAGTCGGAGAACCGAAGAATCACAAAGTCGAAGAACCGCAGTCGAAGAACCGAAGAACCAACGAATCGAGAAGTCAAAGAAACCGAATAGCCGAAGAACCGAGGAATCAATCAATCCAAGAAACAATTAATCAATCAACCGAAGAACCGAAGACCCGAAGAATCGAAGAACCGAAGCCCCTTCTTGTCAAGCTGGGTCTGAAATATTGACTGCTCCAACAATGTTAGGTTGAACGGCAGGGTCTCCTAGAGTTAGCATCAGGATTTCTCATACCAAAAGCTGAAAAGGCACTAAAAACATATCTGTGTGATTCGCAGATGGTATCAGTTCATCGTCAGTAGCAGTATTAACATTCTCAGAAATAACATCTTTGTCTAAAAGTTACCTAACACATCAGTAAGCTCCTTAGGGGTGTTGCAAACATCAACAACACGAACAGCAACGGAATTCTGATGTTCCATACATAAACATTTATCGCATCCGGCGCGTCTCTTAAGTGAACAGTTATTTCTGAAAGTCAAATATGAGCCACTACAGTATTAAGACGTACTGCCTTGTCAGTGCCTACAAACTCGACAGCGTCAGCGCATCTCGCTTGTCCGCCACAAGTTGAAACATAACCACTAACACCAACCCAGCCACACCGAACCTATCCTTATCCCACACACGACCAACATTAGCATCTCCTATTTGAGTCTCCCGCGCTACTCATCCACATTCTACCATCTCTATCATTACTATTGAACACGTGATTCAACCATTGAAATGCCACTTGTAATCCTAAATTGGGTGAAGGCGTAGTGCTAAATTTATCACATATTACCAAACCAGTAGCAAGCATAAATTACTATGTAAAGTTGCATTATCACTCACATTAAAGGCACCTGCAAGTGATTGAGCGATAGAACCTATGTTATCCAACTTTTTTGATCTAATGACGTATCCTGTGGACTTTTCATAGTAACTATTGAGTTTATTGTAATTGTGTTTCCTGTAATTAGTCCTGCTAGTTTTCCGATTGCAACACATAACGGCCATCCGAACCTGCAAAATCCAAAACACAAGCCCAAGAAAAAAAGCCCCGCTTACCTGTACATTAGTCAAAACGGCTGCGTTATAATAGAGTAATAAATTACCATTTTGAAAACTGGCACCGTCCTTCATTTCTACATCTCCAAAACCTCGTTGATTTCACAACACCGTTCAACCTGTTAAACTCCCATAAACATACCTATGGAAATAACTGTTGTACATTTCAACTAAGTTAGTATCATGTCCAAACTCTGCGATTTCAAGAGTCGCTGTGGTTTGATGTATCTAACTTTTCTGATAACAAGCTCATCGCCTGCTGCGTTAAATAAAACTCCACTATGTAGCTCTGCTATTTCAGAAATGATTGAATTTATGGTGCTAATAAACCCTGTTACTGCATTGGAATCAGAACTGAATAGTTTAAAAAAGTTGTTGTAGTGGAATTTAAACCATGTATCAAGTTGGTATTTGATGAAATGTAACCAAGGGTTTTTAAACTAATTTGATGTATGAAGAATTCCTATTAAACTGTGCCGTTGATGTAGAAGTCAAATGTGATGGATAATATGAAATTTGTGTTTGTAGCTATTGTCAGATTACCTGATAAAAAGGTAGTTTATGAAGCGCTAACTAAACTACCCGCTACTGTGGTTGAATTGTTCTGAATGAAATGAGCGTTTGAACTGATGTTGTTTGACAGTACATTCATTTCGGTCTGGGTGTATGTTTGGGCTTTGTCATGGGAATTAGCGTCAATGTGTCCTTTTGTGTGCGTGTGTCGAAATTGCACATTGTCAGTGCAAAAGTAGTACGCGAAGCGCACCCCGCTCCGGGTGAAAATTCGCAAGTTTAAAGTACCAAAGTAGTACGTGAAGAGCATTTCCAGAGAGCCGCGGCTGCGAAATCGCAAGCTGTAAGTACAAAAGTAGTACGCGAAGCGCACTCCCGCTCCAAGTTTAAAGTACCAAAGTAGTACGTGAAGAGCATTTCCAGAGAGCCGCGGCTACGAAATCGCAAGCTGCAAGTACAAAAGTAGTACGCGAAGCGCACTCCCGCTCCAGGTGAAAATTCTCAAGTTTTATGTACAAAAGTAGTACGAAGAGCGTTTCCAGAAGCGCGGCTGCGAGATTGCAAATTGCAAGTACCAAAGGATTACGCGACGCGCACCCCCGCAGCTTCCACTGAAAGTTCGGACAGAAGTACGTGAAAAGCTTTCAGAGAGCTCCGGCTGCAACAGCTTTCAGAGAGCTCCGGCTGCAAAACCGCAACGTTTAAATGCAAAAGTGGTGCGCGAAGTGCGTTTACATGGCTCCGGCCAAAGTTCTGCGCGAAGTGCATTCCGGCAGCAGCTCCAGCTCCGGCTGCGCGCTCGTGCAGCTCCGGCTCGGGCATCGCAACTTCAAGCTTTTGAGTGCGAAAGTAAAGTTCGGAAAGTGCGCTCTTGCATCTCCAGCTTGAACAATTTCCACAGGCGCAAAAATAGTATGCCAAGTACACTTCTGCAACTAAAGCCGCCAGCCTTCTTGCGTAGCCAAACTGCACGCAGATATGGACAAGAGAGGTTGGGCAAGAGAACGGGACATGAAAGGTTGGGTGAGAGAGGTTGCGCCGCGTCACGTGCGAGAGGGACCGTCACGCATAGCGTCATGCGCAGCATCATGCACGGCGTCGTGCGCAACGTCACGCGCAGCATCGTGTACAACATCATGCCTGCGCAGCATCACCCGCTGGATTCCAAACACCGTGAACTCAAAGCTTCTGCTCGGTCTAGGCTACTGGGAAGTTCTTTTTTGAAAGCCACAGGAATCGAACTTCTCTCCGGCGCCCGCAAAGTCTGTTCGTAAAGTCCGCCAGCGGAGTCCGGGAAGGAAGAAGAGTTTCAAAGCCCGTAAAGGAAACGCCCTCAAGAAGTGCCTGCTAGCAGTGTTTCAGGCGACTCCGCCCCTAAAACTTTTGGGGGGTAGGGCTAAAAAGGCAAACTACTCTTGGAATTTAAGGGCGTGGGTTTAAGGGCTAGTTGAAGGCTTCGGTCGCAAGGTATCAGATTATATTTCTCTCTAGAGAACCCCCCAGAAATCAATTGTCTACAAGCGCGGCTCATGAACAATCACAATCCACAGGTCACTTGGAACGATCTAGATTTCTCCGCCTTCGGAGTGAGAGATCCAGACACTAAACTTAGAAGTTTGAAGCCAACCAGTCTCATGCGCAACGAGCTCATTGGCTAGTGACTTCGGCAGCTTGAGGGTCTTAGTTGGCATGGGCTTGCTTTTGAAACCCAATCAGGAAAAAAGTTCGAATGCGGTTTTGTTTCATCAAGACCTTCGAGGCCGTTTCCTGGGCTCAATGCTGCGCAGCACGCTGCCAGCACAACCTTCGGGTGGACGACACTGCGTGATTCTGACAAACAGGCTCAATTGCATTGCGGCCAGGCCGCAAAAGACCAACCAAGGGGTATTGGTTGGCCGCCAGTTTTCTCTCTTGTGAATCACCTTTTAACACCAAGTGCAACAATACAATCAGTAAAAATTGAAAAAGTTCAAGTTCTAAGGCAAGGCGACACGTTTTTAATGGAATATACTTGAAGTGATTGAATAAACAAAGCATCGGGATTGAAACCTGCAACCGTTTTTGACTGAAAGCCTGGCGTAGTCCTGTGGCATACGCTGTTCCAGCTTCTCCTGTTGTGGGGTTTGCAAAGCGCTGTGTTGAGTCATCATCAAGTCTACAACCAAAACTTTGTGCGTCTTCGTCGTCCCGTGCTCCTTTTGACATTGCGCGCAACTCATCATTCGATGACTTCTGTTGTAACAATCAATGTCTTCAACAAGTTGGTTACTAGCAGTTAGTCGTGCTCTTCTGAAAATGAATAAGCAGGAGACAGAGGTCAATCCATCACTGACCGATGGTCTAAACAACTATTCTCTTCGGCATTTAACGGAATTTTCAATACACCATAACCCGATGAAGGCATATAAGCAACTGAACAATGACGCAGAACGACGACCAGTCATATAACTGGCACCCGTATTCAGTTTGAATGAGAGGTTGTTAACTAGAAAATCTTCGACACTAAAAGTGTCCATTGCCGGATATATTCTAGAATAGCAATTGTCAATTCAAATTAAGTTGCACAATTCTGAACCATCATTGTTGTGAGAGTTGTTCTTCATAATGTTCAGCTTAGTTTCTTAAACTTTTCTTGAGATGGGTTATAAGGTTTTCCTTTCTCTAAGAATATTTCTCTATTTCTTTAGTATGTTTCTTGTGTTGTAACATTACTATAACTTGAACTACTCAGAATTTCTCCCACACTGGTCCAATCCTTCTCGAAACATCTTTTCCTTGGTCTCAAACAGTATAAACAGTTATAGCACCCCTATCTCAGCTACTCACAGGGTCTAAGATACTTCAAAATTTTAAGTCGCCGCCTAAAAGTTTCGACCTTCCTGGTACAAACGGTGCTCCGTGAGCGGTTAAACTTAAACCTCTTTCAGGATGATCTTTCGTAAGATGCGCTGAAGCTGAACCGCCGAGACTGCGACCTATCAAATGTTTAACCTCATTGTTGTCATCTAATGCTTCTGACGTGTCTTTAGATCGTTGTGAATATTTTGCAATCTGAAACGGAAGTCCCACGTCTGCCACAATGTCATTAACAATGCCACCAAATGACCCTTTCCAAATGTTCTTGCGACATACATTTTACCGCCATCAATGTAAAAACCTTTGCCATTGCCATAAGCTTTACTTGATCCTTGTGCGTCTGTTAAATTAGGACCTTAGTCCTAATTTAATTGTTTTCTTCTAAGGTTGAAAATGCTTAGTTTCCCTATGCTTGATTCTACAAAGTAACTTTTATAATTATTCATATTCAAGAATATGAAGAATACATTTCTCAAACAGCTAATACTGCTCACATATAAGAAGGATTATATTGACAGCGCGCGCAGAATTGGTGGCACATCATCAAGTTTTAGAAGTGGATTACCAGAAACATTGCAAGCAAATACTTGGGTTCGTTGCTACATTCACAAAGTAACATTGCCTAAAATGTAGTGTTCAATACAGCCAGGATTGAATTTGATTAAATAATATACTATATTTTGATTCCTCCCCATGAGCCTCAGCTGAACATAACCCTAACGTCCGCATTGCAGCTAGGCATCGGAGTATATACTGGCACAGACTTGGCGACAGAATTAAAACAGAAAACGGTGTTGTTGTCAACATGCAGTTCTCTAATACTTGTGGATTTACATGCAGTGTGCAAACGAATAAAATGACACTTTCTTCAAACTATGCTGATAAAAATATGCAGCACTAGCTGGCGCCCAGCAGAAAAACATACGGACACAAAAAAAATTGGAATGGAAGCCTTGACGCTGATAGGTTGTGGTCTGTTAATGAAGTTTTAGGAAGCTCTCAAATGGCGGTGTCTCAACGCTGTAATCCTTATGTTTCTGGTGTTGTTAAATGTTCAGCCCATTAGGAATCTTTATAGTCATTCTCCCCAGTTGTCTAGTTACAACCAGGTGAGTCTTGCCACGAATGACACAACAGTTATCAACAAAGCAGGAGTTATTTTTGATGGTGACGGAGTAAATGCTTTGGACTATTCAGATGTATCTAACAAAGCCTTAAACAATTGAACTTTTGGTTTGCTCATTCAGCGGGTAATAAAGTTAACTTTTTAACGTTGTAAATGTATCCTTGTCATTACTGTATGTCTATACTGGTGGTAAAGCCTGAAAAATATTGGACAACAAAAATACGAAATGTTACATAGGAAGCACGAATGGTTCTTTATCAAACAGCATGGTTCAACATAGGTCATCGTACACTATTCATGGCTTATTTGATGATTTTGATGTACAAGGTTATAAAGTTGAACTCTTGGTAACCTAACTGTGTAAGAACAGAAAAAGGTTAAGAGCAAGAGAAGGGCAATGCCTTAGAGAAAGTGAGTTGGTCAATAAAAGGATAGTGGGAAGAACAAGAAAGAAAACTGGTATGGCAACAGAGATGTAAGAAATGAAAACGAAACATAACCTGAGTTCAATAAAGAAAGAATTAACTAAACAAGAAGAAGCGATTAGAACCATGACAAGGGTATAATCAGACAGCAAAGCCAAGAACGCCATGAAAGAAGAATAGTTCATCAATAAACAGCGCAGATTAAAATATCAAATGTCTAAAACCTGAGTTATCTTAAGAAAGAATCCATAAAGAAATAAACGGAATACACTATACGACTAGTACTGAGGTAGTAGATGTTCATAAAACTAAAACAAACGAAGCACCTGTTAACAGTGAAGTCGTTGAAACTACTGAAGCAGTTAATGAAGAACCAAAAAAAGAACCAACACCTCAACCCATAGAAGAACCTAAACCAAAATCAAAAGCACTACCAAAAACCCAAACAAAGTGGAATGAGTAGAATGCGAACAGTGCTGTGAAAAGATGACATTGAAAAGTTTGAGGCGCGCCCTGAACATGTTAAAAGCAAAAAGCGAGATGCCCCAAGCAAAATAATAATCGGAAAAAAAACGAAGTGAAAGAAGAGGTTAACAAAAGAAGTGTTTAAAGAAACTGAAGAAACCCACGGCGACAGAATTGTTAACACCGCATTCTGAAGAACTGAAACAGACGAAAAAGCAAGATAGGTCAGATAAAAACAAACTAACGCTATTAATATCTTCAAATAATAATCCAATTTAACTATTTGACATAAAAGGGCGCCGCAAGCAGAGCGCCATAACGGTGTTTCAGATTTATGGGGCGTTGCTTCAAGAATGAACTACTTCAAACAACTGAAGGACACACTGGAAGGAAAACAATCTGCAAGGTGCATTGACAAAGTATACAAATGATTCAATTGAATTCAACAGGACGGAAATCTATAGAAAGGAGATAGATAAAATAAGAAGACTAATAGACAATCCACGCGCCGCAGTCGGAATACAGACGAAGGAGCAACTGACAGCAAGACACATTTAGAAGAGATGATCAAGAATTTCTCGGATTTATGGCAAGAAGTTTAGAAGGAACTTCCGTAGTGCAGAAGCAATTTGAAATGTAGCTTGCGTAGATAGAAAGAATGAGAAGATCAGATAGCGCGTGCGAATGCAGATAGCTTTGGAAGATCCGACAGCGCACGCTCAAAGAAATCGTATGCACAGAGTGTGCGCGCAGATAAGATGAAGAAAGAATGAGCGCATGCGAGGAAACATGCGTGGGCGTGTGGCGGGGGATGAGAAATCGCGAAAAAAGTGACCTCCGGGTTTTGGTGGAGCTGCGTCGATGTCATCCACCTCTGTCTCGACGCTTGTCTGGCGCGGGGTCGGCGCGGGTGCGGCGCCTGGCCCACTGCAATGAAAGCGCAGGTTCCGCAAGGTTTGTGTTGCGTGGCAGGCGCCGCACTTTCAGAGAAAACGAAAAGTAAAAAAAAGAGAAAGAGAATGAGAAAGAGAAAGAAAAGAAAAAAGAATGAGAAAAGAAAGAGAGGGAAAAGAGAAAAGAAAGAGAGGGAAAAGAGAAAAGAAAGCGAGAGAGAAAAGAGAAAAGAAAGAAAATGAGAAAGCTACATAAAAGAGAAAATGAAGAGAAAGAGAAAGGGAAAGAGAACGAAAAAGAGAAAGACAAGATAAATTAAAAGAAAAAGCAGGAAAAGAGAAAAGAAAGAGAGAGAAAAGGTAAGAGAAGAGAATGAGAAAGAAAAGAAAGAGAAAGATAAAGAGACGGAAAAAGAAGAGGAAGAGAAAGATAAGGAAATAAAAGAGAAACAAGGACAAAGAGAAAGAGAAAGAGGAACAACAGAGAAATGCAAAGAGAAAGAGAAAAGAAAGAGAGAGAGAGATGGAGAAAACGAAAGACTAAGATAATTATAAAGAGAAACCAACAAAAGAAAGAACAGAGACATGAAAGAGCAAGCGAGACAGAAAGAGAGAGAGAAAACAAAAGAAAGACAAGAGAAAAGAAAGTGCGGCACCGGCCCGGTTAGATAGGTTTGCTTTTGGATGATTTTCGTTTGGCCAAAGCTTACTCTAGTGTACTTGGCGCTGACGCTGTCGAGTCTTTGTAGCTTGGTGTCACAGCCGGCCACCCATGGGACTCCCTGGACATGCTGTCCCACTCAGCGAATAGAACCCGCTGTGCGGGGGCTAAGCTTCGGATAGCCAAGAGTCATGAAGTCTTTGCCAATGCGTAATTCTTTGTCTTCTTTGGCTGCGTGCGCGTGAAACGGTGCTTTCAAAGAAGGCTTCTGCAAATTTGCAAGCTCGTCTGTGTGTTTTACCAGCAAGAACTTATCAAACTGACGTTGCAGCGCCAGCAGTGATGCCAGGCGCTGACAGAGCAAGGTCTGCCACTCTTCCACTTGCGCCCTCTGCTCGGCACTGAACGAATGGCCCTGACGCGTAAGCATGCGGTGAAACCTTGCTCTCTCTGGCACGCCTGGCAAGCCCTTCTTCGGCAGACCAGTGCCGAGCAGCGCTCGCATGCTTTCATGCGCTTCCAACAACCTTAGGAAGGCATTGAAGACCTCTGCGCTAACCATGCCAGCTGCATTTGCGCGCTCGGCTAGTCGAGTTCCTGCTGTTTGCATTGCTCCAAACAACTTGCGACACATTCAAAACAGTTTCCTTCGCATTGTCTCGCCACGTGAGTGTTGAGGTGCAGCGTTGCTCTTGTGAACCATTTGCTCTTGGTGACTCTGGGTCTCTTCATAAAGATGAGGACAACGTCAAGCTTGTGTGTGAGTGTACCTAGGTGTGTGCGCGCTTGTGCTTGCGATGTGGGTAAGTGTGATGTGTCTGTGCGTCAGTGCCTTTGTGTGTGTTTAGCGCGTGTTTGCTTGTCGCGTTGTGTTTTTAGCGTGCGTGTGTGTGTGTGATGCGGGTGAGTGGTGCAACCAAATGCTCAAGCCGCAGAAGATAGCCAAAAGTCGCGCCGAGCTCCACGCCTACGATCCTCCCAATGAACGAGCCCCAAAATTACCGTTTCATCTTGGCTCCCTCAAACAAATTCACTTCTATTTGGTGTCCAGGGATGGCCGGCCGTGACGCCAAGCCTCGTCTTGCTTCTCTGTGTAACGTTCTCTCTCCCATGGATGGCCCGCTGTGACGCCAAGCCTCGTCTTGCTTCTGTGTATTCTGCTCTGCTGCACTGTGTGTGTGTGCCACCTGCTCAAGACAACAAGAAACCAAAGAGCCGCCCCTTGGTTCCAGCTAGAAAGACTCGGAAGCATCAGCGCCAAAGTAAACTAGAGTAAGCTTTAGCAAGCCGCAAATCACCCAACGGCAAACCTATCTGAATTATTTGGCGCCGTGTCCTGTGCCAGAGCTGCGTTTCTTGCGCACCACGACACGCTTGTCGCTGCCTCAGATGGGCTGACCTGTCCTCGTGTCTTGGCGCCACTGCGCCTCACGGCGCAGCTGGCGCGCGCTGAGTGGGGGGCCAGCGATGGCGGATTCTCAGCGTGACGCCGCAGAACATGCTGCAGGACAGCGGGGTCTTTGCTGTCGTCGACCCTGTTTGCTTGAGGACTCTGACGCGGCAAGACCTGCTCACTGAGCCCGCAGGTGCTTTCTTAACGACAGCGTCACGCAAGTGCTTTTTGCCACATGCCGCTGGGCCTGGCGGCACAGCCGGCCTGCAGCTGCAGATCCAGGCTCAAGTCGTTGGTTTGTTTTTTTGACGCGGTTAAAATCGCAGAATGTGCTGCACCCGCGCTTACGCGGTCCTTTCGAGTTCCATCTGGGCTTACCCGCCAACTGCAAGTCGGCAACTTGCACGAGGCGCTTGTGACTCATTTTTTCTAAAAGGGGCCGCCTGCAGGGGACGGAGGCTGGGCGCAACCGACCCAGAGTTGGGAGGTCCGAAGGCTTGTGTCATACCGCCTGGGGTGAGCGCGCAGCCGGCGATCGGCCGGTACGCAAATGAGTACCAGCTGATTCACACGCCGCGCCTGTTCGTGGACTCGAAGAACTGCATGTGGCGCTCGAACTTGCAGTTGGCCGGCTTTGGCCAAACTTGCAATTGCTGGCATGCCTTTAGCAAGGACACCGCGATGAGGATGCAAGCTCCTTGTCGAACCCGAAAAGGCACGTGGGACGGCAATGACACGAAAAAATAGAAAAACCTCGGATTCTACAGAGATGTGGCGCGGTGCTGCGGTCTGGTTCAACTGCACAATGAGCAGTTTCACAAAGACGCTCGCCAGAACTTACAGATACAGCAGCTGCCTCGCTTTCGCCTCGTCGTCTGTACCCAGACGGCTGGCGGAACGCGCTGCAAAGCGAGGGCCAAGTGTTTGCTTGCTACTTGGGAGGACAGCGCCGCAATTTTGCTGCGCTCCAGATCGCACGGGGCAACGGCGCGGACGCGCTGATGCGGAAGCTGCATCGACGTGCCTGCGCTGAGCTGTCGTCAGACCGGTGTGCGCTCGCACGCCTTCAGCTTGCCGTCACTGGCGGCCGAACCAATGCGCCCATGCTGCTGCGGGCTTGCCGTCACAGGCGGCCCACCAGCAGCGCCTGCCGTGTGCTTTTGCGGCAGGGTTGCCGTTACAGGCGGCCCGCCAAACAGCAGGAGGCAGCCGACCAAAAAAAGGAGAAAAAAAGGGCGAGGGCGGGACACCGGGACACGGGGAAAAAAGAAAGAGAAACATAAAGAGAAAGAAACAGAGAAAAGGGAAGAGAAAGAGAACGAGAAAAATAAAACAGGGAGAAAGAAAAAATCAAGATAAAGAGAAAAGTGAAGAGAAAAGCAAAGCAAGAACAGCAAGACAAAGATCAAGAGAATGAAAAGAAAGACAAAGATAATGAAATAAAAGAGAATGAGAAAAGAGACAGGCTAAGATAAATGTAATCCGTTGGACACCAAATAGTTTAGACAGGTTTGCAGTTGGATGTTTCACGTTTTGCTAAAGCAAAAGAGGAAGAGGTAGAGAAAGAAAAGGGAAAAGAAGAGAAAGAAAACGAGAAAGAGAAAGAAAAGAGAAAAGAAAGAGAAAGAAAAAGAAAAGAGGGAGAGAGAGAGACGGAGAAAAAAAAGAGAGAAAGACAAGAGAAAAGAGAAAAGACAGAGACCTGTAATTTGATTGTGTATCTCTAGAACTCTAGAAACTTCCGACCACCGGCTCCGCCGGCTCTATGTTATATGGTATGGTGGACATGAGTAAGAACTCAATTGCATTTACGACCGTGTTACGATGAACGCTTAAAAACAACCAATAGGAGGAGATGAGAAACGCCCATCAGTTGAAAAGCAATAGACAGAAGGGCGACTAAACCAATACGGTAGACAGTTTGGTAATACAAACTTTTAGATATTCAAAAGAAGAAAAAAACTAACTGAACCGAAGAGAAGAAGTTATGAAAGAAGCTTGTCAGATGGAAGCATGAACTTGATGATACACTGAAACAATAACAGTCTTTCACAGCAAGCTGGGAGTGGACAAAAAGAAAGAAGAACTTGAAGCACGATTGAGACATTGGAGGGAAACGGCTTGTGCTATTTCAAAACAATCAATCCCTGCTGGAATAGAAGTTCGTTGATTTGCAAAAGATGATGAAATGCCAGATTTAGATCCGTGAAAAAGGCAGGGAAGGCAAAAAAAAAAGGAGAGCCAGAAGATGGCCCTGAAGTTGAGTGAAAAGAAAAAGCAGAAAACACTTATGGCGTCTGAGCTATCACCCTTTTATCCTGCAAGTCAGCCAGAAAGATGAAAGAAGTCATGGACAGACTGCAAGGACTTAGAAGGATTGAAGACATAAACGTGAAGAATTCACTGAATGAGATTATGTGTTAGCTCATAGCAGTGGTGATTTTATGAAGAGGGGTCAAACTCGTCAAAGCCTATATTGTTGTTTGATGTGGCAAATGCCTGTCTTGCAAGTATGGTTTCAATGTTTAATCTGTGGGTCATCGCTTCTTTCAGCATGTCATCAAATCTTGGACGGCTGCGTAACCCATGGTTTTTTTGCACTTACAGTACTAGTAATTTTTGATGTTTTGTCAACTTCCGCTTGCGTTTCTTTGCATGAACTGTCCAGTACGGTTGGACTATCTTCTTTATGTTTTGGTAGGTGGTGGAAAATTGAGTAATACGCTTTGTCGTTGTAAAACCTTAACGGTGGTAGCGGTAGTGAATGGACAAGAAGAAGCAGGCGTCGCTCACCTGAGAAAATAGCAACAGGCAGTGAACGGACAAGGGAGCAAATGGAAACAAGAAGCAGGAGCAGAAGCCCAGAAAGAACAAACACTAAGAGTAGCCGAGGCAAGAAGAAACATAAAACTATTGAGAACCCCTTTTTTTCGTAACATGGCAAGAGTTTTCATCAATGGTAATAGAAAACAGATAATAACGAACAACAAATTTGACATGACGGTGAACTTTTGAAAGCGGCGACATGGTCTTACACAGGTGAATGAACAGAACCAGACTTCAAGGGAGGGCAGTGGGCAACCTGTGAGGTGGAGGGACGACCAGAAGACCTGCCACTACAACTACTAGAACAAAAAACTGAAACAATCTTACACCTGCGAGGACTGCGGGAGGACAGTTTCAAGCAATTCCAACTTGTCCAAGCACAAGAAAAGCAATGTGTGCAAAATAACGACTATTCATATTACTACGCACACTGAATTATTCATCTTATTATACACACTTAAAAAGATTAACGCATTCCTTCTCAAAGCGAAACCCATCTTCTCCGCCAGGCAACCCGCGCCCGAAAAACTGCTTGAAGAGAAAATACCGTATTTAATATAAAGTCTAGTGTTATGGTTAACATGCCAGGGGGCAAAACATAGATTTCGTTTTAAACAGTCAACAGGGCGAACTAATGCAGAAAGAAGGAAAGCAAGCACAAAAACTAAAACACCACGATAGGACCTACAAATACGATAAGGACAAACCGGGTTAAACGGTGCTGAACACGAAACTCAAGGAGGTGGCGAGGAGAAACGGATATAGAAAGCTGAGTCTTTTACCGCAAGGTGCTAATTCTCTCAAACTAACGAGGGGCCGACCCTTACAGGATTATGTCCAGAGGTTCGAGTCAACAATCACCAGTGAAACACCAGCGTTCGCGGAATACGCCGATACCTTCTCGGTAACTGATACAAGGTTGAAAGGGACACAGAGTTCCTCAACAAAAAACAAAAACCCCAACATGAACCTAATTGTCAAAGCGGCTTTCAAACATCCTAGCGATGAACTCATCCAATGAAGACAGCAGGAGATACAATGCTCATAATCCCGATGAGGTGAACAGTGCCTCAAGCAACATTGGACATGGCATTGACTCCACTTGGAAAAACCGAGTACATTCAATCGGGTTTGGTTCTTGCCCAAGTTGAAAAGTTAGTCATCAGTTATGAAAGGTAGAATCCTCATCGTGGCTCATCATTCATTCCATTGCCTGACCGGGTGGCAAGCAAGAAGATGTACCAACATCGAGAACGAGGATGACTTCTGTTCCAAGTATTCAGTTCAACGCAGGTTTTAAGCGTGCGTCATTATAAGGAATATGTTAATGATAACTTTACCAAATGGGGCGGTATAGATTTTCCAGTCGGTAATGATGAGGCAGAACTGCTTGAAGAACAGAAAACACATATCCGTCAAAGTTTACTATATCAATCCCGATGTTATTGGTATTGTTGTACAAAAGGGCTAACAACCCACAAGCGCAACACAACATAGATTTGGAAAATTCAGAAACCACATTACGCACAGCAAAAAGAAAATGATACCAAAATATCACTGTAGGTGTTGCCCTCATGGTTTTCAATGAGCAGAAATATTAAAGCGACATGAGGAAAAGGGTTTTGGCTGTTGAAGGTCAGAAAATAAAAATGCAAAATTTCGGGGGGGCTTATAACATTCAAGAAGCCATTTCAAGACGTTAAAGGCTCCATTTGTCATATATGTACGACTTTGAGTGTGTGACAGTCCCAGGAGATTAGAAAAGCAAATCAGCAAAAGCAAAAACATCATCCCAACTGGATGCAATAAACCTTGCTTATACAGAGATGAAGATTGTATGGATAAACTCGTTGGAAAAAGTCAATGAAGTCAATGAGGAAATCGTGAACAGGATGAAGGAGGTAAAGAGGCCGAGATGGATACGAAAGATGTTGGAAATGCTAAAGAGTGCTTCATCTGCGCAAATGACTTCAAGGAGGGGTTCGTGATGCCTCGCCAGAGGCTCACGAGACTTCCCTTCCTTCAGAAAGGAAGGTCCGTGACCACTGCCACTTCACTGGTACATTAGGGGTTGTGCCCAGGATGATTGTAATCTTAGTTTTAGTATAAGATATCAAAAAACCCAGTGTTTCTTCATAACCTTAAAAACTATGATGACCACTTAACCATCAACAAGGCTCACAAACTCAACCAAAACTCTAGAACAAGTGTACTAGCTCAGAACATCGAAAAGTGCATTACTCTTGGGTTTAAAAATCTTTGCTTCACGGTTAGGTTTAGCTTCGTATCGTCTTCTTTAGAGAAGTTAGTTAAACTTAGTGAGTGTGAGAGTGAGATGAAGTGTAAGAACTGGAAGACAATTCTAGATATAGTGCTATCATTACGGTGTAATAATTTTGGAAGCACACTTGGAAGATTTTGGGAAGTGTATCACTTTGTGTAATGTTCTAATCTGTTGGACGAGGCTTTTGACTTACCGACACAGGTGTTTATCCTTATGACTACTGTGATGGTGTTGAAAGGTTTAAAGAAAGGCAACTGCCGAAGAAAGAAGCATTTCTAGAAACTTGAGTGAAGAAAATGTCAGTGACAAGGGCTAGTTGAATGGACTCTGGTGGCCGAATTGGGAATCAGCAGAGCGGAGGACAAACTCAATCTCCGGGATAACCAACCCACGGCGTGCGATCGTGAACGCGTCGTCTATCATGCGTTCGCTCTTTCCCTCGGACTTCAAAGCTGTAGGCTTTGAGCGCATCACGTTGGCCTTGTGCAGCTCAGCAATCCTGCGTGACCCCAGGCGCTCTGTTCTGATACGCCGTTCTGACAACTGAGCTCCCCTCGGTTGCCATCTCTTCCCGCAAGGAGGGGGGGTTTTAGCACTGCTACTATACTCAATTGATGTGAACGTCTGGAAGCACTTTGGGATTGGACAGTACCACGACGCGCATTTGATAACTGATGTTTTGTTGCTTACTGATGTCATTGAAATTTTCACAGATTTATGTGTGGAAGACTACGGCTTAGACCCTGCCCATTACTGCGCGCTCCCTAATTTTTGCAATGCGATGCGTTTAAAAACTGGGGTCCATGGCCAAGAAATGTATGAATTGCTTGAGAGAGGTCTGAGAGGTGTCAAGTTTATCATAAATTAGCAGTAGCAAATAATAAGAATATGGAGGAACAATACGATGATACAAAGCCATCAAGCTATATAAGTTAATTGGACCCTAACAACGTGTGTTGTTTGGAAATGCCTCAGAATTTGCCGTTAAAAACATGACGTGGGCAAAGAAAACACCCAATAATGAACAGTGGAATGAAGGATGAGTTCGGTTACATTATGGAAGTTGGTTCAGAATACCCCGGCGATCTGCACGATTCTCAATCGGATACCCAGTGGCACCTGAAATTGTGATTGTAAAACCTGACATGCTTTCTGAATATCACAATCCAATCCACAAACCCTACTACGGAAAAGCACCAAAGAATGAAAAGGCCACCAAACTAATACTAAACTTTCAAGACAAAGAAACATATCTAGCTCAAATAGAACCTTTACAGTATTACCTAAAAATGGGACTGAAAGTTAAACAAGCTCACAGAATAATTAAATTTGCAATAAAAGAGCATGGATAAAACCGTGCGTTCGTTAGTTTTAACACTAATGCAAGAAAAGAAGCGAACAGTTATTTTGAGAAAGAACTTGACAAGTTGATGGAGAAGTCTGTATTTGGCAAAACATGGAAGATAAGCAAGCGAAATGATATGGATTCTGAATTAGTTGGTATTGAGGAAAAGATGGCAAGTGTGTGAACAATGCAACATTCAAAAAAACAGCTTTTATCCTACACGAAAATCTTGTAGGGGTAGAGAAAACTCAATTGCCAAAAGAACGACAATCCTTGACGTAAGTAATATACATGTGAACCAGTTTTACCATGATATACTTAAGGGGAAGTACAAAGACAACATTAAGTTAGTATATACTGACACTGACTGTGATGTGACGCAAACATTCACCGATGACATTTGCAAGGCTTCTAAGAGGTAAACAAGTATACTGTTTTTAGCGGTTAGCTGGTGAGTCCGCTCATGGGGTGCAGGAAAAGCACAAGACATCACAAGGTGTAGTAAAGCACAAAAAAGTCAACAAGGAATTGAACTATGACAAGCACGAAGGAACATTAACTGGAAACAAGAGTCTGACAATACTGTCAACTGCATACGAAGCAATAAGCATTAAATCTTCTCACACACGCCAAACAAAACCGGCATTCAGAAGTTATTGCAACAAGAAGTTTTACAAAGATGCTTACACACCACTACCTTACGGACACTACACACTTAAACACTCCTAAAAAAAATAAAACTGAAAATTACCCGTGAAATATTAAGAAGAATTGCAAAGGCAAGAAGAACACCATATAAGCAGAACTGCTTGTGTCAATAAGCAAGTCATGGGAAGACCAGCAGCCGAATACCGACAACAACCAAAAGTAAAAGAAAATGGGAAGATAATGACAAAGAACACAGAGCACTTAACTGTGCTAAACTCAATGAGTATGATAAAGCAACATATGAAAGAAACAAGGAAGAAAGGTGAAGAAGATAGAATGTAGTGGTTGTCATTAACTTTTTAGGAATGACTGGGTGAAAGGGGCACCAAACCTCAACCAGATGTCAATCAAACAAGTCAAATGCCAATGAAAAAAGGAACAGAATAATACATGCGCTTGTGGAAAACTATTTTGTGGCACTTCTTGAGTTGGCAATGCGGCAAAGTCGCTCGGTCTTACTGTCATACCGTTAGATTTGAACAAGGCTGCTATTGACTGTGATATTCTTGAATGGGACTATACTCAGGTTGATAGAAACCACTTTCAAGTACTTTGGGCATCGCCACCTTGCACCGAACACACTCGAGCGACGACTGCTGGTGTTAGGCAGATCCATCGTGCTAATTTTGCTTTTAAAACTTTGGGGAAGGATGAGTTTCAGATGTCAATACTGGATACTAGAGAATCCTCAACCAGGATTATTGAAGGAATAACAGTTTATGAGTGGGTTAAACTACTATGATGCGGATTATTCTAAATATGGAATGAAATTACAGGAGCCGGGATAGGCTTTGGACTAACATTTCTATACCAAATTCCTCCCGTGAAACAGCGCACTGGCCGCTGTTTGTTCCCGCTTGGCACACAAGTGTCTATGTGCAAGCAATGCTGAAAGGGGCTCTTGAGCCATGGCCATGTGTTCACACAACCACTTCGCAAGGCGCTAACTAGCCCTTCGAACATTGTGTCAAAACTACTGCCTGCATGTACATTTGTGCGCAACAAGCAAGCTAGTATCCATGACACCCCTCCACTCTATAGCCTGTTCACTGGCTAAAGTGCAAATCATGCTAGCTTGACCGCCTATGCCGATCAAGTCTGGGATCATTTTGCTCAATCCAAACGGATACAGGTACAAAAGGTACCTGCGCTGCCTAGCTGTGGCGCACTTCCAAACTCGCGCCAAGCTCTGTACAAGTGCCTCACGATCACCTTGCGTTGTCAATTCCGCTGCGAGAAGTCCATCAAGCAGCACTGCGTATGGCAAGCATCGCAACACCTCATATCAACTCAGTGACGGTAGCGGCTCCCGAGGCTTCGGATGGAAGTGATCAGGCCTGAGTGGAGGAAACTCCAGCAGCCACTTGCCACTGATCCTTGTGTAGGCTCAACTTCAGGTTCACGCCTTGCCCGACGTGCCCCTACGCCTGCCAAATCTGCGGCGCAACCCGCTTCGGTGTCAGTTTGCTCAATTGTAGTCTGCTCAGTCAACGAAGATTTCGGCCTGGATCCCCCCCTCCAGGACTGAACAAATGTCAAATGCTGCAGACATGAAAAGCCACATACGCATTCCAGCCAAGCTGAAAACCGCTAACCTGTCCTCAGTTGGCTGCGCATCTGCTCCTCAAACATTTGCACAAAATCACAGCTGCCGCAGCGCCCCTTTTAATTGGCAACTGCGATACAAAACTTTGCAATCTTGGAGCATCCAATGCCTTTGTTCCAACGTCACGCCACTTGAAGGCCGGTTCCACAACCTTAACCTCAAGCTGCTTCTCCCGAACAGCCTGCTGAATCCACAGGTGTTTCATCGAAAGATGCTTCACCTTGCCACTTCCTTGGCGGTTCGCCATTCCTCTGGCCGCACTTGAGCCAAAGCAAGACCAGCTTGTGGTCATAGCCCCGAAAGTTCAAATCTGACTCGCCTGCAATCCACACCCCGCACCTCTGACAAGTGCGTAAAACTCGGATTCTCCTGAACTCAAAGCAGTGAGAGGTTGCCTAGCACATGATGAGTCCAGCAAATGTTTACCATGCTTGATGCACCTTGCGGAAATTGAGCGCCTCGTTGCTTTGCATGTCGCCCAACCTGCATCACAGTATACCCCAAGTCGTGTTGGTACACTCTGATAGCTGTACAAGTATGTAACCTTGGGATACCTTGTAATATAGCGCCCAAGCCAATGCAGAGTTGTAGGAGAACGCATTCCTTCCACCAGAGGGCCGAAGGCCCAGAGCCAAGAAGATTCCCCCAACAGTTTCAGAGGATGAGTGGGATGAGCATCAGCTCACCCATATCCCGTTCAGATCATGTGCCCGAGCTGTGCGGCTAACAAGGCTGCAGAAGATTGGCATAACAGAAGGTCACAGGATAAGGAGACACATTCAGATCTTCCACGAGTTTGTGAGCTTGAGGTGAGAAGTGAAGCTGAACGAGCTCAACCTGTCACGGTTTGCATTCCAACACTGGTGCACTTTTTGCAGCTGCGCTAGCTAAGGGAATTGCGGTAGCCAATGCATGGAAACCTGGAGCAACTGCGCAGACTTCATGCAAGGAGTCACATGCCTCCAACGGATCAGTACAAGCACTAGTAACTCCTTGGAGGCCAAGCTCTTTGGATGGTTGGTGAGGCGCAGCAGCTGGTTGATCGCCAGATACCTCATCAAGGATGACGGCGAGACGCCATATGAACAACTTCGAGGAAGAACCTACAAAGGCGAAGTCACAGAGTTTCGAGAAGTTGTACACGGGCAGAGAGCAGCCCGCGCACTGCAGAGTGGAGCGGTTCGCTAAGCTGATTGATGAAGAGAAAAAATTTAGGCGAGTCAGTCAGTACTGTTCTGCAAAGCCTGCAGAGCCAGCGCCGCGCCTCGAAGGGCCTCAGGACGAGCCTTCAAGGGAGCGACATTCAGTTGGTGTTGAGGAGATCGATCCAATTGCTGGGAGTGCAGTAGGAGAAGCTGAAGTTGTGCGTTTGGCTTCAGATGCCATGGTTTACCCCACGCCAACGAGGTTTATGACGAGAACTGGACTTCCTCTAGATCCTGACAAAGCTCAAGTTGGGAGAAACCGTCAACTTGAACTGATGGATCGGTTCAATGTCAAGACTGACATTACCAGGCAGGGCCAAGGATTTGGGCCTGAAGCTGGTCAGAAGCCGTTGGGTGGAAACCCAAGGGCGATGGCTAGTTGCGCAAGACTTGAACACCTACAAGCGAGAGGATGTGTCGTAGGGCACTCCACCTCTCATGGTTCACCGATTGCTGGTGGCTTTGGCGGCCACTCACAAAGCAAACAGGAGAGACTGGACCCTCGGAGGTGAGGTGGATCATGGAATGCACCTTCGAAGGATGATCAGGTGGGCTCCGGATGGATTCACTTGGGAAGCTGATGAGAAGACAGCAGAATCATAGTCGATGAACTGGGACTTGCTGGCACAGCTCGAATTGAAACCCCAGCATCGAAAGCAACAGGAGAAGGAGTCCGATACAGAGATGAACCTTTGGTTCCACAGCATATGGCCAAGTTTCGACCATTGGCTGGCACCTTGTTGTATCTGTCTTTGGGTCGTCTGCCTGCTGCCCCAGCTGAGCTTGCGCCACCGGTGGCGGCGCGGCCCGCGCACCAGGCAGCGCTTCCCGCTCTTCAGGCGGGTCTGCCCGCTCACCACTGCTTTTCTTGCAGTAGCTGGCTCTGCCCTGCCCTGTCAGCTGTCAACCCAAAGCAAAACCTTTCGTTCTCTGCCTCACTGAGAACAGCACCTGTCGGCCTGTGTTGTTCCTGGAGTTCTGGCCTGACGCAGAAGCCGCGGTTCTACCTGCTGGCTTCTCAGCCTTCTTCAAATCTTCTTGAAGTTTCCTGCAATCTGCCGTGGAATGGCCCATCTTCCATCTTCGACTTATCCTTCTCGCCCTTCTGCTCTGATTTTGAGCGATTCCCTTTTCCTTTGGAGTCTCCTTGCCCTTGCCTTTGCCTTTCTGGCTTCCTTTGGGACCTTTGCCCTTGCCCTTGTTTGGTAAACCACCAACATCCATAGGTCGTGGACCCTCTGCAAGATACTTCTGAGTTCCAACAATGTCGTTGACCTTGTCCCGCATCCGCTTCCCAGTGTCCAACGGACTGGAATGTCTGACCAGACGTTTCTTAATTGAAGAACCTTCAACACCCAAAATGAGGATACCAATCTTCAAATCACCATGCAGTGTCTTTCCAGATTGCACACCTTTCAAAAGAAAAACAGCAGCTACAACATCTGGGCTGTTGAACTTGAAACTCAACAACTATATCAGCAGTCCAACGTACCTTGATGTGATTCTAGGGCAAAACTCGTTGTGAGGAGTCTTATATGCAACCAGTCCCTCACCTGAACCAGAGTTGCACAGTATGTCCAAAGGTTTGTCCCTGCACAACATAGCGAGAACATAAAGGAACTGCGTGCTCATCCCTTTCTCCACTTCTGACTACAGCGATTTGCAGAAGTGCCTGAAATCTATAGAAGTGCCCTCAAGGATAAATGCCAAATCTTTGAAAACCATTGGTATCGCCTTTACAGATCTCGGGCTTTCCAAGCCCATGCACATGCACCAAAGGAAGCAGACCCCCTGACACGGGAGTTGACCCTGGTCCTGCTGGCGGCCTTGCCGCAGGGCTCTGTAAAGACTGGATCTGAAGCTGCTGGGTATTCGTGGGTTGCTGCATGTTTCTCGTCTCAGCGGCAGCGTTCGACAGCTCCCGCTAAAGCATCTGGATCACCGTGTCCAGCTCGCCACCTCCGGCGCCGGTCCCTGGGGTCGCCATAGCTGTCTGTAGGCTCTGGCTCCTTGGCTAGCCTGTCCAACGCGTGACCTTGCAAGACCTGCAGTCAAGGCCAACCGGTTCAAGGCAGCCTTCCCGACACTTCCTTTTGGCAACTGGTCCAAGTGTCTCCGCGTGATGGCCACCCGCGCAGATCGTCCCAACCAGCTCGCTTCGGCCAAGAAACCAAGTGGTCTCTGACCAGCAGCCTCCTCAGCTTCCAACGCCGCGAGCTCCGCCCCCTGCCTGGCGATGATTCTCTGACGACTGATTCTTCTCGCCGAAAAACTCCGCGGGTGATGCGGCCTTGACGCCGCTCAGCCGACCGCCGCCCACGCGTATTCTTCTTCCCCTTCTTCGGCGGTGTGGTAGCCTAAGGGGCGACAGCGTCTGCGGGGCTACCCGCGACGCTAGGAGTTCTGTAGGTCCTCTATCAGCAACCAGGCAGCTCCGCTACAATGAAACAGCGCACGGGCCGCTGTTTGTTCCCGCTCGGCACAGAAGTGTCTATGTGCAAGCAATGCTGAAAGGGGCTCTTGAGCCATGGCCACGTGTTCGCACACACAACCACTTCACAAGGCTCACCGCTAGGCCTTCAAACATCGTGTCTACACTGCTGCCTGCATGTACATCTGTGCGCAACAAACAAGCTAGTATCCATGACATCCCGAATTGCTTAGTGATGTTTTTGCGAGTTTGTTTGATGGGTTGTGTTGGTTGAAGGGGTCTACGGCATCAACAACATCATAAAAACCCCAGCACCACCAGCATCATCCAGCATCATCAGTAGCCCTCAACTAAAGCTAGTTCAACCCCTAACAAACCAGTCTGTTTAGTGTCCAACAGCGGTTCCCGTGTCTGAATTCTTGATTTCACAAACCGAAACGAGTCATATGTAGCGAGATTCCTGCTTTGTGAAAACAAGTAGATCACGGAAACCGAAACGAGACAGACTCCCGGTTTTGAAATGAAGATTCCCGTTGTTGAAGGCTCCCGTTCTTCAACGGTGGGAGCCTGCCATGACAAGAACCTGACACTGGCGTCGGAACATGTAGTTTTGTAAGTGAAGCATGCCAATAACAGGTTGCAATTGAGAAGATGGTAAGGGAAATGCAGAGTTCAATAAGACTAGTCAATAGTCAACCTGTGGTGATAGACTTTCGTAAGTTTGAAGTTTGCAACACTACCGCATATGAACGTTGCCTTAGTTTGTTCATAACACTTAACTATGACACGTCTAAACTTGTATATCTTTATGACCTTCCAAAATACAAAATTTTGGACCTATGACAAACTTTCAATGACGATAACGATGTCAAAACAACTGCACCACCCAACTCTCCAGACATAACCACTACTAAAAGGGCAAGCCCAAACGGCCACCTCTAAGAAAAGCTCAGCAAAAACACCCTTGTTAAAACAAAGAAGGTGGAACACAGACTGAGAACAAACAACACCCATAACAGACAACCATCAACAGGCTTCCCTCCAAGCCCCTCCTTTTTACCATCCCCCCCCCCCCGCCCACACACACACAATTCGGCGACCTTGCGCCGCCTCCTTTGCCTTGCGCGGGGCGCCTGATGATGAACAACTGCCCAGTTCAAGAAACATCTAGATAAGCCTTTCTAGTGCCTCTCACCAGAAGGCTTCGCACGGATCTATACCATGTAGCTGCTGTCTCCTTGCGTATTGGAGGACGTCACTGCCAGCGGCGCGACGTCCAGCTATCCGCCGCCGCGGCATGCGCGCGCTCTCTCTTTGTGCATTCTCGGCAAGACAAGCCGTGGAGGAAATATTCAGGATGTTGTCTGTAAAGGGGAATCTTTTTTGGTTGTTCGGAAAAGCAAAGAAAATCAATTTTCTGGACATCCTCTCTTTTTTGGACACATCCATGTGTATGTCCAGACACAAGAGACTCAGAAGTAAACAACCAGATCAGCATGCTGGGCAGTCCTCCAGACCAACCAACACATACATGAACGGTATGTCAATAAGGGGAGAACTGTAGTCGGCGCAGCCCAAGCATCTTGCGCGTTGCATTAGCAACTCGCGCGCCTCAGTAAACACATCCGACCCTCTGAAGAAACCAAGGCGGACACCACGAGCGCTTTCACAGCCAGTCGCCTACTTTAACAGCCCTCAAAGAGTAGCATCTGTAGCACATGTCATTTGCAGTTGAACAAAACTCTCAGGCACACGCGCGTTGCCCAAATGTGGCAAATGGTTTCATCTGTTAGTTGAAAGCGTGCTCCCCTCAGTAACGTCAAGCAATCACTCGAATCTCCGCTCAAAAACCCGACTATTGCAAAAATATTCTCTTTGCCTGAAACATCCATTAAAGACTGAGGGTGTATGCTGGCAGGAACAGTGTGTGTGTGTTAATCTGTGTGGAACCCGGGAAGAGCGCAGCATGGAGCATGATATCGCTAGTCACATTTCAAGCTCCGGAATGACCGCTCACGGGCAACACTTCCCATTCGACATGTTGCCACATGTGTCTGTTTCATTTTCCAGCACAGGCTTCGGGGAAAAATTGGAAATGGGCCGCTCAAGAACACGCCACCCACTTACCACAAACGCGCTCAAATGCGTTCTGTGACGCCTGCTGAGCAGTCAAGAAGCTGCCTGAAAGAAGCTGTCCGGGAAAAATGTATGCAGAGTGAAAGCTCGCCTCCGAGGCGGCAAAGGTTCCATCTTCAACCAAACCCTTTATGCCGACCACGCTTCGCAATTTGCAAAGCCTGCTGTGACCTTCGAAACAAAAGCACCCTGGCGGGGAATCTCTTGTTCGCTTCAATGCGAAAGGAAGCTGATTGGAGAATGTGCTTCTGCTTCACACCAAAGCAAGCAACAAGACAAAACAAAACACCCGGACAGACATAGGCGTCCAGCTTGACTGCCGAGGTTTGAGATGTTGGGCGTAGCTCTGGCACTCCATTCTCCGCTCGGACAAGCGGAACGTGGTGGTTCCAAGGAATATGGACGTTAGCCCCAGGACAGATTCTCCCAAGTTGCAAAAACAAAATGTCTGTGTGTGTGCGCGTGTGCGCCTCCACGTGGGAAACGGCGTTGGTTCCCTGTTGGTTCATTTAAGCCCACCCAGGGTTTCTTGCGAGGCGCAAAGCCACAGTACAAAAACGGCAGCAAGCCAGCAGTCCGCAACATTGCACTGGTCGGTCTCTGCATCAAGTTCAAGGGCTCGCCAAACAAGAGCGTTCATGCGCCAACTGTTCTCAAATGGGCTAGGTATTCGGGAGGGAGACAACGCCGGAGAAATTGGAGTCGAGACCATGCGTCAGAAAAAGCAAGTTCGCGCCCGTGTGCTTTGGGCCCTCTGCGACAAGGAGCATATGTCCGCAGCTCCGAATATGGAAGAAGACTTGGTGGCTAGCATCTGCAAGGGTGATCTGACGTGAAGGGTGTTGAAATATTTGAGCTGGGACTCCGCGAAGAATTTGAAACATGGACTGCGCGACACGTACGTCGACGTGCAGCTTTTTGCGCTTGATGGAGATATACTTGGCTTGGGAGAGTGTTTGCCTGGGCAAGAGAATGTTTGGGGGCTTCTGCTAGGGATGGCCAATCTGAACGAAAGAACTCTCGATGGTGACCGGAATGTGGCTTTCTGATGCGTGTGCAGGCTCCGTCTATCTCTGGGCACAGCGGCGAAAAAAGAGGCACCGGATTTGATCCCTGATTGGGGGGACAGGGGACAGGTCTAGGGTGAACTTCCCAGTCTCCTGTAAAGAAAACTTGCGGGCTTGTGCGCGCGCACTCAGCATCTTTTGCGGAGGGCTTCCGGCGATGGTGCGAACAGTTCCCCCCTGACGTTCTGCGGTGAAGGAGCGAAAATGGTGGGACTGGGCAAGGCCGAGCCCTTGCAAGTTTGGAGCCACCTGAAGTTGCGTGAAGAGGGTTGGCAGATGCAAAATGTAGCTGCGACATGCAGCTAAGCTCCATCTTAGAAATGGGCAACAAAGGGCAAGTTTTTGTTCATGATTTCAAGTGCGTGCAATCGTCTGCGTTTTATTGGGGAACGCGCATGCACAGGTCTGCCAGGGTGCCCATGTAGGCTCTTTGTTGGGGCAATTCCTTGAGTTCATGTAGGAATCCTCTAGAAGAAAATTGTGGGTTCTCATGTAAGTTGGGAAGTGTTCACGTGGGACTCCTTCTCTTCAAGGCCTTGAAGAGCTCTTGGCAGCGGTGCTCAGGCGAGAGCGTGGAAAGCTTAAGTCGCAGGATGGACAAACTTTGTGAATTGCTGCATTAGCATCCTGAGGGACGCAGGCCCTCCTTGGACATGTAGTAAGCGTCGTTTCCACGGCTGCTGCGTCAAAACCAAAAGCCGACTGTCCCTTTACGGAGCGCAGTCCGGCGCGCCCTGGAAGCTTTCCAGGCCTTGCGGCTGACATCTGTCATCTCCATCTTGAGCTGGGGGGAGGCAAAGACTGATCATAGAGATTGAGGAGGTTCTCCATGGAAGGCGCGACAAGATGTAGAGTGATATGCAAGCATTGCATCTTTAATGCTTTGCGGAGAGGTCAACAAGGCTAGACAACTGGTGGAGCTTGATGAAGCTGTCCCTGGTTTCCCGACAGTCGCGCAGTTGTTGGCGAAGGGCAAGGTCTGCTTCCACTCTAGCTCAGCGAGGGCCAAAAACGTCGAACGCTGATGCTTGGTGGAGCTTGCATTGCTCTTGCTGCTCTGGGATCATCTGAGCGCTAACAGTCTCCTCTTCTAATTGTTCCATCTTTCTGCGGTGTGTGTAGCAAAGCAAGCGCAAAGCAAAAGGGACACACAGGAACAGCTGGCTTGCGCCAAACGCGCATCCTCCCAAAAACACACCCCAACCGTGCTGGATAAATTTGTATTGCTCATGTGTTGCTTGGACTGAGTGGGAACAAGAGTGCATTCAAAAGTAAAATTGTCAAACAACGCGAAACACGGAGAAACGCCACAACAAAAGTGCAGGATAACCGTTCAGTGGATCTGAATGTGAACTCCTACCAGTGAGCTAAAGGTTTTTCAATCCTGGGATCCAAGTGTTTCGGGAAAAGGACGCACAAGGAGCCGCTGATCCAGAGCTGTTCATGCTCGTTGGAGTCACGCTTCGCCCATCCATCTTTCTGCTCCAGCCAGCTGCACTGCGCGACACCGCGGCAAACTACCGAGTCCCTGCGGCAAAACAATAGGGCAACCCGCCTACTTAGCAATGTGTGCGGACTAGCGTTGCAAGCGGCAGGTGAAACTAACACCAAAGAATGAGAAACAAAGACCCTCTACGGCGGGCAAGCGAAACTGGTTGCTTTCCTGCTCGCGCTTCCCAAAAGAAAACCGTTGGCTAGACCGCTTGGTCAAACCTAAACCCGTGCCACGGAAAGCCATGGAGTCAACGAAGCATGAAGCTTCCGACTGTGTATTTAGCCGGCCTGCTGTGGTAAGACTCTCCGCTTGCGCGCGAAGGCTTTCATTATAACTTTCATTACAGAGGGAACAGCTGTAAAGTGGATGTGTGATGGACACATCATGTCTGGGCGACTCGTAAGACGCTATTTCACCATCCTGAAACGCAAGCTTTGTCCAGGTTGCTCAATATTTGCCTTGCGCAACGACGCCGGTTGATCTGCCGCCAGTTTGCTGATCTGTCTGGTTGAATTCGCGGAGTCGCCCCAACAGTTCCACAGCCTCTGCCTGCTCGCGTTGACTACCTTCGGTCCAGACCCATCTCATGGGACTTTCGGGAAATGCGTAAAAGGCATATTGATTCATGCGGCGCGCAACGTCGTGTGTATGTATGTGAGATACTGGGACGCAGGTCCAGCGCTTGTCAAGCCTTAGGAATAAACGGCACGTGTGCCTCTCTCTCAGCTTAAGACGCGAAGGCTGGAGCAGTCGAAACTGAGCGGAAAAATTAAACTAATTGCATCTACCGGTGAAAGGACATGCAACTGCAGCGATTGCGCCTCTTGCAAGTACTCTCAGAACAAGCAGTCATAGCTGCGCAGCGGATCGAAGGAGATGCGCAGGAACATGTTGTTCTTTCAGGAGGCCCTCACTCAGGTTGTTTCCTGCCCAAGTTTCCCTGAGAAGCCAGCCACATCTGCTTGGTCACAATTCTGCCAAAAGCCTTGGATTTGAGCGGTTCCTGTGGCTGTTTTCGCAAGCTCTCTTCTAGCCAAGCTCTCTCGCCGGAACAACGACAGCTCAAACTACTAGGTCCGCCAGGCAGAGCACGGCTTCTCTGCGTCACGAAGCAACAAGGCCACGCGGTGATCGTTTGCTTTGCAAATGCAACAACCATGTGCCTGAGTATGGGGCTGGGGGCTCGCATGATGGCATACACTAACACGCTTGTCGTCAGAGATCAACACAATCGTTCGGAGGGGACGCCTGGAACCAAGGCGTACTGCAGTTGAATCTTTTCGGCCGCAGTAATGCCTCTAGCCACAGCCGGCACGTGACTGTTTGCCAACAAACAACACGTTGACTTCCAATGGCAAAATATATTGTTTGCAACAAGCAACACACTGATTGTGTGTGTGACAAGCGCTTTGGTTTCGCATTTTCCTTCTTGTTTTACAGGTATTTGCGCCACATGCTCCAAGTCACCAAATATATTGATGCACTATTTGCGGATGCATCCAAAACGCTGCATTGGAGCAATGAGTTGTAGTTTCCTTTGCGACTCTGCGCATCTGCATTCTCAGAACCTAGGGGGATGAGTATTGCATGCGTGGAAGCTCTTCAAAAGGGCCGAAATTGGTACATGTCTCTGAATCTCTCCAATCGTCCGAAGCTCCTGATATCACAAGCTCTGGTTGACAGAAGATGTAAACGTGGATTCAGCAATGGCGCTCAAGGCTTCCACAAACAGCCTAGTGTCATTCCAGAAACATGTCAGGACAATCCCTAGCAGAATTGCTTGCAGGCATGTAGGGCGCAGGCTATTCAGCGCTTAACATCCTGTCTGGTTCTCACGACGTTGCGACAAATGTGTTGCGTCTTTGAAAAGCCCGGAAATGAAACTCTGGACCCTGAGAATGCGTATCAACTTGCTAGGCAGCAGGGCAGCGGCCACGAACTCCACAAATGGTTGGCACCCTTGGTGACACGATTACTTTGTCGCTGCGCCGGCCAGTAAGGCGAAACGTTGAAGGAGCCTCAACAAAAGATCCCGGTCCTTTGTAAGGCGTGGCACGACGAAACACATATGACTGAACTCCCGCCTCATGGCCATTCGGAGCTCCTCAGCAGCAAGCTTCATGGCCATTGACTTGCTCTGTCAGAGAACAGGCCCAGCGTTGGCTCATGGCTCAAGGCTTGCGCAAGTAAGACATGCGCATACATGACACAATGAAACAGCAGGGGCAGCGCGTCACAATACATCATGTGCGATATGCAGGCAGCGCACGACAAAAGGAAAGTGTCTCATACGACAAGTGGCGAAGGGGGAAGGATGTTTTTTAGCCCTGCGAAGCTCTAAGAGATCGGTGGTCTTTTTTTGGGTAAACCCTGGGTGTCTGTTTCAACTCCTGCGTCGCTAGTTTTAACCTTGCAGAACTCTTTGTCCACCTTACCACATTTTGTTCTGACCTTGTGGCCTGCTTCCACTTGCAAGCTTCCTTTTTGAGCTGAGCTCTGGTTGAGGGTTGGTGGTTAGGGCAGGTTCAGGGTGTGTTTGGGGATCTTTTCGGCCTGGTTTAGGATCGTGTTAGGGTGGGTTGGTCTAGTGTGTTTTAGGGTTTGGGGCTGATTTGGGTTGGTTTTAGGGCGAAGCAGTAGCAAGTGCAGCTTGTGGCGCAAGTGCCAAGTAAATGGAGAAGCGTGTTGACACTGCCAGGCGTGAGCTTCGAAGCCGGGCCCACCGGAGGTGGAGGAGTGGAGGAGGCGCATCCTCGTCCTCCTGATCTTCGTCATCATCATGTTCTTGTCTAGGCGTTACTCCATGTCTCACATGGTTATAAGTCTACTCACAGAATTTACGAAGAACTTATGATACACTTAGCAGTGGGACTTGTGACATGATGTATCAGTAACTAAGTAGTAAAAATTTCGACCACTTGCAACACGTTCTCCATTCTCTACCAAAGGAAATAGCACTTTCAAATTTTGAGTGGCTTTAAGAGATGGTGACAGTCAGGGCCAAGCTTGGCCTCGCGTCTCTTCACTGTGGCCTCCCTGAGGTTCGCCCCGCTTAGTGTTCCTGCCGTGTGTTAGACACGGCGCCTTAGCTTTGCAGGCGGTACCTGCCGGGATAGTGTGCCCGCACGCGTGAAAACAAAGGCCCGCGCGATCTCCATGTCTTTGCTCCCGCTGCACATGCGCATGATTGCCCTATTTAGGCCTGCCGTGCCCTGATGCCGAAGATGTTTCAATCCAAAGTGGGGGTCGAGAGTTTGGGGGTCTAGGGTCAAATACAGGTTTGCAAATGTTTGCCAAGATTTGCCGATTTTTGCAAAGTTTTGCCAGATTTTGTCTTCGTTAGCCTTCTTTGGCAAAATTTGGCACCAACATGCAAACAACATGCAAACAACATGCATGGTTTGCCGTGAGTCATGAGTCAAGTTGATCAACTGTTTGCCGAAAAAATGCCACACATACACACATGCATCGCAACACATCACATCACATCACATCTTAACACCTCACATTTGATCAGATCACAAATGACACACACGTAATACATACATACACACACACATGCGTCACACACATACATAAAACTTGTGCACTACGTTGCCGTACATCCCATTATTTTGTTTTGCAGTACGATACATTATAACATCTTCACACATACATACATACAGCGCAACCGTTACATAGATAAATAGATAAATCGCATTACATACATTACATACATTACACACACTGCGCAACATACATACAAAACACACATGCACGCATACGTACACACACATGCCTATATCATGTACATACAATGCATACACACACACAAGTGCGTACACACACACAGTAAGACTGTTGATGGAGGAGCAGCATGGATAGGACTACCAGTTTGTCTGACATTCATGCTTTCAGGGCGCCGAAAATTCAGAGCAGTTTCGGACATGTCAGATCTTGACACAAGGTACGTTTTTTCTAGGTCTAAACGGCTGGTGGCTGTTTTACAACGTTTGGCTGTAGGGTTGGAGACTGCTCCACACTCCACTCCGTATAAATGGGGCCAAGATCCGCCGTCTACTGCGGATTGGGCACATTGAGGGCGCCGAAGATGCAAGAGTAGATGGCGTTCATTGCCTTCTTTTTTGCAAGCTCCTCGACAGGGCGCCCCGTGGAGAGGTTCGCCTCAATAGGGCAGCGACACAGGGTAATTAGAGTCGGCCGGACTGTGTCCGGTTTTTAGCACAGCGCAGAACATGCCGTCTAGATTCAAGGGCGAGACGACCAGCCCCGGCCTGCCTGCCCGTCTGGGGTCCGAAACTCACTCAGCCTTTTCCTCGGCCTCTTCCTTTCGCATGCTTCTTCCTTGTCCGCCACAGGAGGGCCCGGCTGTGCTCGGCCCGACAACTTCTTCTTGGACTCCTGAAAGCTGTCAACGTTCTTGATGTGGGAGAGAACACTTCGCTCCATCGCTGTGGTAAAGCTCGCCATTCCCTGGAGGCCTGTGCCCTGCAAAGGAGTGGTAAGGCGGCGGCCTCCAACTCAGATTGTCAAGTCAGATTGTTTAAAACCGCTGTCCTAGCAACAAAGCTAGGAAAGCCCCAGCCATGTGCTTTAAGATAGCTTGCGGGAGTCCATGAAATCTATGTGCGCAGTTGTGCGTCATTGTCTTCACCGTCGGTCTTCCAGGCTGGTACTGCTCAACGGTGGTTGGAGGCGAAGCCGAATTCAACAATACCAAGCACATGTGTGGTGGACGTGGCAAGTTGGAGGGATATGGGACGCCCTCATCGAAGGAGGGCGTGTTGCAGGAGCCGACCCCGAAGCCTTTGGCTTTGGGAGCTCGGCTTACTCCGGTCAGCAGTCACGAGGCTTGAGGAGCTGATGAGCGCTTGGATTGAGCGTGGCCCCTCGGGCCTGAACAATTGGGAAGGAACGCCGCAAAGATAGAGTCCGTGGAAGGGATGATTGAGGCGCTCGACGGGAATTTAAAAAAGCTGCAGCCCGCGTGTTTAAGCGCGGCCCGCAATGCAGCGGCCGGCCCCAGGTCGTTGGGCGGTCCAAGCATAACGCCTTCTCCACGTTCAAGCGCATTGAGCCGCTCGACTTCGATCCGACTCCCTTCCTGATTCCTTTAAGCAAGGCAGTAATCGAAAACCCCTTGGCTACGCGACTACCTCCAGAAGAGTTCACTGGGAAAGTGCCTTCGGTCCGAGTCCACTGCTCCAAGAAAGTTCAGCTGTTTAACCTCGTGGGCTCTTCCCGACGGCTCACACTCCACACGAGGTAAATCTGCGTCACGGTTCGGGACTCTTTTTCGGCTTGTTCTTGACGCGCGCCCTGGAAAGGCCCAGCGGGCGGTGGATCAAGAGCGTAGCCGCCGGAACTAGCTGGCCCTGAAGCGCGTCTATTGAAGCGATCTTTGGAGCCGGCGGAACGTTCTGGTTGGCAAAATCTTGGAGGAAGACGCTGCCGGGCTGAGCTGTTTTGAGGCGCAAATGCGAGACCTGCGGCAGCCTCGCCACCCTTGCAACAGGCGTACACCCAAGCGATCGAAGTGGCCCAGACTTGCCACCTTGTCTCGGTCTTCAGTCCGGCGCAATTTGTGGAGATGAGCTGCTCACGCTTGGAGGGCCGCTGCCACGTGGGCCTTTCCGCGCTGGCATTGTCATGGATGACTTGGTTGTAGCATAGATCCGAGGATCTTCACGCAAGCATCGATCAAGGCGTGCTTGTCGACCGGAAAGTTGGTATTTGGATTGACGTGTGCCAGGGAATCAATCTCGCACGCGCTGAGGTCGGACTTAAGATGTCTGGGAATTCGATGGAACTGATCCAGAATCTTCCTGAATTTGTTCTTGGTCACTTCAAACTGCTTCTTGCCGCCCGCGTCAGTGATTTGTGGAACAAGATACTTTTCCAGCATGATGGTTGGGTTGTGGACGCATTGCCTGTCAAATTCGAAGGCGGCAATGATGTTCTCAGTAGAGCGTTCATCCGTGAGCGCCGTCCTTTCTCCGGTGGTGTCGTAGCTGTTGTCGGAGTTTTCGTCATGATGGTGATTGAACTTCTCCGTGTCGAACGGGCGCTGTTGGCTCATCATTGATTGTGGCGTCATCGATGCATGCCATGTGAACGTGCTGGCGGCCTTGGCCATGGAGTTCCACTGCCATCTTCAATCCATTGTCCAGGACGGTCGCATGGATCATGAAGGTCATCTTCTCCATCTTCTCCTTCTTGCAAGGGTCCACCTTGCGATCTTTCCGGATGGAACAGGAGCTGGCCGTCAAAGTCTGGCTTTGGACTTGGGCGAGGAGCCCTAGCCGTATCCTTTCTGTTCTCCTCCGGATGGGAGATCCTGGCCTTGCTCCTAAAAGTTTGGTCGTCCGAGTGTTTCGAGATCGACTTGTCTGGAATCCAACTCGGTGTCGTATGTGTATTCGTGTCCAAGTGGCAATGAGATGATCCAACAGTGGGCAGAAACCTTTCTGCCTTCTTGACATCTCTTCGCATAGCTTCCGTCAATAGCTGGGAACACGAACGCGATCTCTCGAATCTTGTCTTTTCACGTTCCGGAAGCATGGGCCCGAGGAACAGATTCGGCTTGTTGCCCAGGAAGATGGGTGAGCGCGACGGAGGACCCATCGAGTTGGTCTTCAGAAAGTTACCGGCCTTTTCTTGTTTCAGGGTGAGGGCACGACCGGTAGCCCGCTTCCTGACCTTGATCTTGCGTGTGTCGACTACATCAAACACTTCGGCGCTCTAATGACTTTGCCTCAGGGAAATGCTTCTACTAAGCTCTGACCTCACTCAATGCCTGTTGCTTCTTTCCGCTTCTTCCAAATGAGTCGATGTTGTTGAAGCCTTTAAAGATTCTTGCTTGGATGGGTACAAAACTAGAAGCGCACCATCTGTGCGTGGTTCTTGTCAGTGAGTGCCTGATGAGAGAATCCACACCAATAGGTCGGTTTTCGGGCGCCCTTGACTCTGCGCAAAAGAACAGGGTTTCTTGGCATGCAAGGGATATTCTTGGGCTGCTTCTTCCTGGTCAAGGTGAGGCAGTTCGAGCTCTTCGTCATTGTGTTCATTTGCGGAAGCATTCAAGCTTTCCGCCGGCGATCACATTGAATTGAGATGGCTGCGACTGAGACAGCAATGAAACATGACCCCCCCGTCAATTGAGCTGCCTGCCTGCCTGCCGCTTGAGGATGAAACTGCCTGCCGTTGCCGTTTGGTCGGTGGGTCGTCAGGAGGTTTGTCATGCGGCGGCAGCGATGGTGGCAGGACGGCAGGCTGTGGGGTTGGTGGTCCGTCGTGATGGGCAGCGGCTTGATGACGGGTGCTTCTGTTAACGGACTGAGAACGGATGAATGCATGATGGCGCGCCACGTCCGGGGATCAAAGTCATTCCAATCGCATTTGTGCGCGGGCATGGTCCAAATTCTGCTTGGCTGATCTGGTTGTAAGCAGTCTATGCACGCATCATCTGGTGGTGAAGTTAGTGGAGTGTTGATGCCAATGGCATGGATGTGCGCCGTGCGTTTCCCAGATCGAGCACAAGGTTCTCAGCTTCTTGCGTCCGTTCCACACGCGACGCAAACGCGTATCATGAGGGTTTTGTCGAAAAAGTCAATCTCAGTACTTGGCGGGCGCTGCTTCATAGTCTTCTGAAGTTTGTGGAAAAAGGGATCGATGCCGAATCGTTGAACATCCCTGTTGAATGGAAGATCTTGTATCTTCACAGAACATTGCTGCTTGTCATATTGAGCTGCCTGTCAACGCCATCCATCTCCTTACGGAGAATGTCCACCTGCGGTGGCTCAAAGATGTCCTCCAACAGGGTGCGCGCAAGATCCTGGCAGAACTGGTAAGGGTAGACCTGTGGCAGTTTGGTTCTGCTTCCAAAGGTGCCCGCGTTGCCTTCAAGCGGTTCCTGTTCATGTGTCACTGGTGTCCTGAAATTCTTTGCATTTCTTGAAATTTGGTTTCCCTACCTTAGGAGGCAAGCAGTAAAGCAAGCTTGCTGGCTTTAGGCTTCTAATTTCGGTTTCAGGGCCTTTCAGCCCATAAGCGCAGACATGAATGGGTCACGAATGGATCTGCGAACAATTACTGCGCGCAGGCACCAGATTTTGGAGGACTGAAGATCTTGAATGATGAACTATCTCTTGTGCTTCAATTGGTATCGTGCAATCGATGCCACAACTTCAGCCATGAAAGTGCAGCGCTTTCGCTTTTGCAGACCTTTTGTTGGTCTCTTTCAATGTTCTTCATGTTCGGTCATGGTCCGCACACCGGTGCCATGAGGATGACATCGGGCGCTTGCTCCTTGATGGTCTCCATGACCGTGCGTCGTCCCTTGGATGTCATTGTGAATATTGTCAACAGGAGCGCCAACCCTTCGTCCTGCAGGTGCGCAGCGTTGGCTGAACCTTGCACTTCCCGCAAAGATCTCGAGAGCATGGATTCTCCCTTTTCTGCCACAGCTCCAATGTGCTTGCTCAGGAATGGAAGAGAGGTCTTCCACAAACATGTTCTCCGCCGGCTTCGTGCCTGCGACCTTGGAGGGGTCTTCGCGGTAGGGATCGTCGTATTCGTTGGCCACATGGGCTGCACCGTCGTCGGCGGTGCTCTTTCTGAAGGATTGACCGTCGGCGACCACCCTCTTTGCCTCTTGAGTTTCTTTCTCCTTTCGTTTTCCAAATCTCAAATTCCGCTCTGACACCTTTTTGGCAATGAACGCGTCGTTTTCCTCGAGGATCCAGAATGTCTCCTCTTCTTCTGCTGCGAAGAATCCATCATGTCCACCATCATCTTCAAGCCAAAAATGGACCTTATTCTCCTTCGTACTCTCCTTACTCGAGGATGTAGAAGGTGTTTTTGCGGTTGCCTCCTGGAGGTCTGATGGATGGAGATTGAACTGATATTCTTGACGTTGTGATACTGTGTTTCAGCATCTCGTCTGTTTAGATTTCAAGCTGGATGTTCCTCAAGGACATCGCGCTCATAAGTCTCTCTCTCTCTGCTGATCTGACAATCCACTCTAGAAAATGATTTTTTTGCGCAATGAGATTCATATTTAGTGGAACGCGTCCCGGTGTGTTGTCTGTGCGTCTGCTACACACTGTCTCAGAACCCGGCCATCCGAGGCCAATAGCTGCATGGACGGCTCTCTGGCAGCTGCTTGCTGTTGCTGAGCGACTGCACGATTGTTTGCGTCTTGCGCTGAAGTCTGGCGATTGCGCCGTGATGACGGCATCAAAGCTTTCCGTGTTGACTTGAGCCTCCTGAGCAGATCTCGAAATTTGATGCGAAAGTGGGAAAGTGGTTGAGGAGCCGGAGCCTGTAGAATTGTCGAGCAAATCTCTGTACATGCTAGCATCTCCTGTGAGCCTGGTTTCGAGGAGAAGTCCTCTTCTCTCTGACAAGTCATCGACGAGTTCCTCATACGACGGCGGCTGTTTGTCATCGATAGATCTTCTCAGCGCTGCCGATGGGTCGGCCTGCACTGGTGTAGGCCTCCATGAAGCTTCCCCATCTGATGACATCTTGGATGGGTCTTTTCTGAAAAACTTGAGGGGTTCAATAGTGACTTAGTATTGGTGGGCTTAATTAAGCACAGACTAAGCAAATACTAAGCAAGAAGGAAAGCGCCTTTTCTGACAAGTTTTTGTTGGCTGGGGGGGCTGCAGAGGGATACCTTTAATCAGGGGGTTTTGGGGAGGGCCCAAAAATAATTGGGTATGTTTTTTGGGGGGAAACCTTTTTGGAACTTTACTTTAGTATTGGTGAGAAACTGGGGAAGGAAAGGGGAGCCTTTAATCGGGGGGGGGGGTACTAATCGTCTCCTGACATTACTTGCGCAACCAGAGTCATGTGCTTGCAGCGCATTACAGACACAGAGAGATCAATACAACAATCAGAGAGGCATCCATAGTTTGCCCAATATATCGGTTATATATTGGGCTTGACCCGAAATAGATCTCAGGGCCATTGAGATCTACCGGACTCACTTGTGGGTTTTCCAAAAAATCTGCTTTTGCTTTATTGAAATTTGTTTCAAATGAAAAGGTTTTCAAGCTCACAAAGGGGACCCCCCTTGGAGGCCAGTACCCCCTCATTAACAGGAAACGCCCCGCGATTAATCAGGGCCCTTTTGGGCTCAAACCAAAAAATGCGATGTTGCCTTTTAAAGTCCTAGCCCCGAAAAAACCAAAAGTAAGAGGACGAGGACCAACAAAGGTCCAGAGTAATTTTTTGGGACTTGCAAGCCTTGGGGGGGGTTTACAAATCAGTTGTCACCATTACAAAGGCAGGGCCTTCAGCCAAAATTGTAGATTTTGTGAAGGTCAACAGAAACCCGCAAGAGCAACTACAAGATACGCGTCCGGAACAATTACAAGAAGCGCACTTGTCTGCTTGCTACTGCCAGCGCTCTCGCCGAGCTCACAAAGCACCCCCTCCACTCGGCCAGTTCGTCCTTCTGCTCCTGCAATACCATTAGCAGCGATCCATGAACTGCTGGTAGAACTTCAACTCTTTGTCGTTCTTCGCTGCGTGCGCTTCAAGTACAGCTCAGCAAAACATCTTGCGCCAGATTAGAAAAACGTCAGCTCGATTCTCCCTTGCTTGGGCTGCACTTGCAGCCGAGCCTCAAATGCCCGGAGCTCATCCCTCCGCCCGCCTGTTGTCGCTGAAGGAAGCGGCGCAAGGCAGCCCTCTCTGGAAAGGCCGGCTTGCCTCGCCTGGCCAAGCGGCGCAAAAGCGAAGCCATGTCTTGGCACTGCGACTGTCGCATTTCTGCGGCGCTTGTCGCCAGGTAGCCCAGCAGAACCTCAAAGCGGTCCTCGCTTGCATTGCTGTCGTCGCGGTCCATGGCGCGAACACACGGCCGAAATGCCAAGCTGTCCTATATACCTGACAGGTGTGCAAGCGGCCGGCTGAAACGCCAAGCCGCCGCAAAAACAATGACAGCCTGTCCTGCGTGTTGTTGCTGATGATAGTTGTCTGTAAAAGGTCTTCCTAGAGGCAACACCGGCGCCACCAATACTGATAGCGGCCGACTCTGTGCGCAAAAACAACAACAGAACACAACACCTGTGTTAGCCTTTAGCAAACTAGGAGATATGTTGTGTGACAAGTTGCATGGTGAGGTGTGAGGTGCGCCAGACGCCCAAGTTACAAAAAACGATTTTCACGCAATGGCTTCTTGGCAGTGGTTTCACTGCCATTTTCCTGAGTGGAACACGACCCCCTAAGACACGTTCATAAGCGTGTCATTCAACAGCGTGCCAAGGAATCTGTACTCGACCTTGCGAAAGTGCTGCGCTACCACGAAATCTGTACTCGACCTTGCGAAAGCGCTACGCCGCCAGACCTTGAAAACGTGCTGCGCCTGCCAGGAGATCTGCACCTGACCTTGCGAGAAAGCTGCGCCTGCCACGCAAGTCAACCCTTGCGAAACCTTCGCGCACTATGCCAATCCGTTCCGAAACTGCCTCCGCACAGATGTTTGGCGTGCGCTTGACCTTGCGAAAGTCGAAATCCGTCCTTCCAAAAGTGCTGCGCCAGTCACGCAACCTGCGCCTGACCTTGCGAAAGTTCTGCGCCTGCCACAAATTCTGTACCTGGCCCTACGAAAGCGCTGCGCCTCCGGGGACGCGCGCAGGCATCGCAACCAATGCGGTTTGTGTACTGTCCGGGGGCCGAGTCCACACACAGAACCAACGTCGCCATCCCCCAGCTCTCGAGATTGATCCGAGAGAACCAGCTTTGGACATGGCTAGGAATGTTGACGGGGAATACCTTCATTTGCTGGACACAAATCCCAATGATCCTTTAAAAAGTTTAACAACGACCAAGGTCATTGAAAGTATGAAAAGGGCCCTTGGCTGAGTGTTCTGACAAACCGGCTGCAAGGGCACTGACAGTCACCATTTTTGGGGCCCCCTATTTTGCCGCACACACACACACACGACCATATGGGATAGTTAGGATCCAGTGTAAGTTTCAATCGCCAGACTTCATGAACAGGTCTCGCTGGTCGCCGAGCTGGAGCACCTGGAGTTGATCATTTTTGTTTTTTTCACACACACCCATGCAGCTATCTGATTGTCAAAGCTGTTACGCTAACCATGTTGGAAAGCTATCTCTGTGTCAAGCCATCTGGCATGGCTTTGTGTCAAAGCAGCTAGCTCAGAAAGCTCCAGTGCTAGAACAGAAAAAGCGAAACATCGAAGTCAGCCCTGGAGCGATTTATTTTGCCCAATGAGCGCAACCTGGAATTCGCCAACGCCTGCGAGGCTTGAAAGTCCTGTAGCGATTTAGCCAAACAAGCGCAGCACGGAATTTGCCAATGATTGTGAAGGCACGGAATTCGACAATGCCAAAGAGACACTGCCAAGTCTTCAGCTTTGTACTGAGACTGGGCGCCTGGCAGCTCTTGAAGTTGAAACTCAGGAATCGGGCTGGCTCTTTGACCACTTCCTGGCCCAGTTCGTCAGCAGCTCCCCTTGAAAGGTTGAAAGCTCGCGTGGGCTCTAACGCAGCTCCTTTAGTCGCTTGTAGGGCAGACCGCAGAAGACTGTTCGTTCGGCTGTTTCCCCCAGATGGCTGAACAAGTGAAACAGGGGTCCGGCCAAGAACCAGAGTTCTGCAGGGTTCTGCAGGGCGCTGCCTTGCGCTGGCCAAGGCTCAGAGTCTGCGCGGGCGCTGCTGGGAAGGTGCTGCAGCGGCCAAGGCTCAGAGTTGCGTAGGGTTTCCGCAGCTGCTGCAGGGCGCTGTTTGGCGGGGCGGTGTTGCAGGCGCTGCTGCTGTCGCAGGGCACTTGAGCGGGCGCGTTTACCAGTACGCGCGCAAGCGAGACCTCTCGCTAACCAACACGCGTGGGGGTCTTTGCCTGAAGTCCAAGTTGACAGGGTGCAACTGACCACTCCCAACCTCAAAGCAATGTGAAAAATGTGCCGAATCTGCATTAACCAGACAGATATTTCGAGAAACAACATGTCCTGTAAACACACATCAGACTTGTCAACCTGAATTTTTCTGAAACTGAAGAAGCCAAAAGTTCCCTAACGGACTCATCCACAATCACCACGCCAACAGCTTCTTAGTTGGCAAGAAACCTCCTGAAGGCAGAAGGCAGGAAAACCCTTCCTCCGCCCTCGAGCCCGAAGCGCCTGACGAAGAAACGTGAGGCGTGAAGGCCCTGAGGCACAGCAAGAGCGCACACGTGGCTTGAAAAGTTTGCATCTCAAGCGAACTTGGGACTAAGGGTAGGGCCACGTTCTGGAAAGGGCGATAATTCATTAATGTTTAAAATTTTCAAAAAACATCGGTATACTGTGGCTCCGCTGGCAACTGGTTCAACAAATAAGTAAGCTTCGCTTTCCAGAGTTGGGATGGAAACAGAAAAGGCCTACGCCGCATGAATGCTAAACATCAGACGCATAGATGACTGTTGAGAGCCAGTTTCGCGAAACAACCTTTCGTGGCCTTCATCGCGGAATTTCGCGGGGCGACGAGCAGCACGAAGTACAAATTCGTGGTCCAGCCTGACAGTCCCAACTTTTCAGTACGACGTCTCTCGTCACAACTCTGTTGTCTTTCTTGGCGACTCCCGTCATGTCTCTTGTCATGTGAGTCGTCACCCGTTGCGTCGCGTCTCTGGTCTTTTATCACGTGTCTCGCCGCGCCTGTCGTCACGACTCCGTCGCGCTTCCCGCCTCCTCATCGTTAGGATCGCCTCCGTCCAGCGCCACGCGTGCCCTCGACCATCAGAAGAGGTTGCCGTCGATGCTGGGGGTCTGGGTGGGGGCCGACTCATCCGAGGTTGCTGGGTCGCCTCGCATTCCTGCTGAAGCCCATGGAAAAATACGGCGGTCGCCGGCCCTCCTCCTCGTGAACATGCGCGCAGCGGCCGGAGAAACCACATCGCGGCTCACGCTTGTTGAGGCCAGCAGCTTTGTCGAGGACGCTGCGCTCAGGCGTGTCTTGCTTCTGGTACTCCGAAGATGTTCGCCAAGTAGGTGGCGACACTCAATCCAGGCGATCTCAGGGAGTTGAGGAACTCTCCTTCCGGAGCCAACGCAGCAATCATGATCAAGCGGCACTCCCTGGCTCACCCCAGATGCCTCCTGGTCCGCAGGACCATCTCCCTGATCATCGCGGGCGAGGTCACCGCGCACAAGCGGCAGCAAGAGAAACGCATCGCTGCCGATCCTCTGCCGAAGCTGGCTAGCATCCCTTTCCTTGACCGCCTTGAAGAGGAGGAGCAAGGGGTCCGGTGGATGCCGCCAGGGACCACGCTGGCTGAAATGCACGATCTATCGATGTCATTCCTGCCAGACACGCGACTGTCGTCTTCGACCTTTATCGGATGCTATCACCTGCGGTGGGCCAAGCGCCTAAAGATCCGCAACGAAGGCCAGCACAGCAAGTGCTCCCTTTGCGAGCGATTTAAGGCGTATCGCAAGCAGTGCAGTGCGCCGGCTGACTCCAAAAAAGTTTCCGAGGAGTACGCAAGCCACTTGGAAGCTGTCATGCAAGACAGGGCCGCAGACCAGCGCCTGTGCGCAGCCGCTCAGTTGGCTGCGGGGTCCTTGACAGGAGTTCCCAGCAGCGAAAATTCGCTGCTATCCATCACAATCGACGCGATGGACGCAGCGAAATTTCGCTGCCCGCGCAACATAGGCGCCTCTAAAGAGTTTCAAAACCTTTGGCGACCCGAACTGAGTCTGATCGGTGCAATCACAGAAGGCCTGCGCGAGTGCTACTACTTGTGCGATCCCGACCTGTCAAAGAACGCCGACCTTCACATCACAATCATCGGCCATTCTTTGCAGCTTGCGAAAGAGAGCTTTCAGGCGCGGGGAAAGCCATTTCCCCGCCACCTGCGGCTCCACACCGACAACGCGGCGTCCGAAGGAAAAAATCACACAGTTTTTTTCTGGCAGCTTGGCTGGTGAAGCGCAAATTGTTCGACAGCGTGCTCCTAACTCAGTTTCAAGTCGGACACACGCACAGCAAAATCGACCAACTATTTTCTGAATTGAGGTCGGCGCTGTCGCAGTCCACCGTGCTGGGGGACCCGTCAGCTTTTGCAGCGGCAATCCGCTCCGGGGTGAAGCCCAGAGAGTCCCGCGAGCTCGCCTTCCACCACCTGCACGCAGCCCCAGACTTCAAAAGCTTCTTTCAACATTTGGAGCTCAGAGTGTCCGGGCACGCGCAGACTAAATTTCAAAAGCAGCGGAACAAGGAAGCGATTCATGCTTTTGGATTCGCGCTCCGCGGTAGCACCAGTGGCGGGCCAACTCTGCCATCAGCCGATCCTGACGCAGAGGATGTGATACTGACTTGTCAGCAGTGCCTGAGCAGCCACGAGCCTTGCCAAGAGCCCGCTGTGTTTGCTCAGGCCACCGACTTTGAAAAGCTGCCGCCTAATGGCCCCTCGCAGCTGTCTGCACGGCTTTTGCTTTCGCAGCGCCAGCACCGGGAGTTCCAAAAAACTGCAGAGGCGATTTCGCGGGAGCCCACGCAGGGTGCGCGTTTTTGCTGCAGTTTCTCGAAGAGAACGCGAACAACACTTCCGAGCAATGGGTCCCTCTGCCCACGCAGTGGATGTTGCAGGGGACTCGCGCGGAGGTTGACGCTACCCGCGACGAACCGGTAGGACGGGCGCTGGCAGAAAATGCATTTTCTTGGAACCACGCCAAGCCCGCGCCAGTCCAAGTTGCAAGGCCACCGCAAAAATTGCGGCGCCTGCAAGTCAAGCAGCCAACGCTGCTGCGACAACCGACAATCGGAGACGAGAGCAGGCGCTAGCAGTTCTGAGGCAGCAGCTGTTCCAGAGCAGGGCCAGACTCTGTCCCACCCAGAGGCTGAGCGACGCCAGAGCTGCCACCGCCCGCCGGTCCACTGGATGGAGGACCACTCTTGCCAGCCGCTTCTCGCGTGTCAGATCAGGGGCAGAGCACGGCAGGGATACCATGGGTGCCCCGGCAGCCTTATACGGCAGAGGCGGCGCTCCGCCAAGAGTGGCAGCGCCCGGCTCAGACCCTTCGCCACGGCCAGCGGCCAAGCCGGCGGCAAAAGCCAAGGCCGGAGCAAAGGCAAAGGGCAAGGCGAAGGCCAAGGCCGCCAGTAAGGCAGCTGCAGCCAAGCATCTGCCAAGGCCTGGGCCCAGGCTCTAGGCTCGGAAGCGCCCGCTGCCAGGCCACCCCGCAGACACCTGGGGCGCCTGCCAATGCCCGCTGGCGCTGCTGCGCTTCTCGGCTGCACCTGGTGTCGTTACAGCGCGTCTGGCTGCCAGCAGTGTCGAAAAAAGGCCGGCATCCAGCTGAGCCAGGACGAAACTGCGTGGATCTGGAGGCCCGCCTAGCCAGCCAAGGTGAAAGCTTGGCGGGAAAAAGAATCGCTGCCCTGCCTAGACTGATTCCGATTCGACGCAGGCTACATTTGGCCACACTTCTGACCGCAACTTACTATTGCCGTCCAACGGTTCGTTCCGCGATGCGCGTTGGCAGTGTTGCTTTTCTTTGCGTCTTTGGCTTAGAACAGTTCTCTCTGATGTGTTTCACAGCTGCAGCTCAACCCCCACATCTTGGCTCAAACCATAGCACCATGAAGAAGCCCATAGACAGGCACCCGTGACAAGTCAACCCACCACTTCCATTTGTCATACCTCCTGTTCAAATTGAACCCAGTCATCCTGGTCCGTCCAGCATCATGGCCGACCACAGCGACGACGTTGTCATTGCTTGTCCGCTTTGCTTCAAGCTTTGAGATTTGTCACACATCTACATTTAGAAGCAGTAACTAGCATCGGTCATGATGTTGAGTCACTGATATCTCCGCCGCCAGGTCAGCTTCGCAGCACCGGTCGGCCATCGAGATCGAAGACGAGGACGCAGGGCAGCACATCTTCATGGAATTCTTCTCGCCACCGCGGGTCGCCATACCTTTGCGGCGCGAGAGATTTCTAGCAGTGTACAGCTTTGACATCGTCACGGGCTACGATTTCCTGCAGTTCGAAGATCGCGCCCGGGCATGGAGCTTACTTGAAGCACATGACCCAATGTTTGCAATGCTGTCTTCCCCCTGCACGATGTTCAGCACAATGCAAAACGCCAATCTCGCGAAAATGAATCCCGCAGACAGAGCGCGGCGATTTGAGGAGGCAAACTGTCTACTTGACTACTCAATGATGGTGGCCAAGCGACAGTGCCGCAAGCGACGGCTCTTTGCCCATGAGCACCCTCAGAGGGCCAGGTCTTGGAAGCGACCAAGTGTCCAGGCCGTAGCAAAAGAGCCCGGAGTTCACAAGGTTTCTTTTGACCAGTGCAGGGTGAACTTGCGCACCCCGGTCACCAAGAAGCTTCTCAAAAAACGGACGACGCTGCTGACAAACTCTGCAGCTCTCGTCAATCTTTTCACCCCCCTTCAATGCTGCTGCTCTGAGGCACACGCAGTCATCGAAGGCTCCGAGGGCGGCATCTCCCTCAGCAAGTGGTGCCAAGTCTACACGCCAGAGTTTGTCGATTTGCTGCAGAAGGCCGTCAAAGCAGAGTGGGAAAGCCGCCGCTAGACGGCAGCTGCGGCGCTTGCGCAGGGCCAGCATGCAACCTCTCGGGACGCCCGCCCAGAGCGCTGGCAATAGCACGTCGCCGACTCCAAGGAAGAAAAAAAAGGAGTGACACCCATTGTGTTGTCATGTCCAAATCTTGACGATCTGGGGGGGCAGAATTTCCGCCCCCCCCACATGGTCAAGTTTCGGCAGAAACTTGACGATCCCTCCTGTGAGTTATCAAAACTTGACGATGTGGGGGGCAGGATTCCCGCCCCCCCAGTTGGTCAAGATTTAGGGTTTTGTAGTTTGGGAAATGTCACCCCCTCCCCCAGACAAGTTTTGGCTCAAATGACATTGGAAAGGACACACGCATCAGCAGTAGCCACGCATAGCCAGCTTCACATTCACATCAACAGCTTCACCCCCGCCGCCATTTTTGCCGCCTACGCTTTGCCCGCCATCATGGCGGCCAGCTTGGAGGCCAAGGCAGAGACAGATGAAAGGCCTGAAGACACGAAAGCGACCTCCAAGGAACCTCTCGAAGCAGCTCAGAGCCTGGGGCCGGCCACTCCTGCAGGAGCGCCGGTCCTAGGGCAGATTTTGCAAAGCCAGCTGGCCTTGCAGCCCGAAAATTTGAGAAGAGACACTGCGCATCACGGATGCCATCTTGGATGCGTTCGGGGGCCCTGTGCAATACTTAACCGCGATGCTGGGGGCGGATCCCAGCTCCAAATGGGGGGAGTTCGTTGACGAGCTGAAAGCCAACTTCCCCCCAACGCCAGATCTGACATACTTATCTGGCACCAGCCTGTCTCAGACACCGATGACCCTCTCTCTGGCAGTTGGGCTGGGGACTGAGCTGCACTTCCAAGCCGGCTACGTTCAAGATCACCGCGCGCCGGCTGGTAGACGAATACTTGTGCAACTCCTTCCTGACCAAGGCCGAGCCTTTGCTTCTGTATCAAGGCCCGGAATCAGGAGCAGCGGTTGACGCCAACGACCAGCCTTTGTTTTTCACGCACTATGTGAAAGGAGCTGCGCGTGCTACAAGCATCTTGTTTCTTGCGCACGTATTGGTTCACACCCTAAAGGCCGACGTGGCGTCTCTGAGTCCCCAGCTGCATCAAAGCATGACCGTGATCTCGGCAACTCGGTCACGGACGCTGCTTCCATCGCCATTGAAAATGCAAAGCTCAGCGCCCGAGGCGATATTCGAAAGGGTCATGACACCATCACTTGGCTCAGCAAACTCAGCCTGCTTAAGCAGAAGGGACTTTCGCCTACCGAAGTCCTTCGGCGGTGGAACGAAGCAGCGACCCGCGAGTCCGCCCTGCAAGGGCAAAAGCGCACGGCCATCCTGCAGCTTTTGGAGCTGCCACAGGAATCCGTGCTACTTTTGCTCGAGCACAGCTCCAACTTTGGGGAGGACACAGCTTTCGCGCACGACGCCTTTGCGAACAAACGTCTGTCACCTGGGTTCTCGACGCAAATGCGCAAAACCAGAGCCGATGCGCAAAAAATGGGAGAAGGCTGCCCTGGAAGAGGCCATGAGCATGGCACAGCTGTTGGTGAGTTGCGCAGCAGAGATGCAGCTTCAGCAGCCAGTTCCAAGCGCCTTGCTGCGAGAGAAAGCCATGCTGCCTTTTCTCGAGGGGACCATCGCCCTCGAGCTTGAACTGCAAGCAGCTATCAGCGAGGCCAAGACAGACTTTCAGCCGGCAGACATCTCGGCATTCAAAGAGATCCGAGCTATCTGCCTAGCTGATAGGGATGAAAAGATGTCTGCAATTGGCCAGGGCCCTCGCATCACCGCAGGAGAACTCGAGAAACAGGCGATTGAAGTGATGCTGGCATCAGCGGATCACGATCGATGCCAACAGATATCGGGCTTGGCGGACAAAGTGCATGGACCGGGATGCAGCGCAATACTTTGCGCAGCTGCAGCACACCTGCAATCGTCAGAGCCAAGCAAAGCAAGCTGCGCAGGCGGTCTTTCAAGATGGGCCTACCTGGCATATGAGGCTGGCGATGTTTGACAAGCGCGACGCTGCAAATCTTGAGGCCGCCCTCCAAATGGCTGAGAAGATCACAAAGCTGCACCAGCTTCCAGGCAGGGAAGCCGTGCACAACCTGTGCATCATCAACTGGGCATCGCCTGGCATACACAGCGGCAGCGCCCAAAAAGCGCAAGCAAATCTGACCGGAGCTCTAGTGAATGGACCGGCTGTGTCGCTTGGCCTCTGCCTCAGCCCAGTCCATTTCTACAAGCGCGGCAGTCTGTACAAAGCAGAGCAAGGCTGCGTGAATCAGCTTGCCAACGCAGCTCTGAACACGGACAACCGCTTTGCAGTGGCCTACTCCGGGAGGACAGACGAGAGGGAGCGGCGAGCTTTGTTGCAGCCAGGCTTCATCTTGATGCCGGGCGGCCAGGAAGAATCCTCCGCGCACAAGGCCACATGGCAGTTCTGGAGGTCGGCGCCCGTGTTTCAGCAGGCGGTGATCGGTGGCGTTTCCATGCTGCCTTCCTCGCAGATGCTGACCATCGAGGACATGCACCCAGAAGCTTTGCCAGACTCGTCTGACTTGGCAACGCGTGTCAGCCAGTCAGAAAAACACCCGCAAATTGGACAGGACGCCGCCCGCAAGCTGATGCAAGCCGTTCTACCCGGCGCTGCTATCAAGCCGGGCGGCCATCCTCATCGTCGATTGCTCTGCCCACACTCTGGAGTTCGCCAAGGCTGTATATGAGGAGCGGGCGCGCCACTGTACTATCTCGGCTTCGCAGAGACATCTGCCGAGCTGGAGTGGCAGCAGCACCATTTGCAGACATGGCTGAGCGAGGGCTTTTTGAGTGGCGACTTGCCCCTGCCTGCAGGCGCCCCTGCACTGATGTCGAAGGAGCTACCGGCAGAGCTCACATCGGCGCTCCCTCCCAAGCCAGAGCTGAATACTCTCACCTGGTCGAACAAGAAAGCCGACGGTCTTCCCACGCTGAAAACGCCAGAAAAGGTTTTGCTAGCCTGGCATGACCATGCAGTCTTCGGCGCAGAGTTTCAGGCATATCGCGCACCCGCAAGACCATTCCGCCTGGACTTCACCGGCGATGACCCTAGCAGCAGCAGACCTGCAAGCGTGGCCGGTGGCTCTGGGACCCCGGTCAAGCGAGAGTCCGCTGGGGGCGAGTCAGGGCAGCCACCTCGGAAAGTTCTGAAGACCGAGTCGGTGGAAGCCAAGTCAATCCCCTTGGCTGAGCTGCCAAAACCTCTGTGCTGGCAAGCAGCACTGCCATCAGGCGCAGCCAAGAACAAGGGGAATGCCCTGAAGATGGTGATCACCATCGGCAAAAGAATCTTCATAGCCAGCGAAGCAAGCGCCTCTGAAATAACCCTGCCAGCCGGAGCCACAGTGGCCGGCTACTACAAAGGCAAATTTCTTCTGCAGGGCGACCGAAAAGCCGAAGCAGATGGCTTGCAGCTTCGCGCGTCGGACTGCTTGTGCCAGCTTCACGATAGCAATAGCCTCGTCGTCTTTGAAGGTAAAGTCGCCACGGTGGGGCAAGTCGTAGCGCAGAAGCGTGCGCTGACCCCCCTCAGCGTCGTAATCTGCTACCACGACTTGGTAGAGCAGCCGACCCCTGAAGACGCAAAGCATTTCGTGCTTCAGGTGAAGAACCAGGTGCTATTCCGTCCAGAGAACGCACCCGCCCCCGAGGACAAGAAAAGCGCAGGTGGCTGCGTAACTGTGGCACTGACCAGCTTGGCAGGCTGTGTGGAAACATCCTGCTGGGAAACGTCTCGCACGCATCTGCTGTGGGCAGTGAAGTGGTCTGCCCGCGGTTTGCAGCCCGTGCGCCCCATGATAGTCCTCGCCGCCAGCACCACTGTCACAGCAGGGCAAGCGGTTGAGCTTGCCAAGTAGGCATGGCCGCCCCGCTTGCAAGGCCTTTGGCACTGGGTTAGGCGCTCTTTGGGTCTGAGGGAAAAAGCATTGCGTTGTGTCTTTTATGTTGCTTGGTCCAGGGTCCATCGTGTTGAAATACTTCACAAACGTCAATGATTTTGCCTTGAACCCTTTGGCTGTTTGGCTCAAAATCATTATCAGTCTGGTCTGGCTGTCAGGTCATGCCGTCGCCACAGAGTCATGTCAGGGCCCAGCCATTAGCTAGGCGAGTTGTTGTCGCCCCCGGTCAATGTCAAGCTTGTAGTCTTAGTTTTCTGCCCTCTGACGCCCTCGCCATGCCGCCGAAAACACAGACTAGAAACAAAGCAACGTGGGCGCAAATTGCCCTGGGGTGTGAGCCTCGGCCAACGCCGCCCCCTGGCCAAGGCGGCACGCCTGGCGTCAGTGTAATGAGCGGCGGGGAAAGATGCCCAGCCGCCTCCAAGCGGGAAGCCAAAGGCAGCCCAGGAAGCGGCGCCTGCTTCGGCCGCCCCGAAGCAGCCAGCAGCACACGCGCCTGGCGCTGATGCCACCGCAGTGACAAGTCACAGCCAGCCAGCACAGCAGGCGCCCCCTGCGGCTGCTGCTACTGGCCAAACCCAGCCAGCGCAGCAAGCACGCCCCGCTGATGCCACGGGCCAAGCACAGCCACCGCAGCAAGCGCCCCTTGCAGCTGCCGTCACTGGCAAATCCCAGCCAGCACAGCAGGCGCCTCCTGCTGCTGCCACTGGCCAAGCCCAGCCAGCGCAGCAAGCGCCCCCTGCAGCAGCAGCAGCAGCAGCAGCAGCAGCAGCAGCAGCAGCAGCTACCGGCCAATCCCAGCCAGCACAGTCAGCTTCGCAAGGTGCAGCAGCAGCCACCACTCAGCCAGCGCAGGCCGCACTTGCCACTGCCAGCCAGGCAGCGCAAGCAGCACCTGCTACTGGCGACGCGCAAGCGCCAGCGCCAACGACAAGCAGCCCGGATCTGTAGCTGCTGCCGCCGCCCCCAGCGGCTCGTGCGCCGATGCGCCATAGGTTTGCTCCAGTGATTCAGTGCGACATCTGTGGGCAAACTATTAAAGGCGACATGCTGGCGCTGCGCGCGCATCAGACCACCAGCAGCCGGTGCGCTGCCACTTCCAGTGGCCAAGGTCTGGCCCACCGCGTGCGCTGCCCTCATGGCTGCCCAAGAACAATCGCCCGCGATGATGCGTGGGCTTTGCAGCAGCACGAGATGCGCTGCGAAGCACTCCGCGCACGTGAGGCGAACAACCCGCCGAGCTACTGGCGTAGCCAGCGCTCGGGGTCAAATCAAGATCAGCCCAGCCACTGGCAAGGCCAGCGCTGGGAAGATCGCCGTGACTGGCGTGACAATGACGCCGGCTACTGGCAGCAGGAAGGCCAGCGCTGGACGCCCAACAACCGCTGGCAACGCAGCAGGGCCAGGAGCCAGCCCCCAGCTCGCGCAAGCGATATCATCCTCCGCCAAGCAATGAGCTGGGAACTGGAAAGGAGTGGCGCGAAGCTGCTGCGCCGTGGCGCACCACCTCTGATTCGGAGCAGCCCAGCCACTGGGACAGCCAGCGCTGGGACGGCGACGACGGGTGGCAGTCCTGGCAGCCCAGCCACTGGCAAAGCCAGCGCTGGGCCTGGGATGATGCGCCGGACGACTGGCGGCAGTCGAGGTGACCTCGCGCAGCGCAGACTCGCGGAAGAAAAGAGTATGTTCGCCGCTTGCTTGGGGATTGCAACGCTCACATTGTGCTGTATGATTTTCCGCGCGTTGGGTACCATTTGGGGTAGCAGTTGGCGGACTTAGAACACACTAAAAAAAATCGGCATGCACATGTGGTCCAACGCAAGCAAATGATAACAGGGCACTGGCTTCGAACTTCGAAATAGCTCAGGGCTGCAAGCGGGTCCTGTGGGAAACGCCCCCCCCCCAAACCACCATGTACCGATGTGGGATTCAAGCGGAAACGCCTTGCGATGACACCTCCAGAATCTATCCCAATATCTTGTTATCGCGCATTGAAAAGCAGGAAAGTTTGCCGGAAAAAAGTCGATTTTACATTGAAAAAAGTCGATTTGAAAAAATATGCCTTTGTGTGCGCGCAAGCGTGCGTTGCGTCGCGTTGGGACGCATTGCGTGGCGTGGCTTGGCTGTTTGTGTGTGTGTGTGTGAGCGTGGGTGCGTGCGTGCGTGCGTACCTGTGTGCGTGTGTGGGTGAAAGCGCGTGCGCGCATGTCATTTGTGTGTGTGTGTGCGTGTGTGTGTGTGTGTGCGCGTGTGTGTGTGCGCGCGTGTGTGTGTGTGTGTGCGCGGGTGTGTGTGCGTGTGTGTGTGTGTGCGCGCGGGTGTGTGTGTGTGTGTGTGTCTCTCTGTGTGTGTGTGGGTGTGTGTGGGTGTGCGGGTGTGCGGGTGTGTGCGTGCGCGTGCGCGTGCGCGTGCGCGAGTGCGTGTGCGTGTGCGCGTGTGCGTGTGCGTGTGCGTGCGTGTGTGTGTGTGGGTGTGCGTGTGCGTGTGCGTGTGCGTGTGCGTGTGCGTGTGCGTGGGCGTGGGCGTGGGCGTGGGCGTGGGCGCGGGCGCGGGCGCGCGCGTGTGCGTGCGCGTGCGCGTGCGCGTGCGCGTGCGCTTGTGCGCTTGTGCGCTTGTGCGCTTGTGCGCTTGTGCGTGTGCGTGTGCGTGTGCGTGTGCGTGTGCGTGTGCGTGTGCGTGTGCGTGTGCGTGTGCGTGGGCGTGGGCGTGGGCGTGGGCGTGGGCGTGGGCGTGTGCGTGTGGGTGTGGGTGTGGGTGTGGGTGTGGGTGCGTGTGCGTGTGCGTGTGCGTGTGCGTGTGCGTGTGCGTGTGCGTGTGCGTGTGCGTGTGCGTGTGCGTGTGGGTGTGTGTGTGTGTGTGTGTGTGTGTGTGCGCGTGCGTGTGTGTGTGTGGGTGCGTGCGTGCGTGTGGGTGCGTGCGTGCGTGCGTGCGTGCGTGCGTGCGTGTTTCTGTGATGGTGTGCGCGGGCGTGTGCGTGCGCGCGTGCGTGTGCGTGTGCGTTTGTGGGTGTGTGCGTGCGCGTGTGCGTCTGCGTGCGTGCGTGTGCGCGCGTGTGTTCCAAGGTGCTTGGCGCAACACCCCGCATAGTTCTTGCGCGGCCGACACCCTCTAACCACCCTTCTGCGACAAGCCTACACATCCTCGATTTTTCCACGAAACAAGAGGGCAACCCGGAGGTTCAGTCACATCTAGACAACAAACACTTGAGATAGTGATCTCCTCATAGGGGGCCTTCAGCAAGGTGAGTTTTTATGTTTTTAACTTAACGAGCTCGCTGCAGTTTGTGCGCGCGTGTCTCACTCAAACGTGTTGGCTTTCCAACTGTAATCATCCAAACATCGAACAACACCCCGCCCTGTTGCTACCCACACCAGCGGCTGTCTTAGGTTGCAAAGCCACCATCTGTCTCTTTCGGCAAATAGGGTCTTTGATGATGGGCTGAACTGACACGTACGTTTTCTGAGGGGGACAAGCTTTGACGCGCTGCAATTCAAACTTGCACACAGTTCTTGGTGCCTTGAGCGTGTGTCTCAATCGTCTACAGGCCCAGGCCAACGATGGTCGGCAAGTGGATTCAACAAGCAGCTCTCTAACATAATTTTCTTTGATCTAGACACACTGAAGACTGCGTGTGAACTGTCTACCTTCTCTTATGGGGCTGTGCGGAAGTCTCCCAAGGCAGAATTCCCATGAGCAATCAGTCAAGCACAGACCCTGTTAAAAAAACTAAACACCCAGAGCCTACAAATTCATGACCGGCTAGAGAGCCATAGCCGATTTGCGCTTGTGGCAGACACGGCGCGCGTAAGGCAAATCTCGGATTCCAGGGGCCCTGCAAAGGATCCGACGCTGCTCGCATGACCGGAGACCCCGACGGAGCTGGACTGGAAGCCTCGGCACACGCCGCAAACCCCCGACAAGTGGGACACGATTGGTTCAATCGTTATGATGGTATAGCTGCGTTTGGGTGGAATCCTCTTGAAACTCAGCAACGGCCTGTGCAACGAAGGTTACTGCGTGCGGCAAGCGCACAGCTAAGCAGCACACAAGGCAAATTGCCATAGTAAGAGACTTACCAAAGGAGCAGGCGGCAACCTGGGCAGAAGCCTGAAGTGCCGCAAAATGAGTGGAGGCCCAAGCCGCGCAAGCAGAGGGCCCCTCGCGCAAGAAGCACCGGAAAAAAAGGACAGCGAGCAGCCAGGCGTCCCCGGCTGCCACGCGCAGCAACACAACGCTTCGAGGCCGGGTGGCAGGAAGCTTGAACGGCAACCTGCCCAACACCATCACAACAGCTGACCTCGCGACGCGAAGACCAAGCCAAGCAGCAGGAGCTGAGCCTAGAGAAGGAGCGAGTGCAAGAGGAGGCACTCTTAACACAATGCGCCGAAGCGGGATGAAAGCAACACAACTGAATCCACACAAATAATTACCCGCGCGTGCGCCTGAGACTTCTGAACAGCAAGAACCAAAGATCGCATCTTCCGCCAGAACTATCGCAACGAAATTCATTCGGGCAGCATTTCTATGTGTGGAAGGCCTACATGCAATGTGACGCTTGCTGCGCCGCAGAGAAGTAATTGTCATCGAATTTGACAAACATGTGTGATGGGCAGCACTTGCTTGCCAGCCATCTGCTTGAGGCTTGGTCCTATTGGGCAGCTTGTCTGGGTCTTCCATACCAAAATGGTCCAGCAGCTTGTCAAGGCCCTGCAAAATCAACACGCAAATGCAAAGAGCAATCGCCCTGCCAGCGTGTGGCACTTCGCGTTCTGGAAACAAGTAAGGACAACTGGCAAGTCTGAACCCCCCCATGTTTTCCTACCACCGAAATGTACATAAATATACGACCGCTTTGGTCGACACACAGAGGAACAAAATGTCATCGTGGTCTATGCGACTGGGAGGCCAACAAGATGCTCTGCCTGCTCAAGGCCTTCCAGAAGCTGGGCCTGGCAGGGGGCCGGGACCAGTTCGTTCCGGGACGGAAGCTGTGACTTGCCCGGGAAACATGGAAACTGGATGAGTCGGACAAGCTGCGGTTTCTTGCCCTTGCCCGTCCTGGTTCCTGACAACAGGGCGCTGCGGCTCTTACCCGTCCGGCTTTGCGCGGGGGACAGGACGGGTTGGACGGGCTGAGGTTTTTTACCACCCTGATTTGCCTAAGAAACACGACAGGTTGGGCACGCTGCGATTTCTCACCCGTCCTCATTTGCCTGAAGACGTTATAATTTATCTGAAAACATGGCGGGTTTGGGAAGCTGCAACTCTTACCCGTCCTGCTCTGGCCGGGAAGGCGAACTTGGGTTTTTACCCATCACGTTTACCCAAAACAAATTGTCGGGTAGGGCGGCCCCGCGGTAGGGCGAGCTGTGATTTTCTCACGTCCTGGTTTGTGAAACAGGACAAGTTGGCAACCTGCGTGTTTCTTGGCTCCGTCCTGGCTTGCCCGGCAACACGAGCTGCGAGCGCTTTCCTGATTTGGCAGGGAAACAAAACAGGCTGAGTTGGGCAAGGTGCATTTGTTGCGCGTCCTGACTTGTCCGGGACGCCGGGCGGGCTTGGCGAGCCGTCTTACTTTGTACGTGGGGGCAGGTTGGGCGAGCTGTTATTGTTCGGGTTCGACGTGTTGCGGTAGAGGGCCAAAGGCCCTGCCCGCAAGGCTTCCTTCAGGCGCAAGGATCCGCCATGCCGACCATGCGCGGAACACGCAGGCGAAGGAGCAGCTAAATGAAGGGGGAAGAACGGAAATGAAGGGGGGAGCATGAGCGGGAGCGTGAGGAAATGAAACGACAGACGAGTGAAACTATTCGAAGATGAAGAAAAATGAGAGACATGACTGAGACACGAACGAAACAAAGGGGGGGATTGAGGGCAACGCAAGAAAATCCAGCGAAGCGAGATGAAGGAACATGCGCAAATGAAAGGAAGGAAAATGAAGCGGGAATGCTTGGGCATGACAGTGAAAATTGTGGGAGACGAAGGAAAATGATAGGAGAGTGGTCTTGAAATTGCGGAAGAGAAATGGAAGAACATGAAGGAACATGAGAAAACGGGAAAGCAGATGAGAAATAAAATCCGGCCACCTGGGCCTCAAGCCCTGACGAGCCGTGATCGGGCCGAAGGCCTGGCCCGGAGGGCGACCTTCAGGTATACGGCTGTCCGCCCCACGCTGCTGACCATGTGCTGGCAAGGGTTTCGAGCGCAGGGCACAAGGCTGTCGGGCCCACGCCCTGCGGGCCATGCGCCAGCCACGCACATCCGTTTTGGGCTGAGCCACCCCTGCTACACACCTGCAGATTTGTTCAGGAAAGTTTCGTGTCTCCCCACGAAGGCAAACAAACGGCAATTTTTTAAGGGGCGCCGACACTGGACAACACCCCCGACATGGCCAGCGACGCCCACAAATCAATACAAATTTAAACTGGTCAAACAGAGATTTTACACTATGAACATACGCTATATACAAATATTTCACACTACCCCCACTAGCATTTTTCGGGGGCCCCCAGCCATTTGCCATTGAACAGGCAAACCTCACAAGCGTGGGTGAAATGAAAGTCAGGCCTAAAAAACAACTGGCTACCACCTTTGCTGCCACGGAGAAGGTAGCTCGGTCGCTCTTGGCCTCCTGCTTTGCCTGGCTCTGCGCCTTGCAGGAGGCGAGGCGCCACAGCCCTCGCGTTGATTTGGTCGCTGCTCTCGCGGAGGCGCAGCGCTACCAGGCGCGCCACGCGCAAATGTACTCTGACAGCGCCTGCAGACCAAAGGCATCATTTCCGTATGCACTTGGAGCCGCAGTACGCGCTCCATCAAGTCTACGTCGACGTGTTTGCGATAGATACTCCCACTTGCCTCGCCACCGTGATCACCTTATCCGGCCTCGCTCAAGACTTGCCGCCTGCGTGGGAGAGGGTCGTGTCTTCCACAAAGCACTCGTGCAAGACCTGACCGACTCGACGGAATGGGTGGTCAGCGAGGCGTACACTTCGCAAGACAAAGTTTGGCGCTGCTCAGGTGTCGCATGGCCTCTGCCGCGGGCTTGTTTTTGGCAACGCGTGAGCTTGCTGGCAGCTCACCGAAGCCCGCCCTCTTCGTGTAGCGGGGACCCGTTGCATGATGTCTTGCGCGAGAGGAGAAAAGAACAAGGTCTGCGGCGCTTGTTTTGAGCGTTTAATCCCCCTGTCTTGTTCCCTTGAGGGTCAGGACCCCCATTGTGTTGAAATAAAACGGGGCTCTAACCTATTTTCAAAAAATAAACTGGGGGCGCTAACCCTCACAAAAGTTACCGAGTAGGGGGCCCGCGGAAAGAAAAGGTTAGCCCCTTGGCGAAAACAAAATGGGTGGGGAAAGTGGCAAACTGAAATGGCCACGGGGCTAACCCCAAAAAGGCTAGCCCCTTCGGCAAGGCCTGAATCTTCAGGGGCTGGCCTTGCACAGTACTTAATTTTAGCGTTGCCAACTCTATATTTCATATTGCCAAGACCTACTCTCAGACTCCCAGTGCCTAATCTTGCATCGCCAGTTCTAGATCGAGTTTGTCCAAGGCTTTCTCTCAGATTCCAAGTGCAAACTTCTAAGAGTGCTGCTATGTGTTAATCTGAGATTCTCACTATTTTATTTAGTATTGCCACTGTTAGTATAGCCAAGACTTGCTCTCTGATTCCCAGCGCTTAAGAAAATATAGTCAAGACTCATGCGGGGTATGATTCGCAGGTATGATTCGCGGGTATGATTCGGGGTATGATTCGGGGGTATGATTCGCGGAAGCAGCAGCAGCAGCAGTAGTAGTAGCAGTAGTCGCCGAAGTAGTAGTAGTAGTAGTAGTAGTAATTTTGTAGTAGTAACAATAGTAGTAGTAGTAGTAGTAGTAGTAGTAGTAGTAGTAATTTTGTAGTAGTAACAATAGTAGTAGTAGTAGTAGTAGTAGTAGTAGTAGTAGTAGTAGTAATAGTAGTAGTAGTAGTGTGGAGTGTCTAGAGAATCATGGTGGTCATTTGAGGGCCTTGGGGAAAATGTTTTTCTCCATCGAGGAGGTGGAAGTTCGTTGTGTCCACAACATGATGGTCGTGGATACAACAAAGCGAATGGCGCAATTTGTTCATATGGGTTTGTATTTTTTATGGCTTGGGGGCTTATTCTGCTGGCCCATGGTTTGTGCCCTTAAGCAACCCCGATTACAAAAGCGGGTCCCGCATTAGTGGTAATGGCAATAGGGAATCTTGGGTTTTGGAAGAGGGTGACAAACTGTACATGTACCTTGTCTCAGCGACCTTAGATTCCCACAGTTCAGTCCTGCGAATACTAAATTAAGTATTGCCACCACGAAGTCTGATTCCAATACTAAACTCACAGAAGCCAATCAGAACTGATTTTTTAGATCCCGAAAATGCCAAGATATACCTGCTTTAGTAATTCCAATACTTGATCCTAAATTCTCAAAACTCAAAACTAAATTCAGCGCTGCCAATACTAAACTTACTACTGACAATACTGAATCTTAGGTTCACAATTCTAAATTCAGTATTGGCACGGCTAAACTTGTCCTTACCAATACTGAACCTTGCCCATACGCAATCTCTAACCCCTATGTTCGCCTAGGTTGCCAAGAAAATGTGGGGTCACTATAACGAAGTACAAGCAAAATATAACATGATTCGCTTGCCCGAAAATACAATGACTCCCTTGTTCGAAAATAGAATGGTGGGACCTGGCCCCCAAACACAGAAGTCTGTGCTAAACTTTTTTGGGCTTGGGCTAGCCTCAGAATCTGCCTATCTCAAGCGCAAATGAAAAGGAGTCGACACAAAATAAAAGGTGCCACGAGAAAAACGCGGAACACTCACTATATATACGCATCCCCCTGCCGCGCTTGTACTTTAACGGTGGGTTACCGCCCTAAAAACTTGAATATTTTCAGTGGCTGGTTTTCAGCTGGATAGGTTAGCGCCCTCATGGTGGTCTGCGTCCACAAGTCAACTTGAATCGGCACTCTGTTTTTCTTGACAAACCCTCCTTACAAGTTTGCTCAAGATAACTTTTCCACAAGTTCTTGAAGCCCCCTATGTAAGTGTCCCCCATGTTCCGGAGCCCAACTTGCACCATCTGCGCCGCCTGCACCGCCTGCGCCGTCTGCGTCACCAACGGCGCCAAACCCCTGCTTACACAGCACAAGCACAGGCAACTGTAGAGGCCAACGGGTCTTGCGGAGCAAAAACCGGCATAACATTCCCCGGCGCCCACAGCCGGCACGTCTACGCTGCAGCGGCTCCAAGATTGGATGGGCGGCCTACTTGCTATGTAGTTGGCGAACTTCAGCGACTTGCTAAGCACTTGCAAATTGCTTAACTTGAGTTAGCAAGTCCGCTATGTCTGACTTAGCGGACTTAGCGCCGTCCCTGCTATTTGGCAAAGGATTTGTGTGACACTCGACGAACTTTTGAGCATCTCCTTACAGAGGGTTGGGCGATGCGAGAAGAAGGGGTTAGGAATCCAAGTGAGACAGAGATGGGAGGGATGGGCTGCCTGGATAGCTATACCGCGGACCTTGTCAAAAGCAAAAGGCTTTCTGGAGGGCTCCGGAAAAAAGGGTGTTCTTCGAAGGGTTCCTTGAAGCTGTGGCACAAACTCAACAAGTATCAAAACGCTTCCACAGAACCGATAGTCGAAGTTAACGAAGCATTGACATGACGTTGAGGTTTCCCCTCAGAAGCCGGTCAACTTCCCAATCAAATCCGTCTGAAAATAAACAAGAAAAAAAACAAAACCCCGGTCAAATTCCACAAGGTCAGATCCACGTAGATGGTCTAGAAGCCGGTCAAAATCGGTCAAAACCCAAGCCTCAACGCAGGCCCGGCCGGGTGGGTTAGCAGCCGCACCACGTTGCCAATTCTTGCTTGCTAAGTGATAGGAGACACAAACCACTTGCTTCTGTTTCTGGCGCCCTGGCGCGCCGGCCTGGCTTGTTGCTCGCAAACGACTTGCGCCAGCAGACCTTGCCTGATTTCAACAAATGCACACTGCGTGTCTTCTTTTTTGATTCTAGATGTTTCGCGCGCCTTCCCTGGCCATCTACGGCCACGTTGGGATCAGCAGCGGCTTCCGCCTCCCTGGGCGGCTGCCCCCGGCACGCATTGCGGCGCTGTTTGCATCAGCCCCCTCCGCATCACCGCAATGTTGACCTCGTCACTATGTTGCTGATCACCTCCTCCGCGTTATGGAATCACTGCGTCGTGCTTATGCCTGTGCTGGCAGCAATGCTGTTCAGCCCTTTGGCATCCACACTGCTGCTGTGGAAGGGCTGCTGCAAGCAAGCACAAACAACTCCGCTGCGTGTCATTTAATCCAGCCCCACCCCCTCATCAAAGCATTGCCCCTATTCTGGACTCACTGAGGATGACATAACCCAAGCCGGAGCCACCGCTTCATCCTGATTGTCAAGGAGAGATACAAGGACCTGCGCGGGACGGCCGGGCAGCTGACTTCAATCTTTGGCGCATCACGCAGCAGGACATCAGTGCTTCAAGCGCCGGTTGAAGTGGTTCTGGGACAATGGCAACAAACACCATGACAAAGGGGCATGGAAGGGCAACATGAAACATTGTCTTCGCGCAGTGGCGACTGCTTCTACAGATGTGGTTAGTTCAGTTTCTAAACCAACATGCGTGATCAAGACGGCTTGCCTTGCGTGTGATGTCCGAGTCAAGTAGTTGAGAAAGGAGAAGCATTTCTCATATATAGTTCTCATCAACCCCGGCAAGATGAACAAAAAATGTGGAGCCTCAGTTAGATTTGACCTTGCCCATCGTTTGCCGTATCAAGGGCCCCAGAAAACATTCTTTTCAAAAGGGATTACAATGTCAGAGCAGTAAAATGGCGAAGGTGGCAAATTGCGCAATATGTTTGAGGAAATATGACCGATGGGAAACATGGGCGGGGCTAGATTTATTCAATTCAATGTGTTGTTGTTTCTGTTTGGCTTTATAACATCATCCGAACATTTCCTTCCACAACGTCCATATGAATATATCTTAACCTATCTTCAAACAATATGCAATTTTCGGATGAAACTGTTACAACAAATGTATAACTGGATAACGGTATTTTCTAAATGTGTAGTTTTACCAAAGACCTCATCACCAGAATTTGTGAGATATGCCAGTAAAAAGTAAGAGTTCTCGAATATGGCATTTACAAAACAATTAATTACACAAAGGTTGTTCTTGGCAAAATACAACTATACCTTTGTTTTACTTCTGCTGTGTCAAATATTTTTAAACATAAGATCATACTTTTTAGTCTTCCTATCGTTAAAATCTGGAAAAATATGTTTCATCCGTCGGTTTCCCAGCAACTTACTTTCGCTACAGCCTTCGCAATCTGGGTAGTACTCACTAATTGCATTACATTTTTAGCAGATAGTTGATCTATTCATGTTAATTTGAAATCGAAAGTGGTTATACAAAATTTACAACTGTCTTGATTGAGCAGCATTGTCCTGTTATCATAAATAGGTAACATTTCTTTAAATACTTTTTACAAGCAAATTTCAAGTATTTACCAATAAACATACTTACCGCCTTCCTTAAACAACTTATAATGTTCTAGCGTTGCTTCTTTTGTACTTTTGATTTGCCCCTTATTTTACACAGCAGTGGTTTTTCACGCTTGGTATCATAAACACTGCTAGGTCTGCCTATCCCTTTCTTTTCAAGAATCTTAACACAAGAGCATTCACAACAGTCTTTATTTCTTTCTGCTGTCTTTCTTTACCATCTCTTTACACATAGGACAAGCAAACTCAATAACTGCTGCTTATTCCCTGTTTTTCCCCACGTATACTATTATTGACTTTTTGGATAATTGTGTTCGTAATCTAGATAATTCAAATGAAGAACAGCAACACTTCTCAATTTTACTCTCAGTTGTTACAACTTTTTCCACTTTCTCTACTTCATCTATTGTATCAACATACTCTGAATAACTTCTATTTATAATTAATCTTGTTATTTAGCACACGCGGGCTTCAAACTAATTATCTTCGATGCTTCTGATTGAAGCAATGGAAAGCCTGTTCCATTTTTACTGTACTCACCATCAGAAAATCATAACAAACGAGGCTCCGTTCAATCATAGTTCTAAATTATATTCTACTTATCATTAATAGCTTATGTCAAAAATTCCAATGATAAAGCCAAAAAACATAGCTGATTATGAGTTCAAGCGATCTGAATACGAGCGCGTGCCAAACTTACCATTTAGAAGTATTATAGTTGCTTCTTCAACAGGTGATAAGACTGCCCTTATTCCAAATTTAATACTGGCTGCTTATAGAAATTCACTTGCAAGACGACTTACACTCTCACCCGGTGTTCAAAATGACCCTACATTTACAGAAGTTAAAAAGTATGTTCGGGAGGAACTACACGTGGACGATGAAAAAACAGATTCATGTTGACAATTATAATCCAAGTGGCTTAAACTAGTTTTATCAAATGTAAAAAGATAAAGCAACTACATTCAGTATTAACTGTCAATGACGATTTTAGTGATGACGCCAAGTTTTTAGGATATTCTAAAATACTACACGGCTTATTCACCAGAGGTTGGCGCGACGCAATCAAAGCTATTTGGTCTTTACAAAAAATGTAAATCAATGAGAGAACTAAGAAAATTGCAGACCTAATGGGTTTTACTGAAGAAAACGCAGCGATAGTGGATGAAGACAAGCTGGTAGACATGTATCATACGGCAAAAAAATATCCTCATTCATTCTTTGATGTTAAATTGAACTCTAAAGATGCCAAACACATGGTCTAGGTTAATTTTCAACAACGATTTACGGTTAAAGAATGATCTATTATAGTACTTAAAAGAACATTTATAATGCCTAGAAAAGAAATTGATGATTCAAATCCTCATTTCTATAAAACAATATGTAAGGATTTGAGCATCAAAGGCTGCTATGTTGGACACACTACAAACTCCACAAACAACAAGTCTGCGCATCCAGCAAGTCATTTTAGTTCAGTATGTAAAGAATAAAATATCTTTATAGGTTTGTTAGTGAAAACGGAGGATGGGACAACTGGGATATGCTTTTAGTTGAGATTGTCCAAATGCGTTAGAAGCAAGTAAGAAAGAAAGAGAATAAACTCAACGACTGAACGCAACATTGAACTGCAAACAAACCAGTCAGGACAGAAGAAGACTTAAAGCAATCCAAGAAAGAATGGGCAGAGAAAAACAAGGAGCGTGTAAAACAAACAGAGCACGAATGGTACGAAGCAAATAAAGAGCATCACCTCTCATCAGCTCGGGCGAGACGTGCTACACAGAAGGCGCAACCGCAACCAGAAGACGAAGAAATTACTGAAAATTAAGAATATTTACATTTGATAATATTATTATCTTAAGTTCATGAAGCATTGCAAAATTGTGAGGCAGGAAGTTTGTATAATGAATGTTCAGATTTTCTAATCATTTTCTATTCACGCCACGCATTCTTGAACAAACTATAATGTTAAAGTATATGCTCTTGTTTTTCATCTACTCTTAAATTCCTAATGTCTTCCATACTGTAAACTGCTTCATCAGGTTTTCAAAGAAAATGTCAACATTATCTAGACTGTACTTGTTAAATATCATTTGTGTTTTTCTTCTTCTTCGTTTTCTGCATCCGTAGGAACCGGTATTTCATCTGGACTTTCTGGGGGAGCATGACGAACCTTGAAGGCTTCATTAGAACCAGAACTGCTGCTACTACTACCACTACTGCTACTTTGTGCATTTCCTGCCGCTTTCTCGTTGAATTCATCTGCAATTTTTAAAAGTTGTTGCAATTGCGCAATATGATAAACTTAGTGTTATATTTGCTACTGTAGTGCCGTTGTGTAGCAGTATTTCTATTGTTTTTGCAAGATTGAACTTTTCTTCTTCTTCGCCGCGTTTCTTTGGCGGTGGTTCTGGCGGTTTGTTACTGTCAAGCATTGTAGTGAAGGCTGACACCGTTGCATCACCTTAGCTTTTCAGTGTGTTGCCTGTGTTCTTGTTGGCTTATTTCTTTTGCGTGTCTTGCCCCGAAGCATTATTTTGAATAAATCGTCTTGGTTTTCCTTTACCTTAAATGCTTGATATGTCGTATTCAATCGTTGTCTTGCATCATTGTATACCTTTTCTTGTCTCTCTCTGGTTTCGGTAGCAATACTAGTTGTGTTGGTTGGTTGGTATGCCACTTTCATTATTTTCAGTGGCGGTCTTGTTGGTGGCGGTGGTGTGTTTGGTTTCATTAGGTTGCGCATTGTACGTACTTCTGGCGTTCACCCGCAAAAGAGTTCTTCTAGTCTACCTCTGCTTGCGCTTGCTACCCAACCACTGTTCTCAATGGAGTCTAAAATCATATGTATTGAATATTCTTTGTATGTTCTTGCCTTGCCTCTGCCCTTGTGTTTCAATTCTTCCTGTGTTTCGCATTCTTCTGGCACTTTGGTTCGGGTTGTCTCTCCAGTGTCCAGGACCAATCTTATTTTCCAGTGTTGGTGTGAATCATGGCATTCTCGGTAGTGGCGGTGGTTCTTGTGCTGTTGAACTTGGTGCTCCTGTGGCTTGCTGAACTGTTTCTCCACCAAAATCCGAAATTCAATGCTTGTTTGCTTCGTTCGAAAGGCCAGGATGAAAGGGAGGCAGTTCTCTATCTTTTTCTTTCATTCTCATCTTTTATGTGTTTCTTTTATTCTCTATATCTTTCTTTTCCTTTCTTTATTAGGTTTGACGAGATGATCCGCTCTCTCGCCAGGTGTGTTCAGGACCTTTCCCATGGTGTTGCACAAAACTGCCATCTACTGCTTGAGGTGAAATCTTCTATTGGCATTGTTGGTCGTCTGCTGCTGCTCTACCTGCTGGCGCCTGTCGTGGTTCGGTTGGCGCTGATGGTCGGTTTGCTAACATGCTATGAAATAATTGTCCGCCCATATCTCTTAAGTTTGAAGCCATTGCTCTGCCTACTTCCTCCGCTCTGGCAGTTGCTATATCTTGTCATTGTGTATCTCGCGCTGTCTTGCTGTTTGTAGCGGTGTTGAAATTTCATTAATCTGCTATTGCTTTGTCATTTCCATGTAGAGGCGTGTCGGTGCTGTTTCACCATTAGTTCTCTAATGCGCCTGTCAAATATTCTCATTTCCTGGTCTTTCAATAAGTCTGAACGGTCGCTTCCATCAAAAAACTACCGAGGACTTGTTTAAAAAACGTAGCATCTCTGTTGTGTAGTTTTCCTGTTAATGATTGATTCTTGCGTGTTAGTCCCACATTTTTCAGAAGTGGGGCGCCTCATCAGTCCAAATTTTGAGTATGGGTTTTATCAGTTCTAAACTTGCTGTAGTTGCAAAAATTCTTATAATAATAAGTTTCTAGTGTTGGGAACATTAAATGTTGTTAACAGTAAAACTTTATTTCATAAAGTTTCACTACTGAAATATCATTTGCGTAAGCGTCAACTTTTCAGCTCCTCAGCTCTTTTTTTCTACAGGCTCCTTTGTTGAATGTGGTAGGTTTGGTCGGTGTAGTTCCGCCGTTTGTCTGTCTACTTCTTTTTGATAATTTGCTCTGGCCCTTCCTTCTTGCAAATGCTTCTAAGGTCTACTGATGCTTCTTGTGAGTTTCTTGACTTCATTTGTTCGTGTAGGTGTTCTAAATATTTTGTTATTTCGGTTGTGAAATTTATACACTATATCTTTAGCATAGACTACATTATATCATAGATTTCAATTTTAATCGTGAAGAATGCTCCCGCTTTCACGTACTTCTAGCACGCTCTCACTAATCATATGCACAAAATCGTTTGTAGGAAATACTGAATGCATCCTGGTCAGGATTCAAACAGTGTAATGTTCGGCTTAAAAATTATGCGGTTTCTGCCATTGATTGACAATCAAATTCTGTTCCCAATTTGCAATTGCCAAAAAAAGTTCAGGCCTTTAGCTTGAAAGCCTTTACCTTGGAACCGCTCACGACCATCATCATCGGGACTAAAATCATCAAAAATACGGGAGTGAATCATGGGATTGCAAAAGTGATTCCATCGATTGTAAATGTAGTTGTCGTGTCTGTAATAGTTGGCGTTGTCAGCATCCACTCCAGTTCTTGGTGTGCGAGAATCCCTTCTCCCTAGTGTTAAACAGTCCCCTAATACTAAAACCGACTTTTGAAAATCCTAAATCGGGAACACTACTTTTAGAGTAGCCAACGCTAAACCAGTTCTAAAGTAGGTATTTCCACATCCAGCCCTTTTTGCACCTTCAACCCTTCAAACCAGGTGTATTAATTGAGGGCTCTTGCGGAAAAGCGTAGCTGGCTCGGGCTGGCCTGCCTCCCGGAAACGAAACTCGCCTTCTCCAGCAAGGTTTTAGTATTTGGGTCTGCGGTGAAACAAAGCTGGGGCTCCAAGTTGCGACTTTCGAGCCGGGCTCCGGCAGCACGCTTTCTTTACTACGACTGCGCTATCCGTTGCGCTACAAAGTTGCGACTTTCGAGCCGGAGCGCTGGGAGCAGGGGGGCCCAAATGCTAAAACCGGTTTTTCCCGAGGGAACCACTTAGGATTAGGGGGGTTTAGCATTTGGGGAAAGGATTACAGAGTGATGAAGCAACCATTCAATTTAGAAGCGGGTTTAACAATACTCATAATTTTTTAAGTTCCTGCCGCATTGAATAATTGAGTCATACTGTGACGCATAGGGAATACAAATTTCAACTTTGACCCTCTGGCAAATGCGTTACAATATTGTTATTGACAGTGTTGTCTAACTGAATTGCCTTGGCCCGTAGACATACATTGTTCAATTCCCACGAGGCACTGGTGTCTCCAGTTGCGAAATAACCAGACCCGTCATTTTGAGTGTTGACATCAGCAACGGCAAAGGGGGTAATGACTAAAATATGTTCATCTAAATACAAATGTACATTCCAGTTCAAGTGGAGCATAACGAAGAGGTAAAAAGTAATTGCTTTCTAAAAATCAAATACTGGTTTATGCCCCAATCTCATTTAACCATTGGCGCCAGGAATTCCTGCCACTGCGTGGCGGGTATATCATGCTGCTACATCACCCCAAGTGTTATGGCCGCGCGTGGTAGGGAATGAAACAGCAGCGGGATTGGTTCGTTTGTTAACGCCTATTGTGTTCAATAATATCTTGCACTTGTTGCCCGCCTTCTACGACGACTGAAGAAGGATGATAAATTACCTAACAGTCGTAAGTAATGACTTCGTGTTCCAGCAGTGCTTTGAAGATTAGCGACTAACCTCATAGAAGATATTTCAAAATAAGTGTTGTCTTCTCCTGAAACAGGAAATCTAACAATTGTGTTTCCCGCGTTTGGATTGTAAACAGTACTACCCAATGGAAAGTAATTGACGTGTTCATCTCAGAGGTTGTTGCTTTCTACTTCTTCACTTATCGCCGCGTCATCAACCACTGCTATTGGGTCTCCACGATTTCTAAATCGTATTTATCGCGGATTTTTCTGTTGCTTAATTTCTGACACAAAAGGTGGTGAATAATCAGTGCTAGCATATTTGTTTCCGTGTCTGCTGTTGGTTTCTTGAACAACGGACGAGCTGAGACTATGACCAGCCAAACGCGATATATCTGGAATGCTTTTTACTTCTTCCACTGCGTCCTTTTATCTTTCGCGGAAAAACAAATGTGCAATGACATCATTGACTTTGTGGTCAAGTCCTGTTTTTAGCACCAGTGCCACAAACACACAATGTGTTTCCTATCCTTGTTATTCCGTTTACATTTGAATACGCGGCGCCCACTCCGTTGACATCATCAACTTGTTTCCGTGTTGAACATTACTTTCCTTTTGCGTAGCGTGTTGTTTGTTTCACTGTTTGCTTATCAAAATGTTTATGGAAACCTCATATTTTGCTTCCAATTTCTTTCCACGATTAAACAAATACATCTTCTTACAACACATTGCCTACAGTATATGCCTTATCGCTTGCAATAGCACCAAAAATAGTTGTCGCCCTGACATAAACGAATTCTTCTACCATAATTTCTATTGTGTATTATATGTATCAGTGATGCACTAACATACTCAAAGCTCTATGTTGGTAGCGCTTACAGATTACGAGGAAGCAACTCCACCAGCGACCTGGTTATGGGACTTGACCAAAAATTTGACATTCCACCCAGAACAAATGTTCGTGACAGAGTGTTCAGTCAGCACTCCATTTTCTACAACCGAAAAAAGGTCTTATGACAGGTTCTACATTATGTTGTGTAGTAATACCACCGTTTTATTAAGAAGCATTACCGTTGATGATCGGGTGAAATTTAGTACGCTCATCAATTCTCATACAAAAAAACAGAATTAAACACAGCATTAATTATTGATATTGCGCCGGAAGTATTCTTAACAGCTTATGGACAGAGCGATCGCAAATGGAACTTAACCTAATAACCCTTTGAACTACAAAGTGAAAATACCAACTGATGCAGAACAAAAAACTTATGTAAATAACAAATGGACCAGTGGACAGTTTGAATATGACAACTTACAACCAAAGTCTGCGAATTATTCATTAAGTAGTAATGAAATATATGAACCTGCGACATCTAGGTTAAGTGGATATTTTGATTTGGTTCCTGTTCAAAATGTAACTATTCGTTGCCCACAACGAAGCGATTACAAATACTCAGCACGTGATACTAGTAGTTCAGTATTAAAAAAAGTTCAATTTAACTAACAACTCGGCGGAGTAATAACAGATTGTAAAGCACCAGCTTATGCAGATTTTATTGATGCGGGGGGTAAAAAATATTAAGAGACTACACTTGAAAATTACAACTTCAAGAAATGGAATAACTGATTTTCACGGCGCGCCCATTCAGTTTCGCTTAATCTTTCAATTAGATAACTGAATAAGTGCCAGTTTCAACATATCCTTAATTAAAATAGGCGCTAATATCCTAAAATTTTACTGTGGAAACACATAAGAAAATTATAGAACAACATTTCTATCTATACATATGTATTGTCAGAAGCTGAACTTGGCACTAAAAATACGGTTGAAGCAGATAAGCAAGTAAATGAACTACCACCAGTTGAAGAAGAAACGCGACAACCTTTACCTGAACAACCGCCACCACAAACTAAACCATCACGAACAAAAGAACAAATTAAGGACACATGCTTGACCTGTGAAAACGGGTTAGAAGTATGCAATTTTAAAAAGTTATAGGTGTAAACACAAACTTGTCAAGGGTCATTACAACAAAAATCAGTTCAACCGAAGCCGCGAGCTGCAGTTCCAATAGCAAAACCTCAAAGGCTAGAATATCACGAAGAAATTCCACAACCATCACACGGAGTGATGCAATTACCACCGCCACAAAACAATACAAGAGAGAACACACCACCCCCAAGAAGAATGCAACCAGCACAGCTTCAAAACCAATTAAGCAATACAACGCAGCTTTACCAGTTATTGCAAAATGTATATATGAGACAGAAGCAAGAAAATACAACGCATTAAATGAAAGGTAATTTTGGAACAAGAGGAAACAGATAAATATAAACATTATGTGACCTACCATGTAACATGGAAGGCTCAAGCAGAAAGGTAGCAAGCGAATTAGTGCTAACAAGTTCAACAGAACCATCAACGTGAAGCAGTGTTCATGCTACGAAACAAGAATTAGCAGACACAGCGGGTTCATTTGGCGGTGGCTATACAACTGAAAAAGTTGATTCTCTTAATTTTAGCACCAAAAAGGATAGGTGCAAACATATCAGCAATATCAGGGATTAACGCAACATCGACAACAATGTTGAATGAACATGTAAATCTACACAGCAATTACAAGCAACCTTAATATCGTAACGGCATACAGTCTAAATGAACTTCAAAACCACCGACTATATCGGCAAATGCAATGAAATTTGACACAAAAACTCATATTGGTTCTAAAACATTTTTGACTTGTGGTTTTAACGACAGTACTAATTCCAATTTTTCTTTAATCACAGGCCATAATTCGCCGACCGCTTGTCCGCAAGGGAGAGGCGCGCGGGAAGGTTGGCTACACGTCTCGGAGGATCAAAGCTTGTTCCGGCTAGCCAAAACGCTGTTTTCACCCTCATCATCATGATGATCATCATCGCCCTTCATCATCATAATGGTCGTCGCCGCTTCTTTCTGTTACTTTATTGGTACTGCAGCGGGTGCTCCGATGATAGTTATCCTGACAGTCTTCATCCTTATCATCATTATACACATCTCGGAGGATCAAAGCTTGGTGTTCCAGCTAGCCAAAAATGCCAAATGATATTTTGACCCTTTTCTTCATCAACATGATGGTCATCATCGCCCTTCATCATCATAATGGTTGTCATCACTTGTGTATTTTTGCTTTATATACACATTTCAACTGTGGCGTTAGGCAGCGTTGGCAACGCAGAGGATGCTACGATGAAAGTTATCTTGACAGTCTTCATCCGTACCGTCATCATCCCTATCATCATTATCTTCACGAACATCATCATCTCTTATGGGGCAGCGTTGGTGCTGCAGAGGACGCTACGATGAAATAGTTATCAGCACCGTCATCGTCCTTCTCATCATCCTCATGGTCATCATCATCTCATTGATCATCATCATGGCGGTCGTCATCATCACCCTGATCGTCGTCATGGTGGCGTCATCATCACCCTTCATCATCATGTTGGTCATCATCATCTTTCAAGCTTTATATTATATACATTTCAATTGTGGCGTTAGGCAGCGTTGGTAATACAGAGGATGCCACGATGATAGTTATCATGACAGTCCTCATCCGTATCATCATCATCCTCACGATCATTATCATCTCTTATGAGGCAGCATTGGTCACGCAGATCCTGCGGCGATAGTTTTCATCATCACCGTCATCCTTATCACCCTCGCGATCCTCATCATCACCCTGATCATCATCATGGTAGTCATCATCACCAGTGAGCGGCGGTGAAGGCAAACAGGAAAGAACAAGAAAATGAAGTGAGAGACAGGCGCAGGACTTTTCAGATGCTACTGATGCAATGGGCCAACACGGAAGCAGTCACCCGAAGGCTTGGGTGACTGCATCGCTTTGCATCATCATCACGATGGTCATCATCGTCCTTCATCATCATCATGGACGTCATCATCTCTTTCTTTTCTACATTTCAAGTGTGCCGTTAGGCAGCATTGGTAATGCAGAGGGTGCTACGGTGATAGCTATCATGACAGCCCTCATCCTTATCATCATTTTTCTCATCATCATCCTTCATCATCATGATGGTCGTCAACTTCTCTTTCTTCAATCTTTCCCTTATTTTATACACACATTTCAAGTGTGCAGTTAGGCACCATTGGTAATGCAAAGGATGCTACGATGATACTTATCCTGACAACCCTCATCCTTATCATCATTATCCTCACGACCATTATCATCTCTTATGAGGCAGCATTGGTAACGCAGAGTCTGCTATGCGCCTTTCTCTCACTCCATATTCTTGTCACTTTCCTTCTTCTTCTTCCCATCGCCTTCACCACCACCCACTGGTGCTGATGACTACCATGATGATGATCAGGGTGATGATGATGATGATGACCAAGAGCATGATGACAAGGACGACGATGGTGATGAAAACTTTCATCGCAGCGCCCTCTGCATTACCAATGCTGCCTCATAAAAGATGAGGATGATCGCAGATAATGACAATGAGCGTGATGACGGGGATAAGACTGTTCAGCATCCTGCTTCAGATGATACTGATGCAAGGGGCCAACACGGAAGCAGTCACCCGAAGGCTTTGGTGACTGTATCGCTTTTTCAGCCGCCTGAAGACAGTGGCATGGAGGGCACGGTGTACGCCCGTGTATCAACCAAAGAGCGGTTGTTGTTGTTGCTGTGGCTAGCACTAACATGTAGAGAGAGCGCTTTTCTGCATCGGGCCTGATGTGTGACGACACGCAGGATCGGTGACGACACACGCGCAGCGAGTGCCTTTGCCAGAACGATCCAGTCCTGCAGCGCACCGTGGCTAAAAGTGAGATTGTCCCTAGTTCACTGCTTGCCTTTGCAATCGTGGTCCAGCTCAAGAGGTCTTAGCCCAGATAACCACTTTCAGCGCGCAACCTAGCAAAAAAAAAACATACCCAGCAAGGATCCAGTAAACGCCGGCTGCCCTTGAACATTGGGCTTTCCTCATCTTTTCTCGAGTAGGAACCCACAAAAATCGGCGTGGCGGCACAGGGCGGCAGCACTTAAATCCGGCCTCCCTGTGCTATGTCGTTCAAAGGGGTGCGTGCCTAGGCGTTGCCTTCCGAGAAACGGTCACTGCCGCCGACCCCTCGCGTCGTCTGCATTCCCAGCGGCTTTGGTGCATCATCACCGCCCACGCGGCCACTGGAGCTCGAGTTGAGGGAAGGCTCAAAACAATGCAAATATGAAGAAACCCGGCTGCATTGCCAGCATCACCAACGCTTTCGGAAGCCCCTGTGTTCCGCGCATCGCCTGCGTGCCCTGCGCTTCTCCCGAAGCCATTCCTGATGGTGCGCGCGTGCGTGGGGGGGGGGGGGGCGCGGCGGGGGGAAGGCGCCGGTGTGCGGGCGCGCGCGCGCGGGGTGGGCGGTTGCGGGTGTGGGTGGGCGGGTGAGTGTGGGTGGGCGGGTGGATGTGGGTGGGTGGGGGTAGGTGGCTGTGTGGGGTGTGCGCATTCCTCCACACCATGTATCGTTGCATCCCACGGACCCACCCATCCATCCACCCATCCGCCCGCCCATCCATTTCTCCTCCCTCTCTCCCTAGTCTCCGCCATCCATCGCGTCCATCCACCCAGCCCGCGCGGCGGACATGCGTGGCCGGCACGCGGAGCACGAAAATAATACATTAGCATCACATTTAGAAGTGTTGTATTAACAACACACGACAGCAACATTGCAACAAGTACAAACGGAATAGCAATATAAACAAAGCAGTAGGCAGACATACGACTTGTGTTAATCGTTATCAAAACACAATAACATCGCAGATCTCCTTACTTGGCACAAACATGACAGGACACGGCAACACAATATCAACGGTTTTAACAGATATGGCAAATTTACAGGCAGGTGGGGGTGCTTCTTGGACTTCAACGGAAAACAACTATTCAAGCAGCTGCATCAACAATATACGCAAATGGTACTAATTCATCCAATACAAACACCGCATACTGTAACACATTTGCCTCAACCACATCTAACAACACTACACATGATTTATTAGTAACTCCAAATTGAAACACTATCAATCGTTTAACCTGAATGATTTTACAAAAGTTAGGTAACACACATACTAACCTATAATCGGTAGTAGGCGCTGTTAATTTAGTATTGCTTCGGCTTTTTGAGATACTATTACAATGATTACTGGCAACACCTATTTTGTAATAAATATAGGGCACCGAGTAATGGACTACATATTCAATTCGAAATGTTTAACACAGAACTCAGTATTAACAGAGATGGCAACATGTGGGTGAGTAGCTCAGGGGGTCAGTGGGAAATCCAAAAAAGAGATGCTCATGTTGGTCGTGTGTGGGTTGCGGATAGGATCGGTTAGGTTCTAGTGGTGTTAGTGGTTGTGTTTTAAACTGTGCTGGGCAAGCGAGATTTACTGACGCTGTCCAGCTATAGGCTCTGGTGAGTCTTAATAATCGTCCGTGTTGAAATTTTAACTATAATGGTTCAATACGAAGATACACGCCTGATGCTGTAGAAGGTTCACATATGGCGCAGAATCATTTCGTCACTGTTCGTGTCTGTGAGTCTTAATAATCGTTCGTTTTAAAATTTTAACAATCAGTCACAGCGCAGTCTGCAGCACTCCCAGACTCTTTTTACCCGCGCAGGGCAAAACAGTTTTTTGGCTGAAGCGCCGGGCTCGCGAAATCCGCGTTGGAAGTTGCCCCACAAACCACAACCTAGTCAGTGTAAGGAAAACCAGGTCCCCCAGATTAACGGAGATAGCCTTGCCTCAGTAGAGGTCCATGGAGGCCAGTGGCATCCTGTCGGCGAGCTTTGAAATTCGCACGGCGCCACAGCGAGAGCGATTCGACACGCACAATCTCCGCAGAGGGTTCGTCCGCGAGCTTTGAGATTCGCACGGCGCCACAGCGAGAGCGATCCGACACGCGCAATCTTCGCAGAGAGTTCGTCGTCCACGTAAAAAAATCGCACGGCACCACAGCGAGAGCGCTCCGACACGCGCAATCTCCGCAGAGGGTTCGTCCGCGAGCTTTGAGATTCGCACGGCGCCACAGCGAGAGCGATCCGACACGCGCAATCTTCGCAGAGAGTTCGTCGTCCACGTAAAAAAATCGCACGGCACCACAGCGAGAGCGCTCCGACACGCGCAATCTCCGCAGAGGGTTCGTCCGCGAGCTTTGAGATTCGCACGGCGCCACAGCGAGAGCGATCCGACACGCGCAATCTTCGCAGAGAGTTCGTCGTCCACGTAAAAAAATCGCACGGCACCACAGCGAGAGCGCTCCGACACGCGCAATCTCCGCAGAGGGTTCGTCCGCGAGCTTTGAGATTCGCACGGCGCCACAGCGAGAGCGAATCGACACGCTAAATCTCCGCAGATGGTTCGCGGGCCACGCAGAAAATTCGCACGGCGCCACAGCGAGAGCGCTCCGACACGCGCAATTTCCGCAGAGGGTTCGTCCGCGAGATTTGAGATTCGCACGGCGCCACAGCGAGAGCGCTCCGACCACGCACAATCCCCGCAGAGGGTTCATCCCCCCAGCGCTAAAGGCTGCGAGCTTTGGCTGGGTCAGTAAAGCTGCGTAAGCTAGGCTGTGTAAGTCAGGCTGCGTAAGCTAGGCTGCGTAAGTCAGGCTGTGTAAGCTACGCTGCGTAAGTCAGGCTGCGTAAGCTACGCTGCGTAAGTCAGGCTGTGTAAGTCAGGCTGCGTAAGTCAGGCTGCGTAAGTCAGGCTGCGTCAGTCATGCGTAAGTCAGTTTGAGTAAGTCAGCTGTGTAGTCGGCAACCGTTTTTCCAAAGAACCCTTCGCGATGCTTTCGGGAAAAACTTTAAAAAGTAAGCTGAAATTCATGAAAATAAGGAATTGACGAAATATTAGAAGATAGTACCGGAAAAACCAGTATTTAATCAGTTTGACCATGGGAAACCTTATAATAATACAAATGGTGTCAATGAATTACACGAATTAACTTTAATAATGAATTTCTGATGTTTAACAAAAAGCATAACTAAATGTGTGGCAAGTTCCTTAAGTGTTCAACAAACAAAACAACAAGCATCATTTTAAGATTTTATATAAGCAACCTTCATTGATTCATAAGGTGGGTTTGAAAAAAATCATTGATGACCTTTGGAAAACTGCTATAGATGAAGATGATAAAAAAAGACTTGGATGAAATCATCAAAAATAGTATTAATTATTATTTTTAGGTTATTAGAAAAGGAAGGGGCAACTGCACATCACAGCATGTTATTGAAAAGTAGTGATGAGGCTGCCCATTATCAAACAGAATACGAAGGCAAAATTCGTAAATTACCACATATAGAAAGTGAAGAAAATGATGAAGAAGTTGGCAGTATAAAGGCATCACATTGTATACAAAGTTTCAAGGATAGAGCAGAGTTGAAGAACGGTATTTATAGGTATGTTGAAGAATTGCTTTTACATCATGACAGTTCTAAAACGAACCAATAGTTTACAAATTAGTTTGGAATAGTATTTGTTAAAACCGATGCGTTTGTAATTGACAACTGTAATGTAGAGAAGACAAAAGAAATATTAGAATTCCATAACCGTATTGGAGGTTGGAAAGTTTCTAAACGAAACGAGGAAGTTAACTCACCTGTGGGAAAACATGAAGTTGAATAGAAGTACAAGTTTATAAGAGTTAAGCTATTCGTGTTGAAGATGTGTACGACACCGGCAAAACTGTTGAAGTCAGTGAGCAGACTAGCCCTATTATGACTAGAGGAGAATATCCGGGCACAGGCAAGAGTTATATATGTCAAAAAGTGGTTGGTAAGGGTCGCAAAGTACTTTCTCTATCCCCTACCAAAAAAAGTCATACAAAAATTTAGAGGCGAAGCACTAACAATAAATAAATTCTTTGGCATTAACTATGGTGATGCTACATTGGAACCAATTGTTTCACAGGTGTTGGCGTGGTAGTATTTGATGAAGTTTATTTCAACAATTCGGGCACATGCTGGGGAATAAAGCAATTTGCAGAGCAAAATGCGCACAGCAAAATTATAATTGCAACAGGAGATGTTAAACAGTTGAAAAGCATACCAGAGTTATCAAATACACAAGATGATTGAACTTTAAAACAGGAATATTGTAGAACACATTTGTTAATATAACATAACCTTACAAATGCAAGATATTGCCTGCACAAGAAGATAAAGGTAAACTCAAAATGTTAAAACTGATACTATTGAAACAGGTTATCGACAAAGCAAATTATCACAACATCACCAAACAACATAGCATTTTTGAATACAACCTGTAAACGTAAACATGTATCTAGTGAAATTAGGAAGATAGAAAATTGAAGATGAATATGAAGGGGTTCTAGTTTGTAGGGAATACACTAAAACTATAGCCTGAGCGTTTAATTTACATTTAAATAGAAAACTATTCATATTGGAAAAGATGGTATTGTGACAGTAAAATTATTGAAATGCTAGGCCAAGATCAGGTTTTTGTTGGGGGGGGTTTTGGGGGAGGGGGGTTTCGGGTGGGGGGGGCAATGTTTCCGTCGTTCTTGAGGAGCTCATCGCATGACACCACGGCAGCTGCTCTGGCTCCCACGGAGGTGCGCCTTTTGCGCGGCCAATGGCACGGCCGCTTTGAGCCATGGGCCTCAGACGGCGCGGCCTGCTTTCTTCAACTATCACACAAGCTCCTCTGGATTGGCATGTGCCTGGGCTTCACATCAAATCTCATTGATGAGTACATTGGCTCATGGGTGTCTAGAAACGTGGTTCAGCTCAGTGCAGACGGCCAGTCACTGCGCGTTCTTATGCGCCAGATGACAGCGGGGTCAAGTCTGCCTGCAACCCCGGACGGCCCACCGTGAGCCCAGCCCCTTGCCTGTCATTGGCAATGTTGTCTTGTGTACCAGCTTTTGTGGGGTTTTGGGGTAAGCCACTTCACTTCACGGTAAACTGCATTGCTCGGATGAGGTTCTGGTGGAAGACCGCGAAGTTGTCAAGGACACCAACCGCACACTTCCTGCTACAACGCATCGGAAGATCACACTGGCGCAGTGGCGAACGTGGGTGCGCGGGAGAGATAGGTGGGGGCGGCTGCAGAGCATGCATTGACTGAGAAAACAGTTGGGAGAGCGAGCGCAGTAGCCGTGGCCCTATCCACCACAAGGCCCCCAGCTAAAATGTTAAAATTGTTTGGGTCCAAATCGCAATAGCAGGGGCCACATTTTCCGATCTTGGTGGCGCCGGGTGGCAAAGACTACAATCCTGAGAAGTTGCAAAGGCGAAAAGTATTTTTATGCTTAGTTGGTGTTGCACTGCTCATTCAATGCAAGGTGCGTCAGTAGATACACATATTACCATTATTGACTATCAGCATTTTTTGCAAGAGATTACCCCGAGTGGATTTGGACAAGGAGTAGAGATTTTTGAATAAGGTCAAACTTGATAAATGATGATGTATCTAATCAACAATGTATTATGAATTGTTTTGAAAGGAACATTTGAACTACAAACTAGAGAAGATTATGTAAATGCTCCAAGGTGTCTAGATCATATACGTAATCAGTGTAGTTACTGCGGATGTGGCTTTACTGTTGATATGAAAACTGGTAATACCATAACAATTCTAAGAGCGCATAGGAAATCGATCGAGTTGACACACATACTGACTAATACAATTCCTTTTTGTCGCCGTTGAAATTGTGGATGAAAATGCCTAAAGAAACGATAACGTATTTGTTATAGATTGTGCCAGGGAAAACAAGTATAACAACGCTAAAATTTACAAAATTATTGACAATGGTTATAACAAATGCTATATCGATAGCACCTGCGAAAGTTTAAGTCAATTGATATCAAGACACAGAAAGGGTTATAGAAGATGGAAAGAAGGTAAAATGAATGTATACACACTCTCTTATTTATTTGATGAGTTTGACGTAGACAACTGCAAAATTGAATTGCAAAAGCATTGCCCAGTTAAAACAAAGAAGAATTCGGAAGGACATAATAGTATTTGCATCAAACACTATCATTGTGTACACACAATGGTATCTGGCAGGACCAGAACTGAAAGATATAAAGACAACAAAGGAAAATAATTAGTACACTGCGAGATTTACAGAGAGACACACATAAGGAACAAATACAGGAGTATCACAAACACAGAGATCAAGAAGAAAATGATAAACTGACTGAGAGGCTGCTACGTAGTTGCGGTAGTCATTACACTCACACTCACAAGAGCAGACAAAACACACACAGAAACACCAATCAATGTAGAACGACAAAACCCAGAACAAACAGAACAAACACCTGAAGAAGAACAACCTATGGAAATACGTAAAATCAAGCCGTTAATTCCTCAAAATTGAACAAAACGAACCTCGCCCATCTTTGCGATAGGTATTATTTCCCCAAACATATTGCACAATCTGCAACCTTCGCCATTCTATTATTCTGATGTTGCAACCCCTTTTGGAAATAATATTTCTGCCAACATGAATAAAAGGATTGTTTAATGGCGAATGAATGAAGGTGGCAAGATGCGCGGGGGGCTTCTAACATACAAACCTCTTCTGGAAACCTGGGGGCCTTGCTGCAGAGCGACGTCTGGAAAACAACGCTCAACCAATTCAGGTCAGATCTAACTGTCTCACGTCTGCAAAGTGACGAAAAACAAGATTTGTAGACTCCACCAGACCAGGGCCCCTGTGGGCCCAGAAGTTTCACCCACCATGGGCCCATTATGAACTCCAGGGCCAGGCTTTGGGGGCTCAAACGCCTGACAAGAATGAACTTCCAACTCCAAATGGGTTTGTCTCAAAACGGCGGCAGCCCACAAAAGAAGCACCAACCCCAAGCGGCTGAAAGTGCAGCTGCCTGCAGAGGTAGCTTCTCCAGCTCTCTTGCTAGCCGCTGTGGCCTCAGGCAAATAACTAATGGAGAATGCTGGTGGTGAACATTCGGGGCTTCTCGGAAGGCTGGCAGGGAATAAGACTCAAGTGGCTGGGCCCTTCGGTGAAATTCGGGTACATGGAAATTTGTTCGCGGCGAGCCCTGGGCTCTTGAAGCGCCACTCTTTGCATCATGAGGTGTTCTGTGGCTCTGGCCTTCATCCCACTGCAGTCGGATGCGCTGGCTGCCAAGTCTGTTGCACAAGCCGCTTGATCGTCGCATCAATGCTGACGTCCAATGAGAAAAGCAAACAGGCGAGCAAGCAAGCAAGCAAGCAAGCAAGCAAGCAAGCAAGCAAGCAAGCAAGCAAGCAAGCAAGCAAGCAAGCAAGCAAGCAAGCAAGCAAGCAAGCAAGCAAGCAAGCAAGCAAGCAAGCAAGCAAGCAAGCAAGCAAGCAAGCAAGCAAGCAAGCAAGCAAGCCCGCACCATGAACGCGGGCAAGCCCGCACCATGAACGCGGGCAAGCACGCACACAAGCAAGCAAGCGGAATCAGACGTATCACTTCTGGGTTGGACCATTTGCCAGGAGGACGCCAGCTGCTGTTTGGTTCGAAACCGTTTGTCACCACCAACTGAGCAAAGCCCCTCTTGCTGGCACCAAACATGCAGTGGAAGAATAGGCGCACAGGTACAGCAAGATGAACAGAGCCGGAACATCATGAGTGCAGACGGGTGAGCGAGCGAGGTGCAGCAACAGCACTAGAAGCCATCTAAGGCACAAAGCGACAAGTCCAGTTACTTTACTTCGGGCAATCCCCGTTGAAGAAGAAGAAATCTTGGCTAAGCCAGACTGCAACCACACTGCCACGCCAGCCACGCGTCTCAAAACTGCGGGCGCCCAGCCCGTCACAGGCGTCGACACACCAAACATGTTGTTGCTTGCTCGCCGGCCCTTGGTACAAGGGTGTTGCTGACTCGAGGATCTGGCAATTCACCGCCAGCACTCAGGTTTGCCTGCGGCAAAGGCATATGCTAACTCGAGCATGGGTGCTGCAATAAACTCTAGCCTTCTCAGCTGGGAGGACAAAAGACTGAAAACAGAAAACTGGCCAGCAAAGGGGACAAACGGCGAATTGTGTCTGGGGTGAGGCATGATGAGAGCAGCAAAGGGAACAAATAAATTGGGCATGTCTTTGGTTGTGTGGGGCCTCTTTATCAGGCTGAATCCAAGTACCTTTGGATTGTACTTTTTGGGGGCCAGATTTAACCATGTGTTTCTAGATTTCTGAGTTTTCTGATTATTTTGCATCCTTTTTTATTCTGCCCTTTCCTTTAGTTTTAGCACACACCAATGTTTTCAAGAGGGCTGGGCCTGTTCAACTAATGTTGCTCTAATTAAATTTACAAAAAATTGTCCTTCTTGAAACATTGGTGTCTGCAGGAAGGAAGGCTGGGCTGGTTGCAAATGTTGTCCTAATAAGTTGACAAAGGCGGTTCTCTGGACAACCCTCCGGACAGCTTTGAGGGCACAAAATCGGCGGGACAACTCCCCGAACAAACCCGGACAACCCTCCACAAGCTTTGAGGGCTCAAAAGCCCGGCCCGCAAACCCCCGGCAACCCCCCGGACAAACCCCCGGACAACCGTCCGGACAGCTTTGAGGGCCCAAGAACGCGGGACAAACCCCCAGACAAGTCTTCGGACAGGTTTGGAACACGCCAAAACCACTCGGAAACCACTCGGAAACCACTCGGAAACCACTCGGAAACCGCTCGGAAACCACTCAGAAACCACTCGGAGGGAAGTATTCTCGCGGGAGGGGGGGTTTGCAGCAACCCTCCGGACAACCTTCCGGACAACCCCCCGGACAACTTGCCGGACAGTTGTTTGTCCGGCAGTTTGTCCCGCACTTTGTCCGGCACTTTGTCCCGCGCTCTGTCCCGCATATCGAGGGGGGTGTTTATGCAGAAGGGCATTCGTCAACTAATAAGTACCTTCCAAGGGCTGCCCTGAGTCACTGAATACCTTGAAATGCTCGGTGTCCACACTCACAGGAATGCTGGGCCTGTTCTGAATTTTGCCCTAACACATTGCCTTGTCCTTGGAAGGGCTGCCCTGCCTGAAACCTGCATGTCCAGCCCTGAAGCCTGTTTTCTTTCGTGGTTTGAGTCACTTCTCCAGTCGCCCACTGAAGCAGAATCAGAGACTAGACCAACACCTATACAGATGAGATAAGTGCCCGCCTCTAACAATAACTCTTTAGGCCAAGTCAGTACCCGTTTCAGACCAATTTGATGCCAATTTTTATACCAATTTGATACAAATTTGACCCCAATGTTTATACCAACCAATACCAATTTCATACTTGTATATACCACATGTATACCAAATTTAGACCACGCTTATACCAATTTAAAACACATTTACATTTATACCAATGATATACATTGTTGGTACCACATTATACACATGTCATACCGTATTTGGGCTCAGATGTCATACCCAGTTGGCATACACTTTGTATAAAATTGATGTAAAAATTGGTATGAAATTGATATAAATCCGGGGATGCAACAATTGGTATAAAATCTGGCCGCGCCGTTTGGATTTATTTTTATACAAATTTTCATACCAAATTTGTATTATCAGTTTTACAGATTTTATACCAACGGGGTATAACATCTGAGCCCAAATATGGTATTATATGGGTAACACAAAAATGTTTAACATTGGTATAACTGCAGCATACATTGTGTTTAACATTGGTATAAACTTGGTATAACTTTGGTATACATGTGGTATACAATTTGCATAAACATTAGTATCAAATTTGTATAAACATTGGTATCAAATTGGTATAAATTAGTATGAACTAATAGTGACCCTGCCAAGAATTTCTATTAAATATATCCACAATCAGTATGGTACAACTGCCCAAAATAACCCCCTAGCACTGATAAAGAAGGGGGGCCATTTATTGATAGAGGCAAGTCCTAAGATATACACAAGGAATCAGAATGTGAAAGTGAAGCAGGCATAAGCAGAAACAGAGACAGGCAGGCAGGGCAAAACAAGCAGCAAACCACTGAGGTGTGGCTGCGTTCTCTGTTTCCGTCACCCTTGGACTTTTGTGGCTGCATTCTCTGTTTCCGCTACCGCTGCACTTTGGGCTCATTACTAACCTTCACACTGCCTGCGCAGTGCTGGCAGGGAGGGACAGAGGGAAGGAGGGGAGGGCAGAACACATTGCTTTTATGCGCTGGCAAAGCGAATGACATGATGCAACGCTATCAGACTCACTGTCACTGAGCTCTTGCTTTTTTCAGGGATCGAAATCGAACCTTTCACTGATGATGACCATGGTGGAGCAGTTGCAGGGTATCATATGGAACTCAAACCCATTCTGGCCAGAACTAGATGTGCGTGTTGCAAACATGGGCCAATCACAGGTATGTGCTGGGGAGTTTGAAGGCTGCTTGCAACCTTGATGGCATCCAGTCACTGTGCAACTTTCCAATCCTGGTTGTTGTGTCCATGTGTCACGGGGCCGGCCCGCAAAGGTGAGCCAGCAGACTAGCAAGCATACTTCGCAAAGCATTATGTGATGAACATCCGCATGGCCCTCCCTGATCACACACGCAAACTTGACCTGGGTGTGCCACACGCTGTGGACAAATTCCGCGCACGTGTGAAGCAACTCCTGACAACATGGCTGAGCATGTTTGCCCAGCTGATGAAGGCTAAGGGCCAGGTCTGGAACTTCAATGCGCTGTTTCACTTCCATGGGGTGAACAGGGGTCCAGCCGCGCTTTGTGCCTGGCTCAGTTTCTTTTGAGAATGTAAAACTGCTGCGCACCAATCGCCCTTCACTGATGCCATGGAAGAAGAGGCCACACACTCTTTGGGCACTGGTCCTTGTTGCCAAGAACCGGCAACACGTCATGAAATTTTGTTCGCCTGAGTTGCAAAAGGAATTGGCCTGAGCCAGCCAGCTGCAGGAGGGTGAACCATATGCCATTCAATTGCCAACAGAGTCTCAACAAAAGCCTGCCTGTGAGAGAAGTCTAGCCAATGATTGTGCCTGAAAACCGCGCCAGGGGGTTCTAGGAACGGTGCAACTGACTGCTGCTGTATATACATGGAAGCAGGCTGAGGCTAGAGAGGCACTGACAATCTGCGGTGGCAGCCAGTGATGCGTGGGTATGTCCACAATTCATGTGGCTCCTTCAGAGGGTGTTGTGTTTTGTCTGCAGTCAGGAATGTGTGGAAAGCAAAAAGCGTGTGAGGTCAGAATGGGCGCAGCTAGACAGGTGAGCTGTTGATTGCAAATGGCTTATTCACCCACTGCACGCTGATGCTGGTAGTGCGCCAATCTGCTTCCTGCCTGGCCAGGTGCGAATGGCCTGGGCAAGCAATGTGGCAATGAGAGGGCAGGGCCAGGCTGGGGTCAGCAATCACTTGATGAGTAGGGCGCCAAAGCAGCGTGTTGCATAGGAGGTTGGCAAACATGAAAGCAATGCCATCCCTCAGCGCGCTGGCTCAAATGGTGATTTCCCGGGCACACTTTTTCCGGCTGCTCAGCCTGCGAGAGGCAGATGATGAAGAGGCTGCATTAAAAGCTTTCAAAAAGTCATCCAGACAAGCGTTTGCCATCACAAGGTGAACAAGAGCACAGGTGGCGGTTGGCAGTGCTTCAAGCACTTTCCAATGCGAGGGATGTATACCGGCTGAAGAAGGAAACGATGCCCTGTAAAAAAACATCGGCACTCCCTTCGGAGCCGGCCACAAGCGACCTGCTGGTGGTGTGCGGCGGGTGGACCCAAGTGAGTCTGAGCCGGAGCCTCCTGGCAATGCAGGTCCGAGCCCTGAGCGCCTCAGGCGTTGCGGAAACGCACCACACAGGACGGCATCGAAGGCGCTCAAGAAGAAGGATGCTGCGAAGCAGGAGTATGAGAATTTGAGTACTGCGCAGCACCATTGTGCGCAGCGCGTCAAGTACTGCTTGCAAGGACTGCCTGCAGCTGGTGCGCGACAGTGAGCCAGGGACCACCCAACAAGGCAGCCTACGCCAGCTCAGCTGGATGCATTGCTGGCCCATCACGGGGTTTAAGTGTGAGTGGGCATAAGCAACAGAACACCAAACATATCAAGGCCATCATAGCACTACAACAGCAACTACTACCATATACGTTTGGTTAGTGTTATGCGCCCGCCACACAGTGTGCAGCACACAGACGAAATCTCCTGAACAAAGGTCAGCTAAAATCGCCAGCAAGGCCAGCTTGTGAATTGGTTACCAGGAGATGTTCTTGCTGACTCACCTGGCTGCACCAACATGCAAAAGCAAGTGCTTGCAACGTCTTGGCCATCATTGTGTCAGTGTAATTGGCTCATTGTGATTGAGCGCTGTCTTCCTTTATCACTGAGGCGTAGAAACATGAGTGATGCGTGCCTGTTTCACACTTCTTCGAAAGCTAGTGTCAGGCTAGATTCGAGCCACTTTTGAGCTGATTGCCTCGCATTTTTCATGGGCTAATTTGGAGCTAGTTTTGAGCTGGCGTCCATTGCCGTGCTTTCACACTTCTCTGTTTGGAGCTTGCCTTGAGCAAAGACACCTGCTGTAGACAGTTCTGAGCTAGTTTTGAGGTTGTTCGCAAGGGCACCCGCCTTGCTCACATTTGTTTCTGAACTAGTTTTTAGTTCTTTTTGTGAGCCAGTTGTGAGCTGGTTTTGAAGGACACCTACATTGCTCACATTGTGTGAGCCAGTCTTTAGCTGCCATTCAAGGTCACCTGCCTTTCTTCAATTTCTTTGTGAGTTTTGAGCTAGTTGTGAGCTAGTTTCATAGTTTAGACCTGGTGTGTTCTAGGAACTAGGGTTTTTGAGCTGGCTTTCAAGGATGCCTGCCTTACTGACATTGACATGTTTTGCGAGCTAGGTTTGAGCTTCCAGGACACCTGCCTTGCTTAGTGCTGAGCTAGTTTTCAGCTAGTTTTCAAGTGGTTTCAAGGACGCCTGCCTTGTTTTCATTTCTTTGTGAGCTATTTTGAGCTAGTTTTGAGCTCGATTTCAAGGATGCCTGCCTTGCTTCCATCTTTGCAAGGTAGTTTCGTTTAGGCCTGGTGTTCAAGGACACCTGCTTTGCTTTATGCTGGGCTAATTTTGAGCTAGCTAGTTTTGAGCTGGCTTTGAAGGACACCTGCCTTGCTCACATTTCTTCGCGAGCTAGTCTTGAACTAGTTTTGAAATAGTTTTGAGCTAGGTTTGAGCTTGTTTTCAAGGACACCTGCCTTGCTTCCATTTCATTGCGAGCTAGCTTTGAGCTAGTTCAAATGTCAGTAATAATAGTTTAGACCTTGTGTCTTTGCTTTGCAGGGTCGCGCAGCCACCGTCACTTGGCTGCAGGCAGCATTTCCTAATTTTTACATCGCTCACATTTGTTTCTGAGCTAGTTTTGAGCTGGCATTCCAGGACGCCTGCCTTGAGATAGTGTTTTAAGCTTGCTCAGACTTCACTGGCTTTGAGCTAACTTTCAGATACGTTTGAGCTGGTGTTCAAGGACAGCTGACTTGCTCGCATTTCTCTATGAGAGGTAGCTTTTGAGCTGGTCTGAGTCACTGAGCCAATGACGTGGTCAGTGCCCAATATAGAAACCCAAATGAGAAACCCAATGCAGTTTAACTTGCACAGGTCCCACAACCAAGAACCAAGCGCGTGTTGAACATTTGCATAGCTCTGGCTTTGGCTTGATGCTGCAGGTGCGCTGACCTGCAGGTAGCCATGTGTAGAGCAAGTAGCCGTGGAAGGCAGGGGCTTTTGCCAAGTGTGCTCGTTGCAACTGTGTTGCAAGTCTGGTCTGAGCTGGCTCCCCTGTAAGTGCATGGATGTGGTTCAGTCATGTGGTCTGTCTGGCAGTTGTAGCTCAACCACGGTATGAATTACTTGTTCAATGGACATGGAGTGATTCAGTGCAACGTGGGCCATCACCTGTTTGCTGAGATCAACTCAGCAGCATAGCATGGTCCATGTAATGGAAAGAGCAGAAGAAATAAGTGCCAAGCTTCACATGTGCTTCACTTGCTTGTTGCGTATTGAGTAATACGAAGCACCGTTTATTGTTGGTCCCTGCACAAACCTGTGAAACCGATGGCTCGAACCGCGAGAGTGGGAACTGACCTTGCTTTGTCAGACCTCGAAGCCATCAACTTCAGCGCCGCGGGCTGGCTCGCGTTGCAAAGAGGCGGGTCTCCTGCAGTCAGCGTGGGGCAACCCCCGCAACGCGTGGTACCGGCTCCGTCCGCTTTTCAGCAATTACAGTGCACTGCAAGGGATGGCACCCTCCTGTGTGAAAAGCTGGGTGAGGGAACCGACTGACAGATATTGTAGATGTGATGGCCAAGGCAGTCGCAGCATGACAGGAAATGCCCTGAAGTGCTGCCTGCCAGCCAGAAGCTGTGTTTTGTTTCCAACTTGGATTATCAGTAGTAACGCCACAAGAACCCAATCATGATTGTCGAAACAACAGCTGCTTGCGCTGGTGAGATTTGATTAGTCACGAACACGCTGCTGCCTTGCAGCGCAGCAGCATGTTCCTGATGATTTGCAGCAAAAAATGAGTCGAGTTAGCTGAGCGCATTTGTCTTGCTTACACTTCTCCTTTGGTTGCTGTTGCTGTCATCATCATCACCATTGTTGTTGTTGCTGACATCATCATCACCATTGTTGTTGTTATTGTTGCTGCTGCTGGTGGTGGTGTTGTTGGTGTTGTTGTTGTTGGTGTTGTTGTTGCTGTTGCTGTCGCTGTTGCTGTTGCGGTTGTTGTTGCTGTTGGTGTTGTTGTCGCTGCTGCTGCTGCTGCTGCTGTTGCTCTCGCTGTTGCTGTTGCAGTTGTTGTTGTTGTTGTTGTTGTTGTTGTTGTTGCTGCTGCTGCTGGTGGTGTTGTTGGTGTTGTTGTTGTTGTTGTTGGTGTTGGTGTTGCTGTTGCTGTCGCTGTTGCTGTTGCGGTTGTTGTTGCTGTTGGTGTTGTTGTCGCTGCTGCTGCTGCTGCTGTTGCTCTCGCTGTTGCTGTTGCAGTTGTTGTTGTTGTTGTTGTTGTTGTTGTTGTTGTTGTTGCTGTTGTTGTTGCTGTTGCTGTTGTTGTTGTTGTTGTTGTTGTTGTTGTTGTTGTTGTTGTTGTTGTTGTTGGTGTTGCGGTTGTTGTTGCTGTTGGTGTTGTTGTCGCTGCTCCTGCTGCTGCTGTTGTTGTTGTTGTTGTTGTTGTTGTTGTCGCTGCTGCTGCTGCTGTTGCTCTCGCTGTTGCTGTTGCAGTTGTTGTTGTTGTTGTTGTTGTTGTTGTTGCTGTTGCTGTTGTTGTTGTTGTTGTTGTTGTTGTTGTTGTTGTTGTTGTTGGTGTTGCGGTTGTTGTTGCTGTTGGTGTTGTTGTCGCTGCTGCTGCTGCTGCTGCTGCTGTTGTTGTTGTTGTTGTTGTTGTTGTTGTTGTTGTTGTTGTTGTTGTTGTTGTTGTTGTTGTTGTTGTTGTTGTTGTTGTTGTTGTTGTTGTTGTTGTTGTTGTTGTTGTTGTTGTTGTTGTTGTTGTTGTTGTTGTTGTTGTTGTTGGTGTTGTTGGTGTTGTTGTTGTTGTTGCTGCTGTTGTTGCCGTTGTTCTTGTTGCTGTTGTTGTTGGAGGCGGTGGTGGTGGTGGTGGTGTTACCGTTGTTGCTGCTGTTGTTGCTGCTGTTGCTGTTGTTGGTGGTGGTGGTGTTGGTGTTGTTGCTGCTGCCAGTACCAGTGCTCTTTCTTTTTTTTGTTGTTGTTGTTGTTGTTGCCGTTGTTGCTGTTGCTGTTGCTGTTGCTGCTGTTGCTGCTGTTGCTGCTGTTGTTGCTGTTGCTCTTGTTGCTGTTGCTGCTGTTGCTGTTGCTGTCGTTGTAGTTGTTTTCTGTGTGGTAATCGTCATTGTTGTTGCTGTTGTTGTTACTCCTACTGCTCTTGCTGATTTCTTTGGCAGAGTCAACGGCTCTTTTGTGCTCTTACAGGATGGCTTCACCTCTTTGGACGTTGGCCAGGCTTCGGTCTCACTGCTAGTTAGGTGTGCGGTTCTGGTATTGTTGGTTGGGGCCGTTGGGGAGGGCCTGACGCTTTTCCTTGCAAGCTGGCTGTCAGCTTTGCAGCTCTTGCCTCTGCCTGGCAGTTGGGCTCAATTGCCAAGGCCTTGCCTTGAACACAAATTCTCAAAGACACCATCAGGCGATTCACCAACTAGACCCTGACCCTAACAAGCTGCGCTCCAAACATTATGCTAGTGCGCCCTCTCACCTGGCACATAGCCGTGCTGCAAGCAATGCGCAGAGTAGCTGAACAAGCCGAAACAAGCGATCCTGAAGAGGCCTTTGGCCTGCTGCGCCTTCTTCCCTTTCGTGATGCTGCGCCAGGCGCAAGTGACCCATCTATTTGTGGATTGCGCCAGTCATGGGACATGAGTGCAACAGCACATGGCGATGCGACATCCTAGGTTGGGTTGACCAGGCCAGGATTTGTGAGGCAGACAGAAATGAACTCACATTCATTAATTAACGCCCCTTGAATCATTGAAGTCTTCAACACGGAAGTTACATTAATGAAAACAGTCTGCGCGCAAGCTGAATGGCACCTGGCCAGGGCCTAACAGAGCTGCGCCTGCCATAGCAGGGCGCCAAGATACGCAGGCACCAGCCCAGTATCCCTGAAATCCTCATCATGCACTCATTCTGAGCTTGCAGGTAGTGTTGACTTTTTGCAGACTGGGGCCCGCGAAAGACTGCACCGTGCTCCCCAGGTTTTTGCACCTGCGTACAGAGTTGAGCATGATAGAGTCCACTCCTCGCCAGCTGGTCAGATCCTGATAACAGGCAAATGTGGGAAAGTGTCGCGAACTGATCCTCGTGATGGCTGGCGACTCTCTAAGGCTGTGGAAAGATTCACCAAAAACTCCTACAATTTTCTGCACGCCCGCACCAGCGTGAAGTTCTGCGCAGACCTAGCGGTGGGCGCCCTGAGGAATTCCTTTTGCAGTCAGAGCACCATCTCTCAGTCAACGACGCTGGCTAGGATTTGCATTAGCCTGAATTGAGTTGCTGTTGGCTTTACTTTTTTGTTGCGCAAATTGCAATAAGTAACATAACATAATTTTAACTTGTGAAGTGAGCCCTCAGACTCAAGGATTGGTGCTACTGCAGCGGCGCGCATTACAACCAGAATCGTTGGCGCTGCCCAAGCACAGCTGAAGGCTGCACACAGTCAAGCAGCTCCTGCTCAGGATATTGGTGCCCAGGTGCCTTCAAGTGGCGCCAAAGCGCAACTGCAGCATCTGGCATGATTCTTTCAGTTGCACATGGCTTGTGGTTGGGTAGATCATGACTGTTAGTTCTATGGCCAGTAACTGACTGTCTTTGGTGGAATACCTTTGAGTGGCGTAGCCTGTGTCTGCCGGCTGCACAGCTAGCTGAGGCCTGCTGAGAAGATGAAGCCCCAGAAGGTTGCTGAGAACAAGCCAGCCTTTGATGAATGGGTGAGGCGGCGCCGGATCTCCTGTCTCAGAGTCCTTTTGCGCTGCTGCTCTTGAAATCCAACAATGATGAGCATCTGGGCAAAGGCAACCTTCAGGCCTGCTTGAACCACTGCCTGCTGGTGAAGTTGCCTGCTCTCAGTGAACCAAGCTGGCTCAAGCATTGTGATTACTTCTCTTCTGCGCGCTGGCAATTTGCTATGGTTGGGCGTGCGCAAGGCTGAGGCTCGCTGGCATCATATTGCAAGACGAAGGCGTCCTGCAGCCATCCTGGCCTGACATTTCGGGCTATGTGCTTGGCCACTCCTACAACCGGGCCTGGCAAAAGATGGCGCCATATTGTATGAGGTGCTGGCAGAGAGTGATCTTGCATCGTGACTCTTGGCTTGCAATCCAGTGATGGTGAGCACAAATACCAAAGAGTTCTCGTCACGTTTCCTGACTTGACGCTTCGGTGTAGTTTTCGTCGAAGCTTGAAAGATCATCTCTGCCGAATGTTGCCTCAATATATCTCAACATGACTCAGATTCAGATAGTCAGATAGCCAGATAGACAGATACACAGCCTAGGGGCCTAGCGCTAGGCCCGTGCAGCTTGGGCTGCCAACCAGCCATGGGAAGCCTTGATGTTTTTGCAGGTTGGCGAGCTGGCAAGGTACCACACGTGCGGCCAGTGAAACCACGTGGTGTACAGGAATGGCCTCGTGTCGCTGCTGGGCCACACCGTCTTGAGAACCTGCTAACAATGTGGTTGAAGTCCTTGCCGGGGAACGTCAAGGATGCTTTGAAACATTTTCTGCTGCCCGGCCCTTGGTGGAAGACTTGTCGCAAGATGGTTTCTTTAGTGATCTTCAGGAGCAGACTCTAGACTCTTCAGACTCTCCTAGAGTTTTGGCCCCTCTCTTCTGTGGATTGCGCTTTGCTGCAACACATTGCTGTGGGCCATTCTTGTAGGAAGCCGCTCCAGACTTAAACTTCTACAACTTGAAACTCGGAACTCTGACAGAAGCCTCGGATAATCCGGTAAACTTGTGGCAAGTTTGTTCAGGGCTGCATTGGCATCCGTTGCTTGAAGCGCTTGACCCCATCCTAGACTGGATTCGCCTTCCAATTTGAACGTGTTCATGGCTGGCACCTTCTGCTCAGGCACAGACTGTGTGATCACTGTGGTTCAAACATTCTTGAAAGCGGCCGGGTAAGATGCTGAACCTTGATTCTCTACCGACGCTACAGCATTTGTTCAGCTGCGAGAAAGAGCGGGCGAAGCAGAAGTTCCTGCAGACTTTTTCCCGGACTTGAGAGCCATGCACAGCGATGCCTTGGAGCCCATAGAGGAGCAGGCTGGCTTTGTCAGCGCAAGCTTCCCGTGCGACGACGCTTCAGCTCCTCATTCTCAACCCTCCTCAAAAAAGCAACGCCTTTGCGTTGCAGAGGCCTGGGCCTGTCGCACCAGCCAAGAAGTATTTATCAAGATTTGCCGGATGATAGGAAAACAAAGAGCGACCAGGTAGATGATTGGACTTGACTTACATACCAGGAACCGAACAAATAACTGTTGAACTGTTGAGCTTGAAGCTTGAAACTTTAGACTTTAAACTGTTAAAAAACTAAACTTCAACTTTGGCTTAACATCTGTTTCGCTGCCGATAAGTCAAGTCTATTGTTGGTCTCGTCGTGCCAACCGGAGTCTCAAACGAAATTGCCGAATGCGCCTTGTGTTCTGACGAACTGCTGACCTTGGCGCGCAGGGTTCACTGCGCATTGGCAGTGTGTTCAGGGCTATCTCGAAGTACCTGGCCAAGAATCCAAAACTGCAAGTAATGCGACGGCCCTTGCTACCAAGCCTGAGTCAAATGGCGCCAGGGGCGAGAAGGACTGGACCGTCAAACTTGTCGGCAGTGTGCTATGTCCTTGACATGGAGGCCAGCATGTGGACCCTGTTTGGCAGATGGATGCTCGTGAAATTGGAAGCGGTCAGCAAAGGCAGCGCTTGTATGGCTCAGCCTTCAAACATGACGCGCTTCACACGCCACTGGAGTCTTCAACTTCTGCAGTGGCGTGCAGCCGTGCCATCCAGAAGAGTACCTATTGCACCCATTGCATCCGAGGTTGAAAGCAGAGAGAAGTTTCCATGTGCTGCGCAACTTGCCGCAGAAGGGCCGCGCAGAGGGCGCAACATCCCTGAGCATGGAGTGCCTTTTTTAGACGGTGGCGTCGCGCCGTCCGCTGTGGACTGCTGCGGTAAACGCCGACGACTGCCGACGCCCGCTTCTCCACTATGTGCAAAGTGGGTGAAGCTGCATGCTACTGCCTTCCGGGATCTTGGAGGAGCAGCTTAGCAAAATCCGCAATCAGAGAGCTCGCAGTTTCCCATGTTTAAATTTGCGATTGAGTTGAGAGTCGCTAAGTGGCTAAGTCTCGCTTAGGACCCAGCATCACAAACAAGGACCGATTTCCAAGACAAAAACTCTAGGAGTTGTTGTCTTGAAAAACGCCCCAGCAACACCCCCCGCATCACCAGCAACACCCCGCCCGGCGTCAGTGTTGATCTAATCAAATCTAATCCGGGCTCCCGACGTAACAGTGCACAGAATTGGTTTGAACACTTTCATTTGTTGAGATGACCCTGCAAGTCACTACTTACTGTTACTGACTCAGACACCTTTCACTCCCAACATTAACTTCCAGCTTCCCACTTGGGCAAATAGTTGCATGGCTCTGCTTTCCAGAAGCCGAACCAAGAGTTGAGCACACCTATCCGGCCATCAAGGCCCTCACGCCACGACAGCTTGAATTGCTGCATATCAAGGATGTGCGACTTCCAGAAGAAGAGCTCAGGGTGATGGATTTGTCGCAGAACCTTGCCTTTTGCTCAGTCACTGCTGGCAAGATGCCCTGTGTGACGCCTGATGGCGAAGTTTCTTACTCAAGAGGTGCGCTTTGTCACAGGCGTGGAGTCTTTGCAGCACATGGGCATTTACCACGATCAGGAAAAGCTGCAGGTGCACACCTCCGCCTCTCTCCAGGATTTGGCGGAATGCTTTTTGTTTTCCTGGCCGGCAGCAGCAGGCTTGGCAATGCAGGCGGCGCTGACCATGATTCAGAATCAGAGTCAGAGCCAGCTTGACACTGGCTCAACTCTTTGACGGCGAGATGCGACTGTTGATGTACTGCAGGCTGCAGCTGATCCAACTCAACTGTTTCAACTGCTGCTAGGCAAGCGCAAGTGTTTGGACCCTTGAGTCTGGGTGCAACTCAGAAAAAACTTAGAGTCAGGGACCTGCAGAGCAGTGTGTAATTCATGAGTTACCAGACCTCACCAACCGATTGCGGAACTTGGAATCAATCATCATTGAATAATATGTACATAACTGAATGCTTTTGATAATTGTTGAATGAGCTAGATTGATTGAATTGAATTTTGAATGAAATAGAAATAGTTTTGAGCTTGTTGCAACAATACGAAGTAAAGAAACTCTAATATAAGTGTAATACTGTTTCCAATGTTATCTGCTATTGTATTCCCACCGTTTCATTTTTCTGTAGATCCAAATAATGTTTTGTTGTGTAGCGAAAGGATTTGGTCCATGGTTTCCAAAAGCAATGCCAGTTGGTGAGTGAACTTGCGACAGCTTTGACTTTCGAAGTTGCATTTACCAATTTACCACGATTGCTGCAGTCACTTGGGAATGAGTTGGTTAGGCAAGGAGTGAGGGGTGAAGAGTTCACGTTTTGATGTTCAATGTTGACATGACAGGAGGAATCACTTCAGGGGTTGTCTGCTCTTGACATGAACTGAAATCATTCTGTCTGTCTGTCTGCCTTTTAATGTGTATCTGTCTGTTTGTGACTGTCTCTGTTGGTTGTTTCTCTGCAACAAGACTGAATGGCATCTGTTTCTTAGTATCTCTATGTCTTTCATGCTCTGTGAATCTCTGTCTCTCTCTTTCTGTTGCTTGCAATATGCCTTATTGCAAGTGTTTCTGCCTTCTTGGGCTTTGCCTACGCTGCCTACGACAAAACAGACCACTCCCGCAAAACGCAAATGCGACACCAAGTTGACAAGACGCCTGCCTACGCGAAACGCGACTCAACACATTTATTTCCGCGAGGTTGCAACTTGCCAGCACAACCTGTCAGTACAAGAGCGGAACACAAAGCACACCTTGGCAGCTCCAGCTCAAACATTGCAAACTGTGGGCGCAAGTCCCGAGACGTGCAAGCGCCCCCGAGAAGCCGCAACTGCCAAGCCTCATTGGCAACCGCGCAGCTTTTCTTAACCTTCGTGCTTAGCCTCTTGCCCACGAGGCGGAATGGGCTACCCTGGACCAGGATGTCTTGCGCGTGCGCTTCTAGTTTCCGGGTTGCTGCTACGCGTGAGCCTTGTTGGTTTAGCCCCTGTTTGCCAACCATGTTCTGACCACATACGTATCGATCGATGAATGAATGTCTTGATTATGACGTTTGTCTACTCCTGACACGCGCCGCGCGACTGAACTTGCAACATTAACGAGACCCGGTGGGAGCACACCTCATTTTGGACATCTTCACGCGACTTACAAGATGATTTTTTGCAATGTAGTTCCTTACGCCCTCAGCTATGATGGACTTGACACTGTTGACAACTTGACGCGTCGCGTGACACAGTGTCACATGTCCGTTTTAAGTCTTTCAGAAGTCCGTCTTCAAGGGTTGCAGGTCCTCTCACCTTCTGCCACAAAAGCCTGGCATCAGGCTGGTTCCATCGCTGTGCGTTGGGAGTCAGGTATTGTCACACTCAAAAGTCATGAAGGGGCGTGTGCTGCTTCCGGCCCTACCACGCAACACCATTCAGCAGCTTTGTTGTTTAGATTTGCAGAGCTTGTAGGGCGGCACTCTAGACGTGAACCACTATTGTTGGTAGGTGGCATGAACGCACGCAAATGTGCATGATGGCGAAGCACCGCCGTCTGCCCTGGGGACTCACATCGTAACTTGAGATTGCTTCGGCTTGCGGCTGGCGGATTCCCAGCCTGGGTTTGATCGGTTCAGCTTAGTCTCGCCAGGATGTTGCACAGTTGGCCACTGATGCGAAAGCTTTAACGTTGAGTCAGCGACCACGCGTTTATGACGCTCACTCTCGTTGGTTGGGGCCTCACTCCCCAGAATTTATCGCACAGCTTTGCAATGTCGTGCTCGCTAGTGGGCGAATTTGCTTGACTCGTGTGAATTGCGCGTGCCGCCAGCCATCCATTGTGGCTGCGCAGTTGTGTTGCACGGTTTCATGTGTCGTATGGAAGTTTTCTGCGGCCCCTCATTATTTGGTCACGTCGTGCTCGTTCGTGGGCAACGACGTCTTCTGATGCTGTTGCTGCCGTAAAGTACAACTTGGCACCTCCGCCTCGGAATTGCAGCTTTCTAGCGCACACACACTACTCAAAGTACACTTTGGCAGCTCCGGGCCTAGAAGCGGAAGGGCCTGCAAAGGAGGGACGATCTGACGTACAAAGCAGAGTATGATTTGAAGCATGTTGCACAAGAGTCTTCAAGGAATCCCCCATATGCGAAGACCACAAAATGAAGACTCACTAAACAAATATAAGTCTTGTTCAACTGTTCACCCACCTGTTTGAGCAGTTGGCGACCCCGTTGGCATGTCTGCATTGAACGAACTGCGATCTCATTGCTCGCCAGATTGGGCAGGCGCATGATAGGACCACTTTGAGGAAGAGGCCGCAGGGTGTCGGAATTGTAGGAGTTGGCCACTGCCCAGACGACCTATTCAAGAGACTGCATAGTGGATGCCCAACATGAAAGCCTGCAAAGCAAAGAGCCTGCCAAAAAGACGCAACTTCTACAAATCATTGGTTGAAGTTCCACGCTGGTCTTCTGGAATGTTCCTCTTCAGCTTTTGAGAGGTCTGGCTAACCAGTGGAACTATTCAGTATTGCCACGCCCGGTCAAACAGATGATTGTGCACAAGTAGTAACTGAAATCAGCACGAAGCAAGCGCAAAGCGTGCCGAGTCCTCCAGCACGACTATCATCCCGAACAACAGAAAGAAGATACATTCCGCCCTGGATGAGGCGGGGTTTGTAGCGGGGTGAAACGGTCAGCGCTTTGCTATTGTGACCCCTGACCTCCTATACAGTACTCAGCCGCAACGCCTTCTAAACGGAACAAGAACCGCCGCACACTGGCATCCCAGCCTCAAATGCTTACAGCTTGTCGCGTTGACTGGAAAGGACTTATCTGTACTCAGAAGACAAAGACTTTTGGACCGCCAAGCCCTCAGCCTTGACTTGCTGCGCCAGCCAGCTTTGCGGATAGACCTCGACAGGTCTACATCACAACAAATGATCCTCAACTCCGAGACATACTTGTATGCCGAAACAAGGTGAACAAATTTAAGACAGAAGCAAGACCTCGAGCATCGAATATGTCCATCTACTACACCCGGCCCCCCTGGCCCCAGTACTGGAAATCTGACTGTCAAAAGCTTTGGCGCATCCCTTCTTGGCGGGTTGCGTATCCCAACCTATGATTTAGAAACCTCAGACCTGTCCAAGATCCAAGGCTATCAAGGAACATGCGGGGCAAGCCTTGGATCCAAACTGGGCCCCTCGTTTGCCTTCAGCAGACCTCTTGCAGTCTGCTGCTGGCGCAGGCTCATTCAATGAGTTACACTTGGTTTCTCGGGGCAGCGGCTAGTTCAACTAATGTAGTCATTGGTCGGTCCTGGGCCCTGATTTTTTCAGAAGCCACCTGTGCAACTGGGCCTCAGGGCCAGCAACAAGGTAACAAACAAAATATGCCATTACCAACTTCAACTAGGTCAAGCAAGGGCAGACAATCAAATATTCTACGTGTTCAATATTTTTTGATGAGTCTGCAGCCTTGATTTGTCTAGGTTCATGTGTCTTACTCAGGGGCCTGGACTTTCCATTGACTAAGTTAATTTGAGCTCAAGTAACCTCTGATCACCTGATCCGTGCCACTGGTAACATGCAGTAGAATCAAATGCATCACACGCTCCAAAGGTCCCCCGTTGTGACTCAGGTCTGTGTGCGCGCGCGTCACCTTGCGAGGGAGAGAGGCTCAGTATTGTCGGGCCCCTGTAAAGTGAAGAGTCAACGTTCAACTGCTGAATGGGTGTCAAAAAACCAGGAACCGTCTACTGAAGTAAGGAAAACTCTGGAGCCCTGATTGTGTGCCACATTCACCTCAAAAGTCCCCTCAAATTTTCGCATCTCGGATTCAAAAGCCCACATCCCACGATAAAGATTCCTAATGTCCGGAATCACATTCTTTTGGGCCTTCCAAAAGCAGCAGGAAATTTCATTACAGCCCAGCAATCGGCAAAAAACAAATGAGGGTGCTGGCAAGGGTTGAGGGGGCGCGCAACGCATACTGTGATGCGTGGGTGTGCCAGGCAATTCACTGTTCGGAGGTTTTTTGCCCAGCAGCCATGGAAAAATCAAGCAGGGCTAGCCACGCTTGTCGGTTCTTGGTTGTTTATTCAGCAAGAAGCTTCTTTGGCGAGAAGATTGAACAACATGAGCAAACCTTCATTCTTCGTTCTGCGTCTCGCAAATTTTGCCTTCCTTTGAAGGGCCGTTCTTTACACGCACCCAACATCTTCCGAGAAGCGCCCCTCATGCATCGACCCACGTCAATGCCACCAAAGCTGCGAACCGCCAGTCTTCGATCTCTTCGAAGAAGGCGTGCCCTTTCATGGTTGCTACAGTCCTCAGCCGAGCAGGATCGTGAAGGGGCAGGCCAGGGCGAGGGGGGGGAAATGGGGCAGGGGCAAGCAATGGAAATCGCCACCGTCTCTGCCACCAACACCAACACCAACGCGAAACAGCAACGAACCAACCAACCAACCAACCAACCAACCACAACCACAACCACAACCACAACCACAACCACAACCACAACCACAACCACAACCACATCCACCAACAACAACCAACAACAACCAACAACGACAACAACAGCCAACAACAACCAACAACAACATCAACAACAACGACGACGACGACAACCACAACAACAACAACAAGAACAACAACAACAACAACAACAACAACAACAACAACAACAACAACAACAACAAAAGCAACAGCAACAGCAACAGCAACAGCAACAGCAACAACAACAGCAACAACAAACAGCAAAAAAACAAACAACAAACAACAAACAACAAACACCAAACACCAAACAACAAACAACACACAACAAACAACACACAACACACACACAAAACAACAAACAACAAATAACCAAGAACCAAGAACTAACCACCGACAACCAACAACCAACAACCAACAACAACAACAACAACAACCACAACAACAACAACAGCAGCAGCAACAACAACAACAACAACCACCACGACAACAACAACGACAACGACAACAGCAACAGCAAAAGCACCAGCACCAACCAACACCAACCAACAACCAACAACCAACAACCAACAACAACAACCAACAACAACAACAACAACAACAACCAACAACGACCAACATCAATGAACAACAACAGCAACAACAACAGCAACAGCACCAAAACCAACACCAACACCAACCACCAACCAACAACCGACAACCGACAACCGACAACCGACAACCGACAACCAACAACCGACAACCGACAACCGACAACCGACAACCGACAACCGACAACCAACAACCAACAACCAGCAACCAGCAACCAGCAACCAGCAACCAGCAGCCAACAGCCAACAACCAACAACCGACAACCAACAACCGACAACAACAACAAACAACCAACAACCAACAACCAATAACCAACAACTGCCAACAACTAACAACCAACCAACCACAACCACAACCACAACCACAACCACAACCACAACCACAACCACAACCACCAACAACAACCAACAACAACCAACAACAATAACCAACAACCAGCAACAACAACATCAACAACGACGACGACGACGACAACAACAACAACAACAACAACAGCAACAGCAACAGCAACATAAGCAACAACAGCAACAGCAACAGCAGCAGCAGCAGCAGCAGCAGCAACAACAACAACAACAACAACAACAACAACAACAACAACAACAACAACAACAACAACAACAACAACAACAACAACAACAACAACAACAACAACAACAACAACAACAACAACAACAACAACAACAACAACAACAACAACAACAACAACAACAACAACAACAACAACAACAACAACAACAACAACAACAACAACAACAACAACAACAACAACAACAACAACAACAACAACAACAACAACAACAACAACAACAAACACCAACAACAACAACCCCAACCCCAACCCCAACCCCAACGCCAACGCCAACGCCAACGCCAACGCCAACGCCAACGCCAACACCAACACCCACAACAACAACAACCACAACAACAACCGCAACCACAACAACAACAACCACAATGCTTCGCGAGGACGTCTCGCCGCACTTCCACGCAAGCTCAAGTCAGCGACACACTTTCCGCATAGTACAAACCAGCACGTTACACAGTGGATAAAAAGCCTTTTTCCAGGTCGTTCTGTGTAGAAAACCGCCAGCCAGTGCCACACCTTCCACAAAAAGACCCCCCGACCAGCTGCAGTTTTGGCACGCACGGAGAGGGCTCGCTCAAGCCCATACAACATCAAAGCAGCACCATTTACGCGGCCAATCCAATATTCAAAACAATCTAAAAGCTGCGTCATTCGGATATTCTTCGTTCTGCTGCTTGGAAGCACCTGCAACCGGGCTCTTATCATGCGCTAAAGGCTGGCCCGCTGTTTCAGAAGCGCAATTGAAACCGTGTACTTATCATGCGTTCTGCCGTTTGGAAACGCAGTTGAAACCGTGCGCTTGTACTTATCATGCTCCCACGGGGCGGGCTGCGGCAAAGCGTCGAAACCAACGCGTCGGGCAGCCGCCAGAGCGACCCTTTTTCGTCACTCCTCGAAGTTAAAGCGGCCGCAAGGACCATGCAAATCTTCTCTGTCGTTTCAAAATGCAACGCTCTCATGATTTGCTGCGTGTCTGCCCTCCGCCACCATCTGCTCGTGAGCAGGAGTGAGAATGACTCTATGTCTGCGCCCCTTGGCCAACTCCCGGGCAACACACGCCCCGACGAAGTAGGCCATCCCACACGGCGCGATGAAGTAGGCGCCACCGTCGGATGGTCGCATCTTGGAGGCGAAGTTTGTCTCCCGGCTGCATGATGTGGCACACGTCTTGCAGATGGCACAGCCTGCAGCGCCCTGATCCGAAGCACCTGCTGCCATCGCTGATTGAGAAGCTCTCCATTCAAAAGGTGGCGGGTCGGCTCAATCGGCCGTCCTTTCTTTGCGTCTCTTCACTGCTTGCGCGACGCCGCCTCCTCACGAGCTCGAGGGCGTGGCTGCCGTTGTCACTCCTCAGCTTGGCAGCCCCAATCCTGCCCCTACTCTCCCTGGCACAGTGCGGCAATGCGAAAAGCCGACCCGAGCATGTGTGTACCTCGGGGGGCCATCACCCCCCTGGCCATACACAATGGCCGGTTGGAGTTTGACTTTAATTGGTTTTGCAGCTTGCCAGGAACTTTCCGGTAGCTCTTTGCTCGCTCGCTTGTTCCTGCCGGCTTGTTCTGCCGGCATTGCGTCCAAGTCCTTTTGTTTGGCCGTTCTCGCCCGCCGTGGGTGGTGGGGGTGGCTTACCGAAAACTGCACGGCGGGGCGCTGGGCACGCAAGCCGGGCAGGCTCAGCTTACTACTAGGTTACACCGCTCAGCCGGTTAGACTCAACTTATGTTAACTGGACCAAAGTCGTTTGGCGTTTTGTCTTTTCCCGAAAGCATTGCGATAGGAAAGATCTGGAGAGAATTACGGCCCTTCTCCAGTTTCCGAGGTTTCACATGGCACGGATGTTCAAATGTTCGTTTGGCCCAATAAGCAACCAACTGTCAACGCGCAATGCGCCGGAACGAGTAGTATACGCGCCGAGCAGGTAGGGCCAGAAGGCATGCGGCTAGTGTCTGGAAAGCGGCGCCCCAAACAAATGAAACACCCAGGCCGCTGAATAACTAGACCCTGCCCGTTTGAGGCCCAGGTTCGGTTTGGCTGCAAGGACGGCAGTTTTCCCACGCTAGTTCGACCCGGAACCGTGGCAAACCGAACGCTATTTACATGAAAAGCCATGTCAGACCGTGTTGACAGTACCTGAGCGTCGGCTTTTGGCTGCAATGTTCAGGAAATTGTGTTCTTGCGCGGGAGCCCCAATTTAAAAGTCTTGTGTTGACTATTTAGGGTCTTCCTTAAATGGCAAAATCAAGGGTCGCAACTGTGACTGGAAACAAAGGCTTTAACAAGGCCCCTAGCGTTTCGCGCCGGAACTAGTAGAACACGCGCCGGGTAGCTAGGCTAAAAGATGGTGCGTAGCTAGGATTGCGCTTCGCGGCGCCCCAAACAAATGAAACACCCAGGCTATTCAAAAACTAGGCCCTGTCCATTTGCAAGGCGCAAGTGTTTTTGCACGGTTGGGAGTTCATTCTATCCGCGAGGGAGGCAGGGGCGAAGACAAGTGGGAATGCGGTGGCGCGGACCATTCTCCAGATTGTGAACTTTGAAACACAAGATCCAAGCGACTTGGAAAAACACCCTGCGCATTTGCAAGGCCCCCGTGTTTTGAATGGCTTGGGCTTGTTTTTTTTGCTGCGCCCCCCAGGCAGACAGAAAAATCAAAAATCCAAGCCGATTAGAGACAAGTTGAGAACCCCAGCCGCTTAAAGATTAGACCATGTCCGTTGGCAAGCTGCAATTTTTTGGAACAGCTGGGTTTCTGGCGGGGTAGTTGGGCAGCGCACTACACCCTGTCCAGTTGCAAGTTGCCATTGATTCTTTGGTCTCGGCTTCGGCTATGCCAATACACAGGTCTCTTGTTCTTTAGCGGTTTGGAATTGCACAAGAAGCTCCATACCCTCTAGGCCCCTGCAAGCTAGACACCGTCCAGCGACAACGCCTGAGTTTTGGATGGGCTTGTTGTTCCTGGCAAGGCAACCGCAAGTAAAGTGAATAATGCTCAACTGTTGAAGCTTCAAGGTTCGAGAAGCGACTGTAGCGAGTGGTACAATGAACGGACTGTTTGCTGGTCAACCATGGTTTACATTCCATGTGATCAGAGCTGGCCAGGTTTGGTCAGCGGTGCGACAAAGAGATTGCTGCTGTTGAAGCTTGAATTCTGAATTCCCGACGGTCAAGCAACTCGAGGTCCGCAACACCAGGGCAGTTGGGATTGCTCTTTTCTCTTCCTGCTTTTTGGCCAGCAGATCATTTTCGAAGCTATTCAACCTGCCACCTGTTTTCAATTATTATTACTCGGCGCCCTCCCAGGTAGAAGAAGCGTCTACAATATTCAAAACTGGAGCCTTGCCTTTGGGCAGGGTGCAGTTTTGCAGCCCCCTCTGAGAGAGCCTCTCGCAAATGAAGTCAAGTAAAATTGAAAGCGCCGTCCGCTTGGGATAGACCACGCGGGCGGTAGTGGGGGCCGGCGACAAAGCAATCCAGTCCTGGCCACTTGAAAGGCCAGTTGCTGTCTGTTTTCGTTTTTCGCTGCGCCAAAAACGAAAATGTGAGGCAAAGCGATCCGCCAGGACAGCTTGAGGGAGATCTGCCTCAACGTTGAAGCTGATGGCCCTCGGAATGATGTCCAGGTTGGCGTCCTCCGATCTACACCTGGTCCGTCTTGCGAACTCACGTTCCAGCCTGAGAGCAGCCCTTCCGCAAATGCTGCGCACAAGCCCAGCACCTCATCTTCTCGTCGCGCTGGTTGTGGCCGCAGCCCTTCTTGCTGAAGTATCACTTCCCGTCCGTTCTTTTCCGTGCTCCGTCGTCTCCTGGCTGGGACCTGGTCAAGCCCCAGCTTCACCACCCAGCCGCCGGCTTCTCCGCAAGGCTCTTTGATTTAGAGCCATGACGCAACGATCTGGGGAGGTCATGGCCTTCGCCAGACAGCAGCCGTGGCACCTAAGTGTTGGGCAGCAGCCCGACGTTGTCACGCCTCGAAGTATTAGATTCCACCCGGTCACTTCCGAGGTTGCGTTTTCTCGAAAGCAACAACAGAAACGCATCATTTGCGCAAGCGGCAGGCCGGGTTCCATGCAAAATCGCCAAAAAAGACTGTTGCGCCAAAACCGGCCTTTGCGCGACTTGGCTCGACCTCCGCTCGATCTCGCTCGACCTCCGCTTGGCCTCGCTGGACCTTTGCTCATGCGCTGACGGGGGTTCTGCTGATTGGAAGCGCAGTTGAAACCTTGTACTTGCCATGCGCTGACGGGGGTTCTGCGTTTTTTAGAAATACAGTTCAAGCCGTGCACTTATCATCTGGTGACTGGGGCTCTGCCGATTGAAAACGCAGTTGAAACTGTTTTCATGTGTGTCACGGGGGCTGTGCAGTTTGGAAACGCAGTTGAAACCGTGCACTTGTCATGCGGTGACGGGGTTGTTTTTGGAAACGCAACTGAAACTGTCTACTTGCCATGCGCTGACGAGGGTTCTGCTGTTTGAAAGCTGAGTTGGAACCTGCATCACGGGGGTTGCGCTGTTTGGAAACGCAATTGAAACCGTGTGCTTCTCACACGCTGGCAGTCTGCTGCTTGGAAACGCAGTTGAGTTGAAACCGTGAACGTATCACGCGCTGACTGGGGACCTGCGTATTGAAAACGCAGTTGAAACCGCGCGCTGCGTGCGCCAGCAGATTGAAATGCGACAGTGTAAGCTTGCTGTAAAAAGCAAAGGCCGGCGGCGCTACAACAAAGGAATAACGTCCGCGCAGAAGGAACAACAACACAAGCAAGCAAGCAAGCAAG